>JAAXCT010000647.1:0-385736 GCA_012490785.1 Eragrostis nindensis | reverse complement strand
CTTGGGGTATGGAGGGTCCACAGTACCTCTTCCTCCCCTGGTGGTGATAGCACTAACACTCTCCTTCGTACGAGGAGCCGCACAGCTGACTCTATTTGCGGCTATTTGTGTTTCTAGCATCTTGTTATGGCTTAGCTGATTCTGCAGAGCAGCTGAAAGACTCTAGCTTGGCATCTATGCTCTCTAAGCCTTGTCCGTAGTAAGAAATTCTTACTAATGCTGTCATTGATTTTGACCTGGCCGAGAACTAGATCCTTGATAGAGGGCTCATAACGGGAAAGATTACCATTGTTACCTCCTGATTCTGGTGAAGGAGAGGTCGGGGGCCTGGAATTCCAGCCGTAGTTGTTCTGGGAGCGGAACCCATTGCCATTGTTGAGGAAATTGCATCCTCTCTCGTATTCGGGCAATTATGCCCATATGCCCAACGCTGCCGCATTCCTCACATGTCATGCGGGAATCCGCAACTTGCAGGTCCTGTGAGACTCCACCTTGCGGATTAGCGATCGAGCTTGATGGCGAGCATGTCCATCGTCTCCACTTGGTGTACTCCACGGGTCTTGGGCTCGCCGCTTGGCGTTCACCATAGTCTGGTTGGCCGCCACTTCTCAATCAACTTCTTAAGCGTTCTTCCACGCTAAGGGAGAAGAAGGAGCCGCCTGCTGCGGCGTCGAGGTGCTCTCGAGCGGACGGCCTCAAACCGTGGTAGAAACTCTGTATGAGGAGCCATTCCTCCATCCATGGTGTGGGCATGAGAGAACGTACTCCTGCATCCTCCCCAGGCTTCCGCGGTCGACTCATCTGCGAGCGTTGGAAGCCCGATATCTTGTTCGCAGGGCAGTCGTCTTCCCGGCGGGAAAGAACTTGGCGAGGAAGGCATTGGAGCATGCCGTCCCGTGTCGAGGGACTCTTGGTTCGCGTAGAACACACTGGAGAGCCTTCCCAACAGAGAGAATGGGAAAAGCTGTAGTCGGATGGCGTCCTGATGTGCATCCTTTTATGACGAAGTTTTGCACGTCATCAGGAACCTTTGGAGGTGAGCATTTGCATCCTCCGACGGCTTCCCACAGAAAGGACTGGCCAAGATCATGTTGATCAAGGCTGGCTTGAGCTCGTAGTCCTTGTTCGTGATGCGCGGGTTGGGTTCCCGCGGATGTTCTCCGTAGTTGGCGCGGAGAAGTCACTGATCGTCTTCTCAACACGGGATCGGCCATGGTACTGTTCGTTGAGGAGGCCCTGACAACCGGTGGAGGAGACGATTCGAGAGCCAGAGCGTTCTTGTTGTGGATCTGTTTGGTGAGTTTGGCTCGAACTTTCCTCAAGAACTGTTCTGGATCTGAGTGGAAGTTTTCTGGTAGGTCGAAACCAGTCATGCACAGTCCTGTTTCAAATTTTCACAAGAAGAAAAAAAAACAGGACAAGGGTAGCCCGCAAAAGTAAGTGATAATTATTCTTCTCACAAACTTCAATGCATTTATTCAGTTCCTAGCTGCTACTTCCCCGGCAACGGCGCCAGAAATGCTTGTTTGGCGGTTCTTATCGATACAAATAAATTCATTAATTCCGCAAGCGCACGGATCACCATTGTAGCATTTCACCTTGGAGTATTCCAGGGTTATCGTATTTATATTTCCGCAGGGAAGTAGAGCAAAAGAAAGCTGAATAATAGCTATGCATTGGATAATTTGGAGAAAGAAATAATGTATCACTATACTTGAGACAGGGTAAGATAGGCATGATATTATGGGTGGCACACACATCCTCAAATCCAAGGTAATAAAATAAAAACGTAGTTGTGACGTCCCGCCTCCACGAGGTCGGGCCCGCACCGCCTGGCAGCTCTCTAGGATCTCAAGACTGCCCCCACAGACCAACACACGTCTTTTCTGTGCACTTTGTCCTCACTCGTGCACACCCGGGAAGGACTTCCCGGGGTGTGCACGAGTGAGGACAAAGTGCGCAGAAAAGACGTGTGTTGTCTGTGAGGACAGTCTTGAGATCCTAGAGAGCTGCCAGGCGTGCGGGCCCGGCCTCGTGGAGGCGGGACGTCACAAGTGGTATCAGAGCCGACTCTCGCGTTTCACACGGGGCGCGTGTGAGCGCAGTTGCGCAGGCATGGTGTGCATGGCTGGTGTGGGCCCAAGTGGTCACACAGCATGGCACATGCGCTGGCACTGGACGCACGGACGTGGCCAAGAGAGGAAGTTCCTGGCCTGGGGTTGATCAACGAGGACGTCGATCTCCTAAGGGGGTGAGAATGTAACATCCTGGCCCAGGGCTAATAGGATTGATAAGAATACTCATACCAACAGTGCAACTTCTTTTCCGAAGCTCATCTCGAAAGAACTCCGGGGTTAAGCGTGCTTGGCCCGGAGCAATTTCGGGATGTGTGACCGACCGGGAAAGTCCTTCCCGGTGTGCACGAGTGAGGACAAAGTGCACAGAAAAGACGTGTGTTGGTCTGTGAGGACAGTCTTGAGATCCTAGAGAGCTGCCAGGCGTGCGGGCCCGGCCTCGTGGAGGCGGGACGTCACAGTAGTATACATTTGGGAGAGCAACGAGATAGAGTTAAGGCTACCTGTATGTTTCTCTAGTATTTACTTTTCTAGCAGTCAAATCTACAAAGGTTATTTACTCTAGTTAAGCTCATACACATACAAGTCATGTCATTTCGGGCACGGAAGTGCCAGGGCAACCGATACTGCTAGTTCACCCTGGGGATCCATCCGCTATAATTAAGACCCCTGCTGAGTCCAACCCGGACGTGGTGGATTACAGAGACCGGTGTAGCTTCACATACACTCGCGGCTACCATCCTCCGTGGGGTTGGGTGCCAAACGTGCATAGGCCAAGATCTAAACGCCACGCTTACAACCCGCCTAGAGGAGCTACTCTTGATCAACGGAGCAGTCCTATCTAAGAATGAACAAGCACAGATTTCACACGACGTCATATCGACGACGACAACTCTCTCTACTCGCTATTCCAACAATCACGAATCCCACAACAAGACTTCTACGAGCACTTACTTAACGAATAAATAAACTACTAGAAAAGATTACTAAAATAAATAAATAAAGATAAACTAATTATATAATAATAAAATAATATCTCAAGAGTAATAAAAGAATAACTATCCCGAACTCCGAAATACTCCGGAAGCCCGAGAGAGCTCTCACTCTACTCTACTCTACTCTAACTCCCAAAGCTACTACTCAACTAAACTAATGAACACTTGGATGAAGTGTGATGGTGCGCTTGTTTCTGCAGCCGAGGGGTCCCATTTTATAGCTTGCCAAGGCGGTGGAAGCAAGCCTGCTGACTTTGGAGAGGCGGCGCCGCCAAAGTCGGCCGCCGGCTAGGGGGGTGGCCGGCCGGCCGTCCCCTGTGGCGGTTGGCCACCGCCTTCTGCCTCAACGCTCCAGATGCACTCCTGAAGGCGGTCTGAAGGTCGGTTTTTCGTGGGGTCGGCAGGATTGAAGTAGGGGCCAAGTTAAGGCCCAAATGGCCCACCTCTGGTAAGTCGGCGCAAATCCGCTGGGTTGGGCCTTGATTATACGTTGTGGACCAGTTTCCAGCCCACTGGAGGAAGCCTGGGCCTGCGGCCACCAGGTGGGGCCGGCCGGCCAGGAATTCCCTTGCTGGGCCCACTTTTCTCCATTATTCACTCCTGCATCCAAATATTCACCAAAACCTGTGAGTAGTATTATTCCTAACTACTATGCACAAAATCTGGGTGTTATGTATTTATTTACCGGTAGGGTGGCGGTCAAAACATGGTTTAACGACCGCCAACAAGCTCCATGACACGGCATCCGATAGGCCCACAGCGAATCGGCTAATGTCGTATGCCACTTCCTTGGTTGCTCATCAATCTTCCGTTTAATCAACTTGATTAAACTCTTGTTGGACGCCTCTGCCTGACCATTCGCTTGAGCATAATACGGAGAGGAATTTAATATTTAATCCCCAAGCTCGCAACGAAAACCAGAAACTCCTCAGATATAAAAATAGACCCTTGGTCAGTAGTAATCGTTTGAGGGATCCCGAACCGATAAATAACGTGCTCCTTCACAAAATAATCACATCTTTCGAAGTCACATTCTTGAATGGCACAGCTTCTACCCACTTCGTGAAATAATCAGTCACAGCTAAAATATATTTATGCCTTTTACTTGATGGAGGATTAATTTGACCAATCATATCCATACCCCACCCCCGAAACGGCCATGGCTTAATGATAGGATTCATGGCCGAAGCAGGAGCCCTTTGTACTGGACCAAATTTCTGACAATCCTGGCAACCTTTATAATATTCAAAAACAATCCTCTAACATGGTCGGTAACCAGTCCTCCTCAATAACCACTTCATCTTGTAAGCTGACTGATGGGTCCCACAAATACCTTCATGTACTTCTGCCATTGCTAATTTCGCCTCTTCCAAATCTAAGCACTTCAGCAACACACCTTCCAAGTTCGATAATACGACTCTTCTTCCAGCAACACATATTTAAGAGCTTGATATCTAACCTTTTTGGATACAGATTGAGATGGATTCTTCAAATATGAAATAATTCCAGCCCTCCAATCTTCAACTTCAACATCAGGAACATCTAACACAATGCACCGATAATCAGGCCGATACCCTGACGCATTTTGTGCTAGTCCATTAGCCTCCATATTCTGTTCTCTGGGAATATGCTTGAATTTCACATCTCTGAATTTCTGCAGTTGCAATATGCACTCTTCATAATAAAACCGCAGATTTTCATCCCTGCATTCAAATTCTCCGGAGAGTTGTCCAAGCACCAACAATGAATCCCCAATCACTTGAATATGATCTGCTCCAGCATCACTGAGCAATTGAAGACCTCTTAACACAGCTTGATACTCAATTTGATTGTTAGTGCCAACATCAACAGAATAAGCAAACTCAAAGGATGCCCCCCGAGGCGAAATAAGAACTAAGCCTATACCACATCCCGTTCTGCAAACGGATCCATCAAAGAATAAAATCCATGGCAGGGGCTCAACAAAATTATGCTCAACTATTAAATCCGCCAAAATCTGACCTTTAACAGCTTTAGGAGGCTCATACCTCAAATCAAATTCAGCTAGAGCAAGCATCCACTTTCCGAGCCTTCCCTTTAAAACAGGAGCCGATAGGACGTGTTTGACTACATCGGCTCCACACACCACAGTACATTCGCTTGAAAGAAGATAATGCTCAATTGGTGCAAGAGAAATAAAGGCAAAGACATAATCTTTCCAAATCAGAGTACCTGGTTTCAGCATCAAGTAATTTTCTGCTCAAATAAAATACCACCCTTTCTTTTCCCTCTTGTTCTTGCACCAATGTAGAGCCGATTGACTTCTTGTCGGCTGACAAGTACAACTTGAACGGCATACCAGCCTTAGGAGGAACCAATACTGGAGGAGATTTTAGATATTCTTTAATCTCATCTAACACTTTCTGGTGTTCAGGGCCCCACTTGAACTCTTGATCAGCCTTCAATCGTAGCAATGGTGCAAACGGCTCAATTCTCCCTGACAGATTAGAAATAAACCTCCTCACAAAATTTACCTTCCCAACAAGAGATTGCAATTCTGTCTTATTTGTTGGAGGCTTCAATTTGTTGATGGCTTCAAAACTCCTTGGACCAATCTCTATCCCTCGTTCATGCACAATGAACCCCAAGAACTGCCCAGCCGATACTCCAAAGGCACATTTATTGGGATTCATCTTGACACCATACTTTATGGTCCTCTCCAACACTTCCTTTAGGTCAGCTATATGATCATCAATGGTCTTTGACTTGACAATGACATCATCAATGTATATCTCTACCAACCGACCAATCAAATCATGATATATATAATTCATAGCCTTTTGATAAGTAGCACCAGCATTTTTCAAGCCGAAGGTCATCACTACCCATTCATATAAACCAATCGCACCTGGGCATCTGAAGGCGGTCTTTGGAATATCTTCTTCGGCCATAAAAATCTGATTATAACCAGCATTACCGTCCATGAAGCTGACAATCTTGTGTCCTGCCGCAGCATCAATCAATGTATCGGCCACCGGCATCGGATAGCTGTCTTTGGGTGTTGCTCTGTTCAGATCCCTAAAATCAATACACACCCGCAACTTGCCATTTTTCTTCTCCACCGGGACAATGTTTGATATCCAATCAGCATACCGGCATGGACGTATGAATTTTGCCTCATACAATCTAGCAATCTCCTGTTTAATAGCTTCATCAACTTTAGCCTCAAACTTCCTTGGAGCCTGCTTGTGTGCCCGAAACCCAGGCTTGATGGGTAGCCGATGTTCGACAATCGATCGGCTAAGGCCCGGCATCTCATGATATTCCCATGCAAAACAATCTCGATAATCCTTTAATAACTCTATTAATTTAACTTTAAACTCCTTACATAATCCCTTACTGATGAAAGTCGGCCTAGGCTTGCTACCATCACCTATATCTACCTCCTCTAGCTCATCGGCCGAAGTAAACCCTTGTCCTAACTTGCCCTCCTCCTTGGCGTCCTCTGTGGCGCCTGTCAGAGTAATTTTTTAGGATTCAAGTCGTCCACCAATTCCACGCTGTTATCGGTGAACTCCAATAACTCTCCATCCCACACCTTGCCAGAAAAGCAATCCATGCATTCCAAACGCATGGGACCCAATCGGCCGAAGCGACGTACACTGCGGTATCGGCCGGAACCACCTCGATCACATCATCCACCCATTGAATAAGGAACTGATGTAAGGTGGAAGGGATGCAACAGTTGGCATGAATCCAATCTCTCCCAAGCAGCATGGTATAAGATCCCTTACCATCAATGACAAAGAACGTAGTGGGCAACGTCTTGCTTCCAATGGTCAACTCCACATTGAGCACCCCCTTTGCTTCTGACGTCTTGCCCCCATAGTCTCTGAGTATCATGTTGGTCTTGATCAGATCATCATCAGTTCTGCCCAACTTCCTGAAGGTAGTCATCGGCATGATGTTGACAGCATCACCTCCATCAACCAGCATCTTGCTCATCGGCTTACCATTCACATATCCTTTGACATATAACGCCTTCATGTGCCGGCGCCTAGATTCTTCTGGCTTGTCAAACACAGCCTGCTGAGGATCAAGGACCAACTGTGCCATAGCTGCAGCGTCGTCGGATTCTTCATCATCGACAGCTCTGAATTCATACGGCATGATGCAAACATTGACTGCCGCTTCTAACTTCTGTACCTCAGATGCCACCTTTGGCCTCCATTCCGTCCTGGTACGCGGACGACGCTCATCATCATCATCACGTCTATGGAACTCAGCTTCCATCTCCCTGCAACGCTGTCTCTGTACCCTTCTCTTTTGGCTCTTGGAAAAGATACCAGTAGGACACCACTGTGGCTGACGCTTAGGCCTATGTTCTTGCTGCTCCTCATCAATCAGCTCCTGGAACTCAGCCTCGTCATCTTGCTTCGGACCAAGCCGATCATGAACAGAAGGTTTGAATTATCTGTTCGATCGACGTGGCGCTTCTCTCATCGGCCGATGTGATGCCCCACTTTCGTGCAGGCGATCAAAAGCCGGAACCCTCTCCTGTCTAGCATAGACATGAGCCGGCACTTCTCGGTAAAGCCTCCTTGAATGACTGCCGCAGCCTGGACATCCTTCGATCGGTGGCAACTTCATGCCTTCTTCCCAACAGTATCTGAAGAAAGGACAATCCCAATGCGAATTATCCCGAGATCTGTGCTCTTCATAGTCATCCCTTTCTCTCTTCCTCTGATATTTGTGATCATGGACGAGCTACCAAATTCCACCATATTCACAGGAAAAGGATTCCCGTCAATCTTCATGGACTTCTTTTGGTCATCAAACTTGATACGACTGTTGGGGATCGGTGTTTACGATAATAACGACACCCCCTTTCTGCCTTTGGTTTTTTGGCTGCAGGTAACCTAGCTGCCGACATTAACGGCTTCGCCGACGAATTGGCGGCAACCCTGGATGCCGCCGTTACGCGTCGCCGACATTGTTCAACAGGACCCGACCGCTGGCGATGAATTGGCGGCGACTAGGAATGGCGTCCTCAAATGGCGGCAGTCCCTGAAGGAGATGAAGCTCGGCACGACAACGTCCAAGGATCGGGCTGGCGAATGACGTCACCTAGTTAGGGTTTCCGTCGCTATATGGAAATGTCGTTTGTACCCTTTTGACAATGTTGTACAGAATATTCCGCGAATATAGTAGGTGGCCAAGGGTAATTTGGTCATGTCAAAATGACCCTTGGCCTCCCCTATAAATACCCGCCCCCGGGCTCCGTAGAACGGGACGGAAGAGGAGAGATGACACCCCTGAAATGAAATGCTGTTCCGTTGTCTCTTGAGTGTCTCTTGATTGTTTGTGTCGGGATTCTTTGTTGCGATAATGAGGAATTCCCAACATTGGCGCCCACCGTTTGTGTTGCTCGAAAATACCACCCGTGATGCCACAAAGGAAGAAAAAAGCACCTAGTCCAAAAACCACCATCAGCTCCCACCCGCCGGATTTAGAGGAAGAAATTCTCCCTCAAAACCCGGCATTCTCGGAAGAAGAAATTCGTTGGGCATTCATTCAAGCAAGGCAAATGGCCGACGAGGCCAACCGAATTTCCGGCGCGGCGCAAGCAAGCTTGGCCGCCGGAATTCGGCCATCTGATGAGGTTATCGCCGCTAAAAGCACCATCGACTTCACTCTCAGTGAAGAAGCAGAGAAGTCGAAGCAGGTAAAAGCCGGCAAGCAATGGGCGGAACCACCGTCGACAGTCAACCCTGAAGAAAGTGATCCAGAGGAAGATGAAGTTGACAAGCAATTGCGTCAGCTCTCCAACTTGCAACAACTTGGAAAAAGACTCAAGCTAACAAAGGAGAAGATAATCTCCGAAGAGAGGGCCAGAGAGAAGGAAAGGCTCCGGCTGCAAATTGAACAAGCAAAGGCGGCAGTCGCCGAACTCCAAAAAGAGCTCGATGAAATGACAAGCGCCACGGGGCAAAATAGCGAAGCAAAGAGAGAGCAATACCGGGTGACTCCCGACTTTGAAGCAAACAACAATGGCGAAGACCATCATAGGCCTCGGAATGAATACCGCAAATTTGCACCTTTTGTCAGTAAGTTCGACAAGAACTCTCCCTTGTCAGAAGGCCTCCAGTTGACCCCATGGCCAGCAAAATACAAGCCTATCTCTTTATCAAAGTACAATGGCTCAACCGACCCAAGGCAATTTTTGATGTCATTTGAAGCTGCTGTAGCGTCTGCTGGAGGAGATGATACTGTATTGGCCAAGACCTTTGTCACCGCAATTGAGCATCAAGCTCTCGAGTGGTACTCAAGGCTGAAGCCCGGATCAATATATTCATGGGAGAACCTAAGGGACAAATTGACGACAAATTTTCAAGGGTTTCATAGAACATCTATATCTGCAGATGAACTCAGAGCATGTGTTCAGCAAGAAAAAGAGCCCCTGCAAGACTATTTCCAGAGATTTGTCAAGCTAAAAGCCCGAACTGATGATATGCCAGACCAAATTGTCATTGATGCCGCAATTGGGGGGTTGCGAGCCGGCCCTTGTGCCACTCATTTTTCCATGCACCGCCCTTCAACACTCGAAGAGTTCTTCTCAACGGTCGACCAGTTCTGTAGAGCCGACAATGACCATAGAAGAAGATTAGAGCAGCAGAGCGCGCTGCGCCAGGCGAAGAAAAACCAATCGAGCCAGAGGCAGCAGGATTGGAATTCGTCTAGGAGAAATGGCAACAACAATCAAAGCCAGAACTCCAACCTAATCAATCATATTGACAACCAAGAAGAAAAAGCCGACACAAGCAGCTCTGCCGGCAATTTTCAGCACAGAGGAGGAAGAAACAATCGCTCTCGAGGAAGGGGTCGCGGCAATTCGCACAACTCGCGAAACCAAGAGCCAAAAAAGCCATACTGTCTGTTTCACGGACTTGACAAGGGTCACACCTCCAAGGAGTGCCCAGAAACAAGGATGCCATGGAAAGAATGAAAGCCAAAGAGCAAAGAAGCGAAACACAGAGAAGCGTCAATCACACGTCTGCCGCCAATTCTTGGAACAACTCACCTTTCGGTGCTTCTTACCCATTCCAATACTTCCAGAATTCTTACAACCCCCATCACCACTTCCAAAGCCCATACCAACTACATCCACCACACTCGCCGCAAATACAGCATCTGGCGACTTCCCAAACAAGTTCACACATGCCCCAGCCGCAAATTCCTAGAATCACTGCCTCGGAGGAGCCGCCTTTACCTCCTCCGCCGCCATTTCCAAAACAGTCAAACCAAAACAATTCCTCTCAGAGCCTTCCTACTTATGGAGTCATCCTACCAATCACTGGGGGATCTTCATCTGAGTTTGAAAGTAAGAAGCAAAAGAAAAATTACTTCCGAGCCGTCAATGCGGTGTGTAACGGTCCCGTGGTGAAATCGCGGTGGTCGCATGTCCCAATCATGTTCACTGAAGCCGATTTAAACCTCCGCTGCTACCCTCATACAGATGCCATGGTCATCCAGGCAAACACTTATGGTTGGTCAATCACCAAAATACTTGTTGACAATGGAAGTTCGGCAGACATCCTCTTCAAGAGAACATTTGACCAGCTAAACCTTGATTCATCTCTACTTCAGCCTTCCGAGTATCCCTTGTATGGTTTTGGCGGCAGAGAAGTCCGTGCCCTCGGCAAAATAAGCCTACCAGTATCCTTTGGTACTCTTGACAATGCAAGAACTGAGCACATCACTTTTGACGTGGTCGATATGCCCTATCCATACAATGCAATCTTCGGACGAGGAGTCCTCAATGCATTTGAAGCAGTTTTGCACAGTTCTTATCTCTGTATGAAAATACCGGCACACAAGGAGGTCATCTCAGTTTTTGGTGATCAGCAAGAAGCCAGAAATATTGAAAGGGCGGCAGCCCCCGGCCAGAAGAATGTTCACTTTTTGTATGCTCACCCGAATGTGCACGTCTTGTGCCCGGCAGGAAAAAGCCAGGGAAAGAAGTCCTCCAGTTGGAAAAAGAAATGGACAAGGAAGAACCAGCAATTGCGGCTAACGAGGAAACAAAGAGAGTTCCATTGGACAAGCAGGTCTTAGGACAGGAAGTGATAATTGCGGCAGGTATGCCGAAGGACATGGAGAAAGCTTTCGTCCAGTTCCTTCGCAAAAACAAGGATGTTTTTGCCTGGTCTGCAAGTGACCTAAAAGGCGTCAGCCGAGACATCATAGAGCACAAGTTGCGAATCGATAAAAACATCAGACCAAAGAAGCAGAAACTCCGAAAAATGTCTGACGACCGGGTCGAAGCAGTCAAGGCTGAGGTACAGAGGTTGCTTGATGCAAATGTTATCAGGGAGGTGAAATATCCAACCTGGTTGGCTAACACTGTACCAGTAAAGAAAAAGAACGGAAAGTGGCGGATGTGCATTGATTTCACTGATCTCAACAAAGCCTGCCCCAAAGATGATTTTCCATTGCCCAGAATTGACAAAATTGTCGACGCAGCGGCGTGCTCAGAACTTCTATCACTGCTGGATTGTTTTTCCGGGTATCACCAAATCTTCATGTACAAAGATGATGAAGAGAAAACAAGTTTTATCACTCCTTTCGGAACTTATTGTTTTGTCAGAATGCCGGAAGGTCTAAAAAATGCGGGACCGACTTTCTGCAGAATGACATCTATCGCCTTTGAGAATCAGTTAGGCAAGAATCTGTCAGCCTATGTCGACGACATAGTAGTAAAAAGCGGCAAGAAAGAAGACCATACTTCTGACTTGGCCGAAACATTTGCAAACCTCAGGAAGGCAAACCTTAAGCTCAACCCCGAAAAATGTGTCTTTGGAATTCGCAAGGGAAAGGTTTTGGGATGCCTTGTGTCAATCAAAGGCATTGAAGCCAATCCTGACAAGATAAGTGCACTTATCAATATGCGAGAGCCACAATGCCTCAAAGATGTGCAGAAGCTCACCGGTAGAATTGCGGCACTTAACAGGTTTATTTCCAGATCAGCCGAAAGAAGCCTTCCTTTCTTCAAAGTTCTCAGAAACGCAAGCAACTTTCAATGGGGCCAAGAGCAGAAGAAAGCATTCGCAGAATTGAAAGAGTATCTCAAGGAAATGACCGCATTTGCGAGTCCCAAACAAAATGAAACTCTGCTAATGTATGTATCAGCATCGCACTCAGCAGTTTGTGCCGCACTTGTGCAAGAACAGCAAATTGAGAAGAAGGGCAAAGTGATGAAAGTTCAAGTGCCGGTATATTATGTATCTGAAGCTCTCTCAGGATCAAAAAGATTCTATTCCGAGCTAGAAAAGATAGCCTATGCAGTCTTAATGGCATCAAGAAAACTACGACATTACTTTGAGGCTCACACCATTCGAGTGCTGACAAATCAACCACTGAATGACATGTTCAGAAATAGAGAAGCATCTGGAAGAATCACCAAATGGGCTTCGGAATTATCAGAACACGTTGTTGACTTCGAGTCAAGAAGTGCCGCAAATTCTCAGGTGTTGGTGGATTTTATCGCAGATTGGACTGAGCCCTCATCGTACACCGAGGGTCCAGTCTTCGAAGTCCCATGGGAGATCCATTGTGATGGCGCGTGGTGCCATCTCGGTGCTGGAGCTGCCGCAATTTTAACCTCACCATCTGGTATCAAATTGCGGTACGCAATTAGATTGCAGTTCAATCATGACACTGACAAGTGCACAAACAATGTTGCAGAGTATGAGGGCCTTTTGCTAGCCATAAGAAAGCTAAGAGCATTAGGTGTGAAAAACTTCGTCATCAAGACAGACTCTCAGGTCATTGCCGGGCATGTTGATAAAACCTATAAAGCCAGAGATGAACTATTGGCCAGATATCTGGAACATGTACGGGGAGTGGAAAAATACTTCAAGGGTTTCACTTGTCAATATATTGACAGAAACCAGAATAGCGAAGCAGATCAGCTAGCAAAAGCGGCAGCTAGAAAAGATCCTTTACCACCTGACGTCTTTTTTGAAACACTGAGCTCGCCCTCCATAAAAGCGGCAGAGAAAGAACCCAAGATGATACATGCCATCTCAAGCGAAGATTGGCGCGCCCCCATCATGGCGTATCTCCGAGATTTTTATGAGCCAGAGTCAGAATTAGAAGCCAAGCGCATGAAACAAAGAGCAAGAAACTACGCCTTTGTCGATGAGTTCCTTTACAAATTCGGCACATCCACTCCATTCTTGAGATGCATTGATCAAGAAGAAGGGAAAAAGCTCCTCAGCGAGATCCACGAGGGAATCTGCGGCTCTCACATATCCAGCAGAGCTTTAGTCGGCAAAGCCTTTCGGCAAGGTTTTTATTGGCCCTCCGCACTTCAGGACGCCCAGCACCTTGTAAAAACATGCGAAGCATGTCAGAAATTCTCAAGGAAAATCAACAACCCAGCTCAGCTCACTCAGCTCATCCAGCCAGTGTGGCCACTTCAGCGATGGGGAATTGACATAGTCGGCCCCCTGCCTACGGCTGCCGGAAATTATACGCATGCCGTTGTCGCTCTCGATTATTTCACCAAATGGATAGAGGCTAAGCCATTGATCAATATCACTGGCCCAGCAATCAAGAAATTTTTCTGGCAAAACATAGTATGTAGATTCGGTGTACCTGCCGAAATTACGGTGGACAATGGAAAACAGTTTGACAACCAAGAGTTCCGCGAGTTCTGTCACTCCATAGGCACAAAAGTGAATTTTGCATCTGTTTATCATCCAGAGTCAAATGGCGCCGTCGAGAACGCCAACAAGCAAATCTTCGAAGGCATCAAGAAATGCCTAGAAGGCCAGAAAAAAGGAAAATGGATGGATGAGCTGCACAAAGTGATCTGGTCGCATAACACTACAGTTTCAAGAACCACCAAGTTCACGCCTTTCAGGCTCTTGTACGGCGAAGAAGCAATGTCTCCCGAAGAGATAAAACACCGCAGCATGAGGGCAACTCTCGGGCGAAATTGCCACGAGTTCGACGCCGTTTCAAAGGACATGTCGGAATTAGACAAAGACCAAGCCATCCTTAACTTGGAGAGGTATCAGGAAGAAACAAGAAAATGGCGGGACGCCAGAGTAGCGCCAAGAGCATTTAAAGCCGGCGACCTTGTCCTCCTGCGGAGCCCAAAAACAGAAAACACTGGAAAACTCAGCGCCAAGTGGCAGGGCCCTTTCATTGTCGTCAGGAGCAATCGCTCTGGATCATATCACTTAGCAGACAATGAAGGCAACGAGCTCCCGCATGCCTGGAATGTGGACAACCTCAAGAGGTACTTCACCTAAAATGTAAGGACTAATGGCGACGCGCAGTTATAAGCGGAGCCTTAAGTCGGCACTTAAGTTGTAATTTTTTTTCTTAGCCTTCAAGGCCCATACTCTTTTCCTCACAGGGGAACCCCATATCGGGGGTGAGGTTTTTAACGAGGTGGGACCTTTGTAACCCTTGCAGTTCAATATAATGCTTTCTTCCCCAAAAACTTTCACCATTTCTTAAGTAGTCGATGCTATATTTGCAAAATATCGCCACATCGACGCAGGAGAATTTGACTCCTGGGACAAAGCCACTCAAAAGGAAGCAAAAAATTTCGGCTCCTTTCTCCTAGGCTTCCTTCTCTATAAAGCACTTTGAGAAAAAAATGCCCCAAGGGGCTACACCGTCGATCTTTCTCACGAAATTGAGAAATGACGGCATCAGAGAAAAAAGTGCCCCAAGAGGCCATCTCTTCAATTTTTCTCCTAAATTGAGAAAAAGAACTATACCGTCGATCTTTCTCACGAAATTGAGAAATGACGGCATCAGAGAAAAAAGCGCCTCAAGGGGCCATCTCTTCAATCTTTCTCGTAAAATTGAGAAAGTGCGGAACATTAACGGCCCAAGGGCTCAGTTATCCATTTCCTTAAAGGAAATTGACTTCAACCCCCAAGGGGCTTCGGACAAAATCCGACACATCAAAAATAGATCATCAAGATCGAAGTCGTAAGGGACTCAATATAACACCCATCCAAGGACGGGACTCAAAACCAGGGAGGTAGCATAATATTGCAAAAAGCAAGAGCTAGAGGACAAAAGGCAACGTATTCTCAAGTGCCGCTCTTTCTACAAGAATTGCGACAAATGTTCAATATCCGACAAATTTCGGAGAGAACCTAATAATTGCGGCAACACGCACCATTCGCAATTTCAACGCGCTCCTCAACCCTCGATTGCTAGGGGGGGGGGGTGACGTTCGTTTCGCTCAAGCAATCGAGTCACGACGAGCGCCGAAAAACAAAAAGCGAAGATGCTTTTAAAAACAACCAAGGGCGCGTATCGTCAAACGACGTCTCTTAAGTCAAATTAACGGCAACCACAAAACATCTGACAAGCACAAGAGCCTGCAAACAATAGCGGCACTTTTTGCACGCTCCGCAATTTGTCATAAAAGAACGTGACATGATCTGTGGCCTTCCGCAATTCACGTAAGTGCAGCTTGTATAAACCGTGCGTCGCAGTTTTGACGCGCCCCTCCGTCCCTCGATCGCCAGGGGGGGGGGTGACGTTCGTTTAAATCCGACGACCGAGTAACGGCAAACGCTTTCCATCAAACAAAAAAGTGGAAGAGCATTCAACTTGTAAAAATTGACAAGAGCTATCGCTGAAATATCTTCCGCGAATCAAAAAACATGCCGTATTATTCGGGCGTATTTCGTCAAAAAGCCGACACCCCTGCTACAAATCAAAGTCAACTTCTACTACAAATCCGGGACCCCTTTCAGGGCCTGCTCTATCGTACACACACCTGAAACGATCCAAATAAGGATCAAAACTAATGTCTTCAACGCTTTCGGTTTTCACGGCCGCTACGGAAGAAGAATGACGGCGGTGAAAACATCGAATTAAGCTTTCCCGCCCTTGAAAGTACCGAGCCATCATTTCCCTCCAGAAACGCCCGAAATCGTCACGCGGATATCGCGAAACATAACACAAGTGCGCTTCGCCAGAAACGCGTAAGCCGTCACGCTCATACTTCAAAGGCGCAATGTTCAACGCGCCGCGAAAACAATCCTGCGCACAAAGCGTACCAGAACGTATATTATTACAAACCAAGTTTTAAACAACTCTCTCGCACCTAAGAGTCTAAACCTCTTCAATTGTCGGCGCAGCAGCAGAAGCAGCGGCAGTGGCAGCACCAGGAGTGGCGGCACCCGTCGTATTTTCCGGTTCGGACGCCGCAGAAGGCGCAGCAGCCGCGGTAGCCACGGTGGGTGCAGGAGCTTCAATCGCGGCAGGCAAACCAGCTTTACCGGCAGTCTTCTCAGCTCCCGCAATAACTTCAACGCGGGCAACTTTCGCCGGCGGCGTCTCATTGGCAGGAGTAGCCGCTCGCTTCTTTGAGCTCTCCGCCGCAGTTTTGGCGCCAGCCGCCGCCTTCATCTAAAGCAAACAAAAGTTCAGCAAACCATTTTCACAAGACAAAGTCCCCGATGAAACAAAAGTATGCTTTACCTCCTCGAGCTTGCTATTCGCATATCGGCGGCAAGCTTCCATTCCGTGCGCCCCCCAATACCTCTTTGCGAAGCGTTTCACAACCAAACGAACGCTTTTGCTTTCGCTTGCCGCGTTGGCTTCATCAAAATTAGAATCTGGGTAGGTAGTGCGCGCCAAAGCACTGAAGTGCTTGCACTCCAGCTTCTCAAGTAGGTCCAGAAGCGCAGAGCACGCCGTGCGAGCCGCAAATTGACCAAACCGCTCAAAGGCCTCAGGAAGGTCGCCAAACTCCCCTTTCAGGAAATTGAAATACACTTCCGGTGTCAACGAACCTGACGTGGCAGGAAGAGGATTAGGCTCACCGCCAATTGTGGCTAGGGCAGCTCCGAAAGAAGCGTGTGCACTACTAGCGCCGCTGGAAAAACTGCGAGCAAATTTGCGAGCGGTTTCCTTGGCACTCTTGGCAGTCGCCTCCGCCGCAGTAAGCTTCCCACCCGCATTTTTCAGTTCTTGCTTCAAGCGGGCAATCTCATCATCGTTGCTCTGAATAACATCCTGGAGCACTGCCAACGCCTCGTCTTTCTTTTTAATCTGATCAGTGAGATCAGCCTTAACAGCGTCGAAAGACGCGCGTTCGTCCCTCAGCGCACGTTGCAGTTCAAGTACGTCGCCTGATGAAGAAGCGGCTTCGGACCCATAAAAGCGACGACTCAGAGCGCGCGCCGCCGCAAGAGTCTGCTCAAGAGCAGCAAATTCACGCGTCAGCATCACACCTATAGAAAGTCTCAGTAAAAAGCGACAGGTGTAAAAGCAGAAATTACCATCGTCGCATTTTTATCCAGCACCTCGGCGACCGAAGCATTATCAGCCCGGGTCAAGAAGTCGTAAAGCTCTGCAAATTAAACAAAGTCAGATCGACTGTCAAGTGTCAAATAAACGAAAAACAGCGGCGAGGTCAAAAAACCTTGAGGATCCACCGCCTTCGTCATCTCGACAAAAGCGGCCAACGGCGGAATGTCGGCATCTCCCTCTTGCTTTCCCGCATCAGGAGATTTTTCACCTGCGTCAGAGGAGCTAGTCTCAGAAGAACTGCTAGACGCACTCCCGTTAGCCGATGAAGAGGAAATATTATCATCGATTCTAGTCAAGGGAGAGGAAGCTGCCGCAGATTTTGTCCCCCTTAGGGAATAGTCGGCACCTTCATCGGAGCCACTCATCCCAGCAAATGCAGCATCAAGCTCACGGCCAAGTTCGGCACGCGAATCCGCGGGGTCGTCCAGCAACTCAAGTTCTTCATCATCTGATAAAGCCGGCAAGAGCGGTTTCCGCCTCATCGGCGTCGCAGTCTCAACGGGGCTCCGTGGCAAGTTAAATCCACCAGTGGGAGCAGCAGTACTTTCAACTTCAGCTTCATGTAGTGGCGAAGGTTGCTCCCGTGCATTCCCCGAGTCATGTTCAGGCTCGTCGTCTAGAAATTCATCGTCAGAATCGCCAGATGCTGAAGCTAGTAATTTCCGGCGTCGTTTGCACTCCTCCCGAACCGAAACCTCTTCAGCAAAATCAGCGGCACCAGCCGCACTGGAACCAGTTTCCATCTGCTCAGCAGCAATGACCGGCTCTATGTCTACCCGTCGCTGTTTTATAGCGGCACTGGCCTGCTGCACAACAGCAGCTCGAGAGGCAGGCATCTTCCGCAGAGTTTGGCGTTTAGCTTTCTCAGCAGCCCTCGAAGTCCCAGCTGATGCCTTTACTTTCCCGGCAGCCTTGCCGGACGCCGCAGATTTCTTAGCGGCACCCTTAGATGCGGAACCAGCTGCCGTTTTTGGGGCTGCCGCAGATCCCTTGGCAGCAGCCGCGGCCGAAGAGCCGACCCCAGCTGTTGGGGCTGGCGCGTCGGGTAAATAGAGATGGGCGGAGGCTGCTTCCCAGCCGCGTTTATCAACGAATGTCGCACCATAAACAAGCTCGCCTTTCTTTCGCCGCCCTTTCTTGACGGACATCACAGCTCGACGACCGTATTTCACTTGCATCTCATCAAAGATGCGATTCACTCGCTGGGGGAAAATCAGCATGGTCTCGCACTCCTGTTTTTCCAGCACGGTGTAAGGTCCGCAAATAACTGCGGCAGTCAGCTCAACGTAGCGAACAAAATCCTTATCTGATAACTCTTCAGGTTTCTTCACTCCAAAAGACGGCACCTGGTAGTTAAGGTTTAGTTTCGAGATCCGCTTATTCTTCATCTTCAGCGGACTCCAACCTCTCCGAATGGGCCAAATGCGGCAGGCTATGAATTCCTCCACCAAATCTCTAGCGCTGCTCATCTTGACCGCGGTCTCAAAGGCGTCGCAGCACTTGGTAAAACCCTCTGACTCCATAAATTCCGGCGACAGCACCGGCCGTAGGGCACAAGAACGACTGAATAGAGGAAAGTACGAGCTACCATCGTCTTTTGTCTCCTCGGGAACCTCGGCATAAAACCAATGGTTCCGCCAATCCTCTGGCCATTTATTCCGGCGACCGCCAACAAGCTCAACTTTTTCATACTTTGATTTCTTCACAAAAGTGCGAGGCTGAAAACTGCAACATCCATACTGGGGGTAATACTTCACCTCATCGAAACTCACGGGTTTCACATCGTGCTTCAGATCATAATAGCGGCAGAAGGCGTCAGAATGAAGAGCCGAACCATAACTGCGAACAGCCCATATAAATTTCGACACCGTCGCGACGGCGTTGGGAGTCAAGTGATGCAGATCTAGCCCATATCTTTCCAGTACACGGGCTAGAAAACCAAACGACGGCAGCCTAAGGCCAGCTTCATAGAAGTCACGGTAAACTATAGCTTCATTGTTCTCGGGCCGTGGAATTTGCTCTCCGCCAGGAGCACGAGCCTTTCCGGACTCAAAATACCCCAAAGCAACAAACCTCTCGATATCTGCGGGAGTAACTTTCGACGGCCCAAACCGAAAAGTTGGCTCGATGCCGCTTTTCTCCCAGGAGTCTTCCCCTACCAGCTCACTAGGAGAGGCCGGCACACCAGAAAGATCCTCGCCTTCGTCGTCGGTATCAGCAGAGGTTTCCTTTTCGCTAGAGCCAGTATCTATCGCGCCTCTCGCTCTTCTGGCTGCAGACCCAGCAAGAGCATACTCACAATATGCAGGAAAATAACACGACTACCCCAAACCCTTACCTAAAAAGGCGGCAGATTTAGTACCTCCGCTGGCGCCCGAAGTTCCAGCTGCTTTGGAGGCAGCCGCCGCCAAAACCTCCAGATCTGCGGCGGGGTTGGCCTCCTCCTGGGAGCCCTTGGGAGTCGCGGCAGCGTCAGAGTCAACCTCAACCGGTTTGTTCGCCCGGCCAAGGTCGGCGTCTCCCTCCACATTAGCGGCAGGCGAGTCAGCAAGGAATTCCTCGTCAGACTCAACAAGATGAGCGGTCTCCTTAACGCGAGCCATCTAGAATGCAAACTATGATGTTACAATCAATCACAAACACAGATTCATAGCTGAAGGCACATAGACGAACTCACCTTTCAGCAGAGAAAGCCCGACGAACCGAATCAGCGACAACAAAAAACTTGCTGCGGATCAACAAAAAGTCCGGAACGCAACAATAGCGACGCAAAGTTTTCAACAGAAAACGCGGCAGCAATTCTATGCAATCAACGAAAGCACGGGGCTCTCCGGCGCCCCTTCCCCCCGTATTTATAGGCCTCGCCGCCGCATTTACGGCGTCGCCTCGAATCTCGTAAAAAACAATAAAAGTGTCGCCTCGATTTTCGGGAAACCTCGGAAGGGGGGTGACGTGGGGGGTGACGTTCGTAAAATTCCTATCCTGTGTCGCGGTTTCTGCCCGCCGAAGTTGGACCTCAACCGCGAGGGGCTACTGTTGGGGATCGGTGTTTACGATAATAACGACACCCCCTTTCTGCCTTTGGTTTTTTGGCTGCAGGTAACCTAGCTGCCGACATTAACGGCTTCGCCGACGAATTGGCGGCAACCCTGGATGCCGCCGTTACGCGTCGCCGACATTGTTCAACAGGACCCGACCGCTGGCGATGAATTGGCGGCGACTAGGAATGGCGTCCTCAAATGGCGGCAGTCCCTGAAGGAGATGAAGCTCGGCACGACAACGTCCAAGGATCGGGCTGGCGAATGACGTCACCTAGTTAGGGTTTCCGTCGCTATATGGAAATGTCGTTTGTACCCTTTTGACAATGTTGTACAGAATATTCCGCGAATATAGTAGGTGGCCAAGGGTAATTTGGTCATGTCAAAATGACCCTTGGCCTCCCCTATAAATACCCGCCCCCGGGCTCCGTAGAACGGGACGGAAGAGGAGAGATGACACCCCTGAAATGAAATGCTGTTCCGTTGTCTCTTGAGTGTCTCTTGATTGTTTGTGTCGGGATTCTTTGTTGCGATAATGAGGAATTCCCAACAACGACCCTGCTCAATTGCAGCCTGAACACTTTGCCTGAAGACTCTGCATTCGTTGGTAGTATGCGATGGAGCATTATGCCACTTGCACCGTCTCCTCTTCTTCAATTCTTCAGGTGGAGGCAGCACATGATCCGGTGGCAACTGGATCTGTTTCTCCTGTAACAACCAGTCAAAGATCTTGTCCAGCTTGTTCACATCGAAGTCATATCTTTCTTGGGCCGCAGCTTGCTTGATGAACGGACATGCCACTGGTTTCTTGCCCCTAGTCCATTCAGCCAGTCCCACAGCAAACCATCGGCTAAATCTAAACATTTAAATAAACACCTTGTAGCCAGCCAAACAGAGCAATGATGAATATAAAGACTTTAAAGCAGAGATCTCGGCTAAACACTCCGATCAAACTTCAAATCGATCTATCGGCTAACCATGTCACGGAACCACTTCAGCAAAACCCGTAGGATCGGACCTAACCGAGACAGCAATAAGGCCTTACTAAAGCAATTAGGTGGAAGATCAACTAATAAATAAATCTAAAGTGATTATGGTAACTAATCGGCTAAACGTCCCGATCAAACCCTAGATTGATCTATCGGCCAGACACGTCACATAACTAGTTCCAATAAAACCCGTAGGATCGGACTTAACCGAGACAGCAATAAGGTTCTATCAGAGATAATTAAGTGGAAGACCAGCTGACAAATCAATCTAAGATGACTCGAATATATTCAATCTATTTGTACTATGTTCATCAGACAAACGTCGCGTAGGATCGGACCTAACCGAGACAGCAATAACGACGCCGATCTTGCTAACAGTTCCAAATAGATCTCATATACCGGATAACTGATAATTAAACCGACAACACTAGCAGATTCGATCAACCAATGCAGTGAGATAATTCGATCAAAGTACCAGACGAGAAGGTTACTAGATAGTCGAGATAATTACCGTGGGGTGACGAATTCCCTGCCCTAGCGGAGATCGTGCCGATGCAGCCCGCTCGAACAAGAAACCCGTCGAGAAAAAACAGGTTGGCGATGCGCCGAGAGTTGTATTGAATTGTGTATTATCCTGATTACAAGCACCTGGGTTTATATTTATACACCCGAGGCAACCAACTTGGAGACAAACACGACTCCTCCTAACTTTTGCTACAAGAAAATATTTTATTCCTATCTTAACTGACTCTCGGATCATAACAATCAAAACCTCCTCCTTTTGTTCTGGTCAACGCGGCGTCTTCTCCAGATACGATCTCTCCTTGCCTTATCTTTTCGCCACGTGCCCAAGGACTTCCAAAATCCGGTGTCAACAGAAGGCTGTGCCCCAACCTTTCAAAAACATATATCCTTGCCTCTACTAGCATCGCCGCACGTAAAAAAAATTCTACCGTGACACATTCTATTGTGGCATTGTGATATCGAAATATATTTTAAAAATTAAAAAATCAACAAAATAATAATATATGATAACTTTCAAACAAAGATTTAAACTGATAGTGTTGAGACTTTATCACAGACAAGATGCAGTTTATCACAGCAGAGATAAATAATTTGGAAAATAATTTCGTTTGGATAAGCAAACAATAGCAGTAGGATACAATATTCTGTCACCAATCAGATTAGTGCGGCATGAGAATCTATATCTACTCTTTCTTTATAAGTGCAACCAACAAAAGGTCATCAACCCTTATTTCTCTGCCCTCACAATGAGCCACATCACCCTAAATTCCTATCACCGTTAGATCATCACCTCAGATTCACATCTATCCATCCATGTGGCCTGTCTCATGTTCACTCTCCTACCGAATGAACTGAGCATTATTTCCCAATTGCTCATACAAATTTAATTCAATTCTGCTGCATATTCATTTACTAGCCACACATTAATCTTACCCACTATCGCTTCCATGGGCCATTGATTATAATTTGCTCTTCACCTTTAACTTTGTGTACAATAGTATTACTAGCAAAATTAGCTACCTACGCCGTCATGATACCTATGGCCCCGCTACATGCAGAAACGTCCTAATTTATGCACATGCTTGCAGAAAATAAATATACAGACGTTTCTTCTTTCAATTCCCTCGACGGCCCCTTTACTCATGCCATCAATTTTGCATACCACACCCTGATATATAAGCAGCGTTGTGGATCGCCTCCAACCAAAGGGCCCTTCCAGATCTTTGTCCCTCCTCTTGCTCTTTTTTTCTGGTTTGTTTGTTCTTTGATTTTCTTCATAAGAGTTTCGTTCTTGGCTTCTAACAGTATATATGTCATACTAAAGCGGCAGTGTCTCAGATTTTATTTTGACGGACTTTGCACATTTGTCCTACCACTTTGCAAGTTAGTTTTTTGTTTCAACTTTTTTGTCAAACAATGCCATGAAAATACACACACCTATCGATCTTCATAGGATTTTGTCACCTTATGATGCTTTCTATTTTTCTTGGTCAGTAATTGCTTATTGTTCTTTGAAGTTAAATCTCAGATGATAGAGTTTGCTCAGAACTGTTTGTATAAAATATTAAAGGTGAAATTCAGAATGGAACATATTTTGGTTTCCAAGGACTTTCTAGCTCTTCATGCCCATTGGTGTCTCTCGATGAAGTCATGTACTGTATATGATGATCACTTATATATTCGATCTGGAGGTGTTTATGATTTCCCATCACTTAATCATCTGTGTTATTGCTCTGTATAAATTCCTAGGCCAGTTCCATATTGGACCGCAATGCATGGTGCATACAGGATGACCTAAAAATTCGGTTGATATTCATATAATTTGACATTTGATTCTATACTTCGTACATCCTACTCTTTAGTCTGGCAGTAGGGTAAGTCCTCTTTTCCCACAAAGACACTCAGGTTGTGGCGGCGCTGGTCTCGTTTCAATTTGCATTCAAGTCTTTTAGATGAGGTGTTCTGTAAATTCTTTTATCATACACCCATTTGTTTGATGCTTTTTTTTTTTGCGAACTATTTGTTTGATGCTTTGATTGGCATGGCAGGGATAATTTTGCATTTTAGCTAATTCTATAAATTGATGAGCTGATCGTCCAAGGTAATTTGTATTTTGAGAATTATAGAGGGGATAATAGTTGATGGAAAATGTATTTTGTAACAATTGCAAAGCAAGAATTGATAATAGAGAAGTTTCAAAATGCTTGGTGTTTTATTTCTCCTATATTCAACTAAAGATTGTCCTAGATTCCCGCAGCAACGCGCGGGGAATGTCCCTAGTATTTTATATAGACGCAACCCACTAAGTGCCATAACTGCTATAAATCTGTTCTCATGTTGAGCCACGTCATCTCAAAAATTTGGTCCGTCCGATTTTCTCCTATTACACATGTCATGGCCGTCCATACTACATTGCAAGTACTCACCATAACTGTCAGTAATCGCTTTCATTGGTTAATGCAATTATAAATCCCATTTTCGCGTGTTAGTACAGCCGTAACAATTGTTGTAGTTACTTTAGAAACTGCCCCATCCATCAACAGAAAAATCAATACGTTAATGTTTCCAATTCCTCTCCCATTCATATCTTCCGGCCATTCCCTCTTGATCCTGCCCTTAAAATGCGATGAGGGTAGCACACCATCCTCTATAACCAACACCCATGGATCAACAGAATTCGATCAGCTTGCAACAAGCTAGCGATCAGCCTCCTCAAGACAACCTGTTCTTTGGATCGTCACCCATGGACCATGACGAGCTTGCTGGCTGCTATGCCTACATCTAACACTGCACAGCCATTCATTCCAATGTAACGGCCGGGTACGATCTATTTATCCATCACACAACTCTCTCTCTCTCTCTCTCTCTCTCTCTCTCTCTCTCTCTCTCTCTCTCTCTCTCTCTCTCTCTCTCTCTGATCTGATGCGCATTTTAATCAGGAAGAACTGCACATAAAAGGAGCACGGTACATGTACTGCTCATTTTTCTTTTTATATGTATCAAAGTACAAAGGAAATCAAAAACCTCCTGTTATATTTCATCAAGTAATACACGGGAAAGACCGAAAGGGATGAACAATTCAAGTTCTTATCTTTGTTCAGAGGTTCTTGGCTTCTCGCTGGTATTAATTCACTGGATTTTTTATGTACTCAGTTACTAATACTTGGAACACCCAAATCATATTTCAATAGTTACATTGTTGCTTCTTCCATGCAAATTAGAGAAAAAAAGATCAAAATTTCTCCTCATATGTGCACATGAAGAAGGTGCAAGTGCAGTATGTAAAAACGTTCAGATAAATGCCATGGTTTCAGAACCTCCGTCTCCAAAATTACTGTCATCTATGATGTTTATGTCTTATTTTATCATGTTTCTAAGAATATTGTTTCTTCAGACGCTGTCAGTCAGCTGCATCATTTCATGTATTAATTTTCAAATCCCAAAGCAACAAAAAACAATTTCTACCATCCCCCCCGCGCGGGGGTGTCACCTAGTTATCTATTGTTTCTCAGGCACAAAGCCACACCAGATGAAAGGATAATTAATTCACTGCAGCAATAGCAATTAAGCTCTGTTGAACTGATGGGCATGCGCAGGCGTTTTTTAAATAAAGAGTCAGGTGAAGTGGGTACACGAGCGGCTCAGTGAAAAAAATAACGAAAAGGTAGGAAAATACACATTCATTCTTACGTAAGATAAGGATTTCTTTCGTCCACGTCATCGCTGAGGAGTGGGGCAGGCACTAACCAATGTAGATTAAAGAGGTGGGTAGATGGTTTGAGGTAACAATTAATTTAAGGGCAACTCAATCTTTAGAATATATAACATTGTGAATCACCCATATACTACGTATGGTGAATAATGTTATGAGGACCACGCTCCACACATCTCTTTCAGAAGAGCCTTAGTGATAGATGATATCACTCAGTGGCATAATTTGGTAGCCAACAATGCGCATTTCAATTTATTTGATGAGAGAGACACCTTTTGTTGGAGCTTGAATCAGAATGGACAATTTCTATCCGATCCATGTATATCATACATGATGAATCTGAACACTCCATTATCTCATAAATTGATTTAGATATTGAAAGTCCCTCTAATGATCAAGATTTTCCATTGGTATCTCCAAAAGGGTGTAATCCTTGCAAAAGATAGCTTTGCAAAACGCAATTGGAGTGGCAGTAAAAAATGTTGTTTCTGCAATTCCAATGAGACAATTAAATATTTGTTCTTTGACTGTCACAATGCGAATACTCTTTGAAGGATAGTTTCCATTGCTACCGACTTACCCCCTCCTCGCTCTGTAGCCCATATGTTGGGGAATTAGCTAGCGCGAGTACATCTAAAGAAAAAAGAACTACTTTAGTAGGGGCGGCTGCTTTATGTTGGGCTATCTGCCGTTGTCGTAATGATATGGTTTTTGACAATGTCAAATATAATTCGTTTATGCCGTTGTCGTAAAAGAACTTTCTGACTACTGTTTTGGGCTTTGCTTTAGCGTGATGAGACAAAGGAAAAGCTCCTTTCAGCGAGCCTATCTATGGAGATTATTGCCATGAGTTCTTCGCTATGAATGGATGGAAATTCAATAATAGACTTGTCTTGAGTTTTGTCCTTGATCTACACATAGTCCGAACGCTATGTGTAGAAACGCAGAGGCGGAAAACTATTTCCATTTTCTAATAAAAATCTAGTGAAATTAGATGGTTGGATTACATTGATGATACCTTTATCGACTAGTTCACGGTTTACAGTAAAAGTGCTTAAAAATACTACTCCCTCTGTCCATAAATATAGTGACATTTTAGTTTTGTCTTAAGTCAAATTTTCCTAACTTTGACCAACAATATTTATAAATATAAGTTGTGTAACATCCCCAATTTTCGTAAACCCTAATCAAACTTCTAATGGCGCTGTTAGTGCAAATACGCAAGGGTTCGAATGATCATGTATAAGAATTCAAATCAAAAATGATTCTTTCAAATAGGGTCAAAACGGAGCTTGAACTACAACTTCAAAATCTTGCACACAGGTAGGCCCAAACAAAAATGTTTCTGAGATCTATCTCTCAAATTAGAATTTTGGAGAATTTTCCAGAATTTTATGAAAAAGGGAAGACGTTCAAATAAATCTAGAGGAATTCAAATTTGGCGGTCTTCTTAAATTTTTAATTCAAATTCTGAGCCGAATTTTGAAATTCGCCAATAAGGAAAAATGTTCCTTTAGCTTTGACCTTTCATCCCCAAATTTTTCAGATTTTTCTGAGCTGGGGAAGGTTAGGTGTGGAGCTCTTCATTTCAGCACGTTGGAAAATTCATTGAAAATACGAAACCGTACTGTAGCGACGTGTTCTTCTCTGTTCTTCCTCCCTGTGCCACCTGCTCCCGTCCTCCGCTGCTGTACCAGTGTGCGTGTGCACGTTTTGACAGCACCAAACAGCAGGCAGTCCTCATCCTTATCCTCTCCTCCCAGCTGGACAAGTCGCCGCCTCCTTCTTCCTTCTTCTCTTGCTCCCCAAAGCCGAGTGCTCTTCGCCATGGCCACCCTGACCAAGAGCTCGCCGTCCACCACCTCCAGCTACTCCCCTAGAGCTTGACCTCCACTGCAAAAATAAAGCACCCGCACCTCTTCTAGCTCCTCCCCATCACCAACTTCGAGCTTCCCCATCCAACAGAGAGATCGATGCGGGATTTCAAAAATGGCCACCGGGTGACTACCGTCGATCTCGCCGTCGATTTCTCCATCCACGGTAAGTTTCCGTTCGATTCCTCGCACATGAAGCTTCATCACATTCTTAAGAATCCATTTGTCTCATCCCTCGTGAGAATCCACCACCCAAATCGACGGATTTAGAGATTTTGGCCGCCGGTTTTTTTTTTTCCCTGTTTTTACTGTTCAAAACCCGGACTAGTCCGAAAAACCACGGATAAGTCCGCGAACCCGGACTAGTCTGGCCCGAGCCGAACTAGTCCGAAATACCAATTCTGTGGTCCGAAATCAACTCGGACAAGTCCGTAAATTCGGACTAGTCCGGCCAGACTCGGACTAGTCCGTCCACTCACTTTTCAGCCTGCATCACCGCACGAAAACGGGCATAACTCTTGCCTCGGAACTTCGATTTAGGCGATCTTGGACATTCCGGAAAGCTTATTCGGAGGGCTACACAACCATGCTAGCCAATCTCCCCAAGTCAATCTGTAGGATAGATTAAAACTCATCTAAAGTTAGTGAGGTCTTTTGAAACTTATGTAAATTGTAAACTTTCCTACAAAACGCGAAACCATTCAAATCTCTTATGTTATTTCGAAACTTGTAATCTTTTTAAGAACCACTTCATTGCATTTCTTTTTATCAAGGAAGTTCCATGAACCTTCTCTTTAATTGTCGATTTGCATTGCATCCATTTAGGGAACGCTGCCGGGATCGAAGGTGTGGAAATAATCACCAAGAAGCTTGGTGCTGCTACTAATATGTTGCTTGTGCTACTAACTCTCAGATCCCAAGGCAAGCCCCGGTGCATCTCAACCCTTTTCGAAATATTTTCGCTTTCTCACATGTATGCGAGTCATATTATGTGCATTAGGTATTCAGGAGTTGAATGATAACTTAGTTGCATGTATCTATAGGCTTTCCTATGGGTTGGTCGTTTAGCCGTTCGTTACTTTATGCTACGCTTAATGTTGGAGCATCGGTAGAAGACGAGTGGTGCGGAACACTACTCGCGAGCTGTAGGACTCTTTTTGGGAGAATTATTATTCTTGTTGCTATCTCACATGATGATGATGATAATTGGAGACCGGACGGGGATTGGTAGGTTTGCAGCAGGACATGGAGGTCTTGTGTGCAGTAGCCCCGTCTGTGTCGATTGAGGACCGATCGTTGTGGCCCCGCTGAGCAAGTTTGAACGTACCGGATGCATGCTAGTGATATGGGCACTAGTAAACCGATGTAACTCGATTACTGTATTGTTGTACGTGAACCCACCTCTCTTTCAGTGATGAAGATGGTATGGTGGTTGCGGGTATGTGCTAGAAGGGAGGGTGCACGGGCTAACCACGGATGGCCCAGCGCGGGCATCGCGTGGAGGACGTGTACTCGGGAGAGGTGTTAAGCGGCCCGGCTTTATGGGGTCTTGTGAAAGGTTGCCGTGCGTGACTCTTTGGAGTGTGCGTACGTCGTGTTTTCCGGGTTTCGCCTGCAGGTGTAAATCGATTCGAATCGCCGTCCCTCGCGGTTATTGAGTACCACTTGTTCACTGCGTCACCTCGTAGTAAGAAGTGAACCATGATGATTATACTTGCTGATTTGTACTTCAATTAATTGTATTGCAACTATGTATTGCTTAGTGTAGGTTGCTAATATTTACATTTATGCAAGAATCTTTTTAATTTGGCTAAAATTTGAAAGAAGGACCAACTTTTAGTGCTACTTTTATGCAAATATTTCCATCACCTATGGTCAGCCCCCTGCATGCTAGGAGTCGGTCTTAGAAGGCCATTTTGACGGGTAAGTCTTGCTGAGTATTAGTTGCTCAGGGTTTGTTGTTTAAATCTTTGTTGCAGGTAATCTTTGGTTGGAGGAGAATGAAGCATGTTTACGGGCTGAATATGCTTCATCATAGGATTAATGACGTTGAGTTTGAGAAGCGCTTCCGCTACGTTTTTTTGAACTCTTTTATGTAATCAAATCTGAATTTAAGTTGTAATAACTAAATTTCACTTGTACTCTATTTTATTTATGCTCATATGTGTGTACTTTTGGACTCTTGCGTCGTCAAGTGTCACCCGATCTCGATCCTGTTAAGCAAACCCCTCATTATTTGAGGCGGGATGCGACAAGTTGTTTCAAACTAAAAGAGTTATATAGTATGAAAGTTCATTTCATGATGAATCTAGCAAAATCTTTGTGGTTTTCTTGTTATGTAGAGTCAAAGTTAGAAAAGTTTGACTTAGGACAAAACTAGAATGCCACTATATTTGTGGACGGTGGGAGTATTTGTTTACAAGACAATTGGATGATGTAAAAATTCTAATTAGGTCAATGAACCCTATTATTTTTAGTGATTCAAACCAAGTGAGTCAAATGTTCTAGGGCCACTATAACAAAAACCTTTAATAGAGGCATTGTGTTAGAGGTACTTTACTAATTTGCCTCTATTACATTGTAGAGGCATATGTTTGTGACATATTCAAATATGTCTCAAACCTAATGTCGGGTACCCATTTTCTAGGTACCCAACACATGCACGCGCCGTATTCGAACGACAACAGGGACAAAGGGCCTCGTACGGGGAGGAGAAACAGGACGCTGGGCCCACGCTGGGGTCCAGTTCGGCAGGAGGTGCAGCAACTACCCCTGCGGAAAAGTCTCCACTTCTCGCGGCCCACTGAGGGCCCGATCGTATAAGGCCGCATGACCGCGGCTCCGTGCGGGACCACAACGGGCCCCGCGTTGAAGGAACACGACTCGAGCGAGGCAACTCCGTCCGCCTCCCTCGCGTCGTGAGTCCTTCACCGCGAGGTCGAGCGACCGCCCGACCAAACTCCGGCCAGCCGTCGTCCGTGGTCCGTTCACCCCGGTAGTGGTCGGAAACGACAGAGGGGCACGGCCCGAACCGTTCCCGACCCCAGTGGTCGGAAACCGAGCATGTTAAACAGCAAGGCTATCCCAGTCAACCTTGGGTGTGCCGCCGCCGAATCAGCATAAGGATCCGCTCTGCATTAACTCTTAGACGGTGAGAAAGTACACTATGCCTGACGTACGGCGGAGTAGGGATGTCACATCCAAACTGAGCGTAACACAGCAGATGCGTGCCCCAAGTACGCCGCACAGTCGTGAACAGCACGTGGAGTGACCGTCTCCCAACTCCACAGCAGTGCACAGTGTCGGAAACAGTGAAGCATAGTGTCGCTCAGGGAATGGGCGTCTCACAGTGCCCGGACAAGACGCGGTCGACGTCATCGCACAACTCAGCGAGAGGGCTGCAAAGGAAGCCATCGGACTCGAGGAGGACGACTCGACTCTCCTTCCACCGCCTTTCTCGAAACAGTGCAATGCGCTGCCCAACGTCGCCGATACGGACGTCGTCAACGCGTTCCCCGCCGGGACGACCAACAAGACCTTGGTGCACGAGCTGGAGCGCAGCAGCCCCCGCACGACCAAGGATCTCCTCGACATCGCCACCAACTTCGCGTCCGGCGAGGACGAAGTGGGGGCGATCTTCACCAAGACTCCGGCCAAGCTCAAGGCCAAGGCCAAGAGGGAGGAGTCAACAGGAGGGGCTGTCACCTCCAGCCAGCCCAAGAAGAAGAAGAAGAAGAAGGGCAACCTCGCGCGACAAGAGGCATCGCGCTTGTCGCCGCGGCGGAGCGCAAACCGAAGCGCGCGCCCGCGGAGGGCGTGCCCAACTTCTTCGAGAAGAAGCTCGAGGAGCCCTACACCAATCACGCGTTTGCCATCAAGCATGCCCTCAAAGATTGCGGGCTGCTTCGCAAGTTCCTCGCCGGCAGCTCCAAGAAACTGGAGCACGGCGACGCGCCGCCCAAGGGCGGTGATGAAGACAAGGGAGGGGACGACGATGTCTTCCCTCACCCCGACGGCTCCCTCATGATCTTTGGCGGCCCAGATGCCAACGCATCCCGGAGGCAGCAGAAGGTGCTGCGCCGGGAGGTATACGCCGCGGAGCCGGCGATCCCCACCTTCCTCAAGTGGTCCGATTCCGCAGTTACTTTCGACCGCTCCGACCACCCGGAGCACGTGCCCCGACCGGGTTGTTACCCTCTCGGGTCGACCCCATCATCAGCAAGAAGCGACTGTCCAAGGTCCTCACGGACGGGGGCAGCGGCATCAACATCCTCTACGGAGAGACCCTCGATGCCATGGGGATCAGCCGGGCGTGTCCGACCGACTCGGGCACCTTTCCACGGGATCGTCCCCGGCAAGCATGTGGTGCCAATCGGGAAGATCGACCTGCCCGTGACCTTCGGCACCGCAGCCAACTACCGCACCGAGACGCTGACCTTCGAGGTGGTGGACTTCCCCGGGGCGTACCACGCAGTGCTCGGGCGGCCGTGTTACGCCAAGTTCATGGCCGTCCCAAACTACACCTACCTCAAGCTGAAGATGTCGGGCCCCAAGAGGGTCATCACCGTGAGCATGTCCATCCAGCGTGCTTACGAGTGCGACTGTGAGGCTTACGAGATCGCGGAAGCACTCCTGCACAAGACGAGCTCCCGGCTGCCGCCGCGCAGGCGGGGGAGGCCGGACCCGACCACAAGAGCTCGACTGGGTTGTTCGACCCGGCCAAGGACACCAAGGAGATCCCGCTCGACCCGACCGACCCCAACGGCAAGACCGTGCGCATCGGCACCGCGCTTTCTGATAATAGGAAAGCGCGCTCGTCGATTTCCTCCACGCCAACCAGGACATATTCGCGTGGAAGCCCTCGGACATGCCAGGCATCCTGTTGGTCGTTTATACGCACCCATTTATATACCGCAAGTGGACGGTGTACATTGTAGCTTTTTCCCTTAGTGTATTCCGAGGTTTATATCGAATCCACAGAGATCAGCAAGAGAACACGATTAAGGTTACTATTTCGTCTAACAGAACAATCCTAACATGAAGTACTATTGCACACACACGAGTTGTAAAGAAGATAGGTGGTTGTGCCGATCGGCACGAAGGCCGTGCCGGTCGGCACCGTGAGTTGTAAACAGGTAAATTGATATTCACCAAGATCCAATCCAAGAGTTTAACCTGTATAATCTAGTAGTTCCAGCCATAAGGTAAAATCACGTCAAAGCAAGGTCTTAGCTTACACAAACTACTCCGTTATTCTACAAGACATAGTGGTTTCGTTCGCCTCGATCCTGTCAGGACAAGGGTTAATAGCTCCCCACCGGTTTCTTGCACTATACGATAGATCCATAAGAACAAACCTTCGCCACGAGTCTATTCTTATTAAGTATCTAGAATTAAGAACATGCACAATCGCATAGACCAAAGTAATCCGATTAAAGACCAAGAATTCTCATAATGACACAATGCTCACCATCAATTACATACCTTAACGAACATCAAGGGAGGCTCAAGAACTCCGGCACAGCCAACCGCACATGGAGGCTATGCCGGCAAGCAAACTAGCCTAGATTACATGTTCTATGTGGTGGCTCTCAACTCCGGACGGCGTCTTGGGTGTGTGAGGCGTATCCTTAGCCCTTTCAACGTCCCACTCTCGTCCTCGGGGCGTCCCATGGGCTTCATATATAGTGGGGAGGCGTCTGGAGGCGAAAGAAAATAATTCTAGGTCGGTGCCGGTCGGCACCAAAGGTGTGCCGATCGGCACGATTCGTTTCCAACTCGGACTCGATTTTTCCTTTTCGCAGCTCCGCCTTCTATAAATCATAACTTCCTCATCCAGAGTCGAAATGAGGCAAACTTAGACTCTATCTCGTAGTCCTCAAAAAGATCTACAACTTTAGTATTCATTGGATCTCCAGATTCGGCCGTCTTGGTTCCCAAATATGCGATGCCAAAATATCTGTCCTGATTCGGACGCCTCTGCGTAGGTCTCCTCGCGGGCCCATATCTCCTAGCTCCAGAATCCAAACGGGATAATTCATATATGTTCCGGAAAGCTCTCGACGAGATCTACAACTTTCCTATATATTAGATTCTCATTAGAGCACGTCTTGAACTCGAAATCCACGTGACAATACAGTGCTGTTTCTGGACTGCGCGAATTGATCTTTCCTTCTGGATAAACCTTCTAGAAATCCTTAAGCATTGGGCCACGACCTTGGGCTTGCATGTTGGGTTCCATGGACGTCCAGAGGTGCCTTGGATGCGTCATGGGCTAGTGGGAAGCCCTCCTTGCATGGCGAATCGGGCTTCATGTCAGTACTCCTCATATAAAAGCCATTTTATCGTCTTTTCACCTGTTTCTGCAATATAGCACTAAAACGACACTACATGTGGAATTCGTCAAGGTTAGAGGAAAAACACATGATTATGATGAGAATATGGTACGATGTTGGTGGTTTTGGGCATATAAAAGTGGCACTTAGAAACCACCAACACATCCCAAGGAACGTCACCGAGCACTCTCTGTGTATCAAGCCGGGCTCTCGTCCGGTGAGACAACATATGCGCCGCTACGGCAAGGAGAAGCACAAGGCCATCGGTGAGGAGTTATCGAAACTCTTAGCTGCTGGGTTTATCAAAGAGGTGTACCACCCCAAGTGGTTGTTCAATCCTGTACTTGTGAAAAAGAAGAATGGAAAGTGGCGGATGTGTGTTGACTATACGAATCTCAATAAGGCATGCCCAAAGGATCCGTTTCTTTTGCCGCGCATAGACCAGATCGTAGACTCGACCGCTGGGTGTGAAACCCTTTGCTTTATCGACGCGTACTCTGGTTATCACCAGATCCCGTTGAAGGAGTCCGACCAGCTCGCGACTGCCTTCATTACCCCGTACGGCATATATTGTTACGTGACGATGCCGTTTGGGTTAAAAAACGCTGGGGCCACGTTCCAGCGGTGCATGATCAAATGTTTCGGCGATCTTATCGGTCGGATCGTCGAGGCATATGTGGACGACATCGTAGTAAAGTCCAAGAAGACCGACAACCTCATCACCGACCTTGACCAAGCTTTTCAAAAGCTGAGGGCCTGCGGCATAAAGTTGAACCCTGAGAAGTGCGTTTTCGGAGTTCCGAAGGGCATGCTACTCGGGTTCTGTGTCTCGGAGCGTGGCATCGAGGCCAATCCGGATAAAATTGAGGCCATTGCGAAGATGGGCCCCATCCAGAATCTGAAAGGCGTGCAACGCGTCACGGGATGCCTCGCGGCTCTTAGCCGATTCGTCTCACGGCTCGGAGAGAGAGGGCTCCCTTTGTATCGACTGCTAAAGAATTCCGACCGCTTCGCTTGGAACTCTGAGGCACAGGCCGCGCTCGATCGACTCAAGATAGTGCTATCGAACGCACCCATCCTGACGACCCCGACCGAGCGCAAACCTCTCCTCTTATATATCGCCGCGACGACTCAAGTGGTGAGCTCCGCGCTGGTGGTCGAGAGGTCCGAGCCAGGACACACGCTGAAAGTTCAACGGCCTGTATACTTTGTCAGCGAGGTCTTGGCCGACACCAAGACCCATTGGACCAAGCTCCAGAAGCTATTGTACGCGGTCATGATTACGAAGAGGAAGCTTCGCCATTAATTCGACGCTCATCCGGTCACTGTGGTCACTTCTTTCCCTCTCGGCGAGGCGTTAAGGAGTAAAGGGGCCACAAACAAAGCCGCGAAATGGGCCCTCGAGCTCATGGGTCAAGAACTCGAGTTCGCCCCGCGCACCGCGATCAAGTCACAAATACTCGCCGACTTCGCGGCTGAGTAGACGGTGATTCAGCTGTCGCCTGCGCCAATCGAGCAATAGTGTTGGAAGATGTTTTTTGACGGCTCGTTGACAAAGAAAGGCGCTGGCAGTGGCTTCGTGCTCGTCTTGCCACTCGGATTTCGACTGCGATATGCAGTCCGACTCAATTTTCCTTCTTCCCATAACGTGGCTGAGTATGAAGCGCTAGTGAATGGGATGAGGGCAGCAGTAGAGCTTGGTGTTAAAAGGCTGGAGGTCTTCGGCGAATCCCAGCTTATTGTCGATCAGGTGACGAGCGAATCGAACTGTTCGAACCCAAAGATGACAGCCTACTACGCTGAAGTACGGCGGCTCGAAGAGAAATTTTAAGGCTTCCAGATCAATCATATTCTTCGCCGCTACAACGAGGAGGCGGACGGTCTAGCATAGATGGCCTCCAACCGGGATTCGGTTCCGGTAGACGTCTTCTCCCACGACCAGCAGAAGGCCTCGGTTCGCGAGGTCCCGACCCCGCTCGCGGATGACGGATTTGCCGCCCAAGGAAGCGGCGCCTGCTCCTCGGCTGCGGTAGACGGACAATCCCCTCTCGGAGAAGACTCGAGGAAGAAGTCGAGGGCTGGGGGGCTGCGCCTGACCCTATGGCCGACTGGACGGCACCCTTCCTCGACTGCTTGCTCCGAGAGCTACTCCCCGCCGACCAGAAGTGCGTCGAGCCAAGTCCTTCGTGGTGGTCGGCGGCGAGCTTTACAAGAAGAGCCACTCAAAAGTGCTTCAACGCTGCATCCCCACCGAACAGGGGAAGGAACTGCTACTCGACGTCCATGCCGGTGAGTGTGGACATCATGCGGCCTCGAGGAGCCTAGTCGGAAAGGCGTTTCGACGTGGCTTCTACTGGCCTACGGCTGTAGTTGATGTCACTGAGGTAGTGCGCACCTGCGAAGGGTGCCAATACTACGCTCAGAGGACCCACATGCCGGCGCAAGCCCTGCAGACCATACCCATTACTTGGCCCTTCGCTGTGTGGGGACTGGACCTGGTCGGACCCTTGAAAAATGCGCCCGGGGGCTACACGCACTTGTTGGTGGCTGTCGACAAGTTCTCCAAATGGATTGAGGCACCACCTCTCGTGAAGATCAGGTCGACCGAGGCCGTGCGGTTCTTCACCGACATCATCCACCGCTTTGGAGTGCCGAACTCCATCATCACCGACAACCACCAAAGCACCGGAAGTTGGTGGCTTCTTGTGCTTCTTGTGCTTGCTCGACGGTCACATGATTAACACGACCACGTCCATATCCTTGATTTGCCTTGGTTGAAGATGGACGAGAAGCTTGTTGCACTCCACGATTAGATGGCCGTGATACATTTTGAGTTGGAGGAGTTTGAGAAACATTATTTCCACGTGACTTGAGCGGCAACCATCAGAAAAGTGACCATATTCCCCACAATTAAAACATGATCCCTTCGGAAAAGGACGAGTGTTCCCTGAGATTGGAGCTCTATAGACATCTTGCTGTTGCGGAGGTGCTCTTGGTCGAGGGGCTGGAGCTTGACGTCGAGGAGCTTGAGCTTGCTGTCGAGGAGCTCTAGTTGCTGTAGGCCGAGTGTTAGAAGGTTGTCCGGTGCGAGGTCGCACGGGATTGTTATTACTTGCACCTTTGGAAGCCATCCACTTCCTCTTGTTGCTATCTCGCAACTCCCGAGCACTATGTTCAATCTTGATGGTTTTGTTGATAAGGGTCTTGAAATCCGGAATGTCATGGGCGGCAAGAGCATGCTTCAATTCTTCATTCATGCGCTCCATAAAGCGCTGAACCTTCATCTCTTCATTGGGCACTTCGGAGGATGCATATCGAGAAAGTTCATTGAATCGGCGAAGGAAATCCATTACCGGCATATTTCCTTGTCGAAGAGCCAAGAATTCCTGTTTCTTAGCATCCATGATAGCCTTAGGAATATATGCAACACGGAATGCCTCACAGAAAATATCCCAGGTTATATTTCCATTGGATGGTAGCATTCTCTTATAATTGTCCCACCAAGTAGCGGCGGGATCCTCCAAACGATAAGAAGCATAGAGCACTTTCTCATGATCAGTGCACTGAGCAATTTCCAACTTACGAGAGATAGAATTAAGCCAATCATCGGCATGAAGAGGCTCCTTTGCCGATGCAAAAGTTGGAGGTTGAGTCCGCATAAACTCATGAAACTTAGATTGTCCCGCGGCTCCATTTGCATTAGAACTCTGAACTAGCTGCTGGAGGATATAAGTAGTATTTTGATTATTGGCCTCCATCATGAGAATAGCCTTCTCCATAGGTGTTTCACTTCCAGTAAGAGTAGGTCGGGCTCCAAAATTTTCCATACCCGATCGGTCGGACGGAGAAGACATTTCCTTTATAAAACTAGATTAATCCTGTTCAAGAACATGGATCAATTAAGTTTTAATGAAGGAATAAAACGAATAATAGATGAGAGGTCGGATTAAATTTGGTAGCCTCTTGTGATATAATAAACATTACAATAAAATCCAAATGAAGAACCAAGCAATTTTGAGGACATATAACTTTAACTCATGGTTAAGCTACAATGACTCATAAATTGCAGAAATAACTATATAGGCAGATGATTGACACAATGGAAAAGTAATCATTAAACTAAGTAAGTCATACCTGTCAATCAAGTTGTTCAACCAACTCAAATTTTAACTATGAATTTTGATTACCCTATATATTTTCAAAAATTCGAATTTTGGTTTCTGGAATCTGGACAGATTGTGGTCTGTGGATTGGTCAAATTTTTCGAGGCATCAAAGTAAGTCCTGATTTTTCGTGGATTTTTGTGAGGGTAAACAAACATATGGGAAAGTTACTATAAAAATTTCAGATCAAAAGGAGCTACCTATTGACCTACAAAATTCATGCAATGAACTGTTCTCGGTTTAACAGGAAATAGGAAAAACAGAACAGTTAAGGGTAGTCGAATTTTTACACCTATCAAACCTAGCCCAAACATTCCGAAAAATTCACAACTGGTGTACCGTAACATATATTGACTACTGTGAAATTGACGAAAAATTAAGAACTATCAGATTCGTACAAAAATTCATACAACAAACAGTATACAAACTTAATTATACATCGGTTACATTTTACATCCATAAGTCTTTATATTACATAACCATTAGTGATCCTACAAATTTTACAAACTACTTTTACATCATGTACAGTACATAGCAGGGGCATTCTCAACTTTACATTATTCAACTATATTGCTCATTTATGCCGAGCTAGCGACCCCTATTTTCCTAAGTCTTCGGCGATCTTCACATGCGAACGCTTCCAGGGCTCGACGAATCAGCACCACGAGGTGAGAAGGATGCGGAGCTGCTGTCCGGGTACCGCGGTGCTATCCTAATGTGGCGGGGATGTTGAGTTGACATGCGGGCTTGACGACGACGGGGAAGATTAATGAAATTGCCCGGCGGATATTGCTCATGCTCAGCCATATAGTTCAAATCACCAAGCATGATCTCAAGAGGAATTTGATGGGCCTCAAACTGCTGACTCACGTGGTCCTGTACGGGCCACAGTAACTCTCCAAGCTACTCGCTCCCGATCCAAACGGTAGATGTAATCATCCATAGCTCGAATCAAGCGAGCAAGGTAACACACCGAAGGACTCTCATTATAATGCTCTGGCTCAAAATAATCATTGTCATGATCCTCCTCAAGGCGAAATGGAAAGTATCGGTACTCATCCCCACCAAAGTAGTGGCTAGAGCGCATGGTGGTAATAGCAATATAAGCAGCCTCTCGGATAGCCATAGGTCCGGAAGATCCACGACCATAACACTCAAATGGTGGATCAAGTGAATAGCGAGGCACGAGAGTCACCCTCGCCGAGAACTCCTGATTGTATCGATTCCAAGGGGCAGAAAAGACAACATAATGCGGATCCTCCTGATAACCAAAATGACGGGACATGTGACGGAAAATCTCCGCGAAAGAGTTGGGCTCATAGGAGGAGGTCTCATAAACAGGTATCCAATTAGGCATCTAAAAGAAACAATAAGATAAGAGTTAAATTTTCTCCTAAATATGTAAGTATCAACAATTAAAGTAATTAAAGCTAGAATTTAAGGAAAGAACAGCCATCGATTTTCTACTAAAACCCAAATTATTTCCTACCCAAAACATTTTGAATTACTCTAAATATTGTTCCGATGACTCTATCTAGACTCTTTCTAGGTTGTACGGCTCTGGTACCAACTCCGGTGTCCCGGATATTTACATACCCGAAACTACGTGTTTTCATCGTGCTTGTCCCAGAATCAATTGCAAGCACACACGTAAGCAATTGATATCAACATTCACATACAACAAAATCCTTATTTATTATACATCAAAAATTTCAAACACTACAACTTAATTATACATATGTCTAGTCGACCGGCTAAATAAAAGTCTGAAGAAGCAGATAAAGACCAAAAGAACTCGCAGCGAATCTAGTGGTTATTGCCCAAAACTCCACAGGCAAACAACCTAGATGAACCTAGACCGAACCACCGGAATATTCGTCAAAGCTCGATGCATAAAAACCCATGTCCGGCGGATTTTCATACGAATCATCTTCTTCTTCTTATCAACATATTTAGCAAGGGTGAGTACATTGGTACTCAGCAAGACTTATGTGTATGACAAAGTAGTTAAATGCAATTATTACCAAAAGGAAAGAAATGAGGTTTATAAGTAAATACAGTAAATAAATTTAAATGAAAGTTACTAAAGTAAGGTAACATAATAAGATTGCATATATGAATAAGCACATACATATTCCACATAAATGAGATATCAATAACAGGCAGAAATTTAAGTAATTAAGCATTTATCATTATGTTTTAAACAGTATTCATATCATTAAACAAAATTCCCATCATTAAGGAGCTTGAGACCGCAAGCACGGCTATTCGAATAGATTTATTTACTCTGCAGAGTTTGTACGCTGTACCCATAGGTTGTGAGTGACCGTCTAAGGTGTAGCTAGCACCATGCACTCACGAAGGGTGCATATCGGTATCACACATGACATTTTCAATAATTGTTTGCTAACCTTGCCTTCCCTAAATTGTAAAAAATCCCTCTGAACCTGACCACTAATATCCCAGAGGTACAATTTATCCCCTCCTTCAAATATGGATAATTAGGCAGGAAAAAGGTACAATTCATTGTATTGGTAAACCTTGAGCCCAAAACCGTAGTGATGGAGGTCCCTCTGAATAAATACCAAAATGGGTAAATTATCCATACATTCCTTACTTCTAGAAGGCAAGATAACATTCAACTACATACTTAGCCATGACCGTCCCATACCAGCACCTATGATCGCACGGAGATTCCTTAAATCAAGTCATAAAGTACCGGTCCTTATATGATGTGGCGGGTCTCCAATAATTTCAACAATATTATCCAAATACCATAACATAACCCGCCATCATCTAAAAATATTCATAATTCATAATTAACTTATCTAACAATATGATTCTCAAGTTTTAGGATTTTTCATGTGCTTAAACCAATATGCAATTTCGGGGAGGAATTTACTAAACCATTATTTTAATAGTCATAACATATAAGGTGATCCTATAAAATGTTCATCATAACCATTCCCAGCCTAGAATATATTACAAAGATCAATTAAAGGGGGTCATAGGGTTCTTTAGTCTAGAAACTACCATATTTTCCCAGGGTTAATTTCTTTAAAGCTATCAATGCATATTTTATTCCTGATCATTATGCAAAACATTCATCACAATTTGGGGTCAAAATGATCAAGGGGGTGCTTGCCTTGCTGCTGATCCTGTTCCAACTCCTGATCTTCGTAATTTGGATCTTCGGATTCTTTTTCTTCTAAATAGTCACCATCGTTCGAATCGTCTACATGTTAAAATAAACAATATCCAAATAAATACCAAACAAATCCAGATTTAAAACCAACTGAAAATGATGCATATTTCTGCATGTATGCATGAAGCATGAATTTACATAATTTACACAACTTAAATCACTCGATTCAGAGGCCAAACGACAATTCTACGCAAAATCAAAATTATATCGGAAATTAAATCAACATCGTTTACATTGAGTCCATAAATGATCAAACTCTTTCTAGCTGGATCATGAAGCTAACAAATCGATCTTTTCCAGTCTAACTACCTTTAGGGCTGATGATGCCATATTCACCTAGACAATATTTTTATTTCTCTTAATTTTCTAAAGAAAGTACTTATGGTGCATATGATAAACAAAACTATCTATGTGAATGAAACCTAGCATCTTTATTCCCACTAGGACAGTTCCATCAGTGGCTGATAAAGTGGAAAACTAAGTTTTTCATTTCTAGTGATTGCATGCATATCTATTAAGTAATTCACCAACAATTTCTTATAAAGAAACATTTGGTTTTCTATAAAATAAAGAAATTCTACACTCATGTCTTTTCAAATTTTCCAAAGATCAATTATGTGTCTACAGTGGAGATAGATTCTGAAAAGTTCAGAAAGTAACCTAGTCTTATTTATTTTCCATAAGCAAAATCCCTAAATATTTGTTTTTAAGCCAAACATGAAGCTAGCTTATTTTTACTATGAATTTTTCTTAAATTCATATATCATATTTTTACATAAAAAGGAGCCTAAAAACATAAGGAATATTTCTAGATATTTTCCCAAATTTTTCCTTACTATTTTTCTATCTATTTCATGCTAAATTCGTTTAAACTTAAACTGACGAATCGCAGTGCGACAAGTGGCGGCTTAAGATTGAGCTAATTCAAATTAACGCGCGTACAGTAATCACGGCGACTGAACAGCTCGCCGGCAACGAACTATGGCTCGGCGACGTCGACATGCTACACCATTCGACGCGCGAGCTCGAGATCTGCACTCTAGTGGTGGTCTCGTCGCCGATGATGGACTGTAGCGGCGGCGCGACGGTAACCTAGGCGGCGCGGCGGCGAGCTACGGTGAGACGTGCGAATTCAACCATGGCGACGTGTTCATGCTATGCAATGGGCATCTACGAGTTGCCAGGAGGCTCACCGAGTGGCTGTCGAGGACTGAGACGACTCGGAACAGCGTTGTCGTCGACGGCGGCGGCGAAACAGGGGAAGCTCGACGAGATGGTCCTTCCGCCTAGAAAAGGAGAAAGAGATCAAGGGCATGAGCATCAGCATCACACAAAGGTGCCAACGAAGCAAGAACTTGATGTGGAACTCACCGGAAAAGCTTGAATTCCGGTGATGGCGACGGCGGCAGATTTTTGGGGGAAATGCAAAATTCGTCTTGCTCGCTCCGCTTTTCTCGTCAAGGACAACTCAGGAAGGTTTCAAAGGATCAAAGAGAGGGCGCTGAGAAGTAGCTCGAGCTTTTATAGCGAATTGAGGCGGTTTCACCGTGGGAACGTGCGGACGCGCACTGGCGGCATCGGTGGCGAAAGAAGATTGGAGGAAACGGAGGGACTCCGGATCGCGGGCGAGGAGGCTGGAAGTTGCGCGAAGATCAGTGGCACGCGTGGCAACCATCGGTGGCTTGTGTCAGTGAAGGAATGGAGGAGAACGGAGAGACGGTGCCGCGGCGTGGCGTGGAAGGCGCGCGGCGGCGATTTGTTTTCGTCGCCCGAGGTCTGTGGGAACGCAGGAAGAAGCTGGGCGCGCGGGAGATGGCAGAGACGCGCAGAAGATGGCACGAGGCGCGGGGAACGCCGTCAGCGGCGTCGGCGGCGCGGATCGCGGCGCGCGCGTCGCGCCGCGCATGAACAGAGGAGGGGGAAGAAGAGTGCGGGCCGGCGCGGGCTGATGTGGGCTGGATTGGGCCGAGGCAGGCTGTGCGCTGGGTTAGCTAGCTGGGCCAAGCCCATTTAGGTCGGTTACTATTCTTCGAATTTTTCAAACAGGTTAAGCGTTTCACGAATTTTCTACCTAGGCTAGAAGTCTCCAAAAATTATGAACAATTCATAGAAAATACTTCTCTGCGAACTCTATCTCTGGTGAATTTTTGGGGATTTTTGGCCGAACCAATTTACCACGAAAATTCGGAGAAATTCCTATATGCATATGAATGACATGTATGCATGAGTTTTAAATTCAAAAGAGCTCAAATTTGAAATTCAAACTTAACCCAACTTTATTTAGGGTTTAATTACATCATTAGTAAGCTTCTAATTTTTGGGATGTGACAGCGCGCGAAGGGAACCACCTCCTCCTCGATCTGCTCCAGGTCGGCCTCGTTGTAGGAAGGCTCATAGCCATCAGCCAGCATGTCAATCTTCAAGTGCTCCCCATAATGGCTCCTCGCCACCGCAAAGGCGAGCTGGGCCCTGGCGCGGAAGCACTCCTCCTCGTGCACGCGGAAGTAGGCAGAGAGCCCGTCACCTGGGGCATCACCGACGTGGCGTCCGGTGGGCGTGGCACTCCGATTTCGTCGCACTCGCGTTCCATGGCCTGCCGCAGCAGGTCGAGGTCCGCCAGTGCCTTCTGCGACTGCTCCTGGAGCGCCAGCGCGTCTGTCCAAAACAGCCAAACCAGTCACCCGACCGAAAGGGAACAAAACACTCGCAAAGCGGGTTGCGCGAAGGAAGAATGAACCAACTCACCCTTCAGCTCCTGCTGCGTCTTCTGGAGCTCTCGGGTCACGTTGGCCACCGACGACTGGGCGGCGACGTTGAGCTGCCTCTCGTTGTCCAGCGCTGTCTCGGCTGCCATCGCCCGACCCTCGGCAGCCTCAGCGCGCTGAATGGCCTTCGACAGTGCTTTTTCGGCGGCGACCCGGAGCTCTAGCTCCTTCTCAGCCTCTTGCTCTCGGGACCGCGCCAGTCCTTCCGCCAACTCGGCCCGCTCGACCATGGTGCCCAGCACGGACTCCGCGTCCGCAGCTTTCTTCTCCGCGTCCTCCGCCGCCTTCATCGCGGCCTCGGCGGTCCCGGCCCGGCGACGGATGGAGTCGGAGACACGCAGGGCGCGCGCCGACTCCGCGCTCTGCGCGACGTACTCCGTCTGCTGGTGTTGGACGAAGTGCGACTTGAGCTTGCTGTTTGCAAGCAAAGCCTGCGGACAACAAGATAAACCGTGAGGCAAAAAAACAGGCGCGACAAAACTCAAATAATCGTAAGAAAGGCTAGAAGAAGGAATTCCTCTCACTTACCTCAAGGGGGACCCGCGTGTTCATCATCCGCTCCTTCGCAGCCGCGACCTCCGCTGTGACTGTCGCCTGGATCACATCCAACTGCTCGAAGGTGGAGGAGAGCTCCTGGGTCATGTACGACCAGGAGTTCGACTCCTCCGAGTCGGCCAGGGGGACCGGACCCTCTGGAGTGTTCACGAGCACGTCCGGCCCCCAGCCAGACCGCACCAGACGTTGAAGTCTCGGCACCTCTGCGGCGGCCGCGTTCCTCAGTTGCGAGGTGGCCCCCCGACGAGTCGCCACGAGGCCGCTAGCACCCGACGACGGTGACGTAGCCGACCTCGGGCGGACCTCGACGGCTTGGCTCCTCTCGCCGACAACACCTTGAGCAGGCGGCGGGACAGCTTCTTGTCGGGGTTCGGCAGCCGCGCTCGCCGTGGGGACGGGACCTTGCTGCCCTTGCCACACTACGATCTCCTGGCGCGCCCCGCTCCCGCTCCGTCCCTTCTTGCCCTGCAGGGACATCCGACTGCCCCTGCGCGACATCCTCCTGCCTCGAAGCGGCATCCTCCTGGCTCCGACCCAGCTCGGCGGCAATCCGTAGAGCTTTACGAGGGGCGAGCTGGGTCCCGTCCCATTTCGGGGCGGCGCTGAAAGAATGCGTGTTCAGTCAGGACAAGGAAAGTGAAAACAAACGAAATAGCAAGAGAAAGCGGGACGAAGAGGACTCACCTTTGGGAGCGCTTGCGCTTCCGTACGGGCTTGATAGGCGGACGCCTCGAGCCCTGGGTAGCGGCCGTCCTCGCCACCACGTCAGAGTTTGGTGTCTCGGCGCCTCCTGCCCCCACGTTGGGGGTCGGGTTCGCCTCGCCGAGCCCCTCCGGCGGGATCACTTCCCGCGCGTCCTGCGGCTCGGCCATCCTTGCGGCGACCTCGGGGATGGTCGGCGAAGCAGACACCAGCACGACCGGGGAAGGCGCCCCAACCGGAGGGACAACGGCGACGAGGACGTCGCGACTCCCCGCCGACGACATTGCGGCGACCGTCACGACGTCGCCCGGGGTACCCGACGGGGAAGACTGGCGCCCGTCGATGGGCTCCCCCGGAGCCACCGACGCATCATCACCGTCGTCAATGACGCGGTCGAGCCACGAGTCGTCATAGGGGCCGTCGTCGTCATCGGCCCAGCTGCTGTGGTCGAGTTCCGAGTCCGTGTTAAACTCGGACTCGGTGTCGACGACCTCGCCGCCTCAGCGGCGCCGTTGGCGGTCCGCCTTTCGCGTCTCAAACGCATCCTTCCTGAGTCTGCGGCGGTCTTTCCGCCGCTTCACCTTTTCGGCGTGGGTGCGGTTTATCACCCTCTGATCCGCGTCCTCAGGCACAGGAGCGTGCGAACGCCGGACAACCAGCCCCGACTGCACCCGAAAGAAAAGATAGAGTTCGGAGGGAGCCCCCAGAAATGAATAAAATGAACAAAACAGTAGGCGCGACGGAAGGACTTTCGAGATCAATCTCGTTGGCGTGAGGCAGCGCGGCGGGATGATCGGCGATGGGCCACTCGCACTCGTCGTCGACGAAGTGCAGGGCGGACTTGCCGGCCACCTCCGCCAGCCGCGCTCCGATCTCGCGATGGCTCAACGGCACGCAAATAACCACCGCCGTCCCCTCGTAGTCGGCGGTGGGCATCATCTCCCACATGGAGAGCTTCCGGCTCATCAGCGACAGCACACGGATGCTGTGGAAGTGGCCGGTGACGACGACCGGCGACACCCCCCGGTCGCGCAGCAGCGCCACGGCGTCGATGAGGGGCTGGATCGCCGCTATCTCCTTCGCCCCGAGGGTCCAGTGCCAACAGTCAGGGGCCTTGGGCAACCGGGTATTGGTGAACGCGGGGAGCCGACCGGCGCGCTCGTTCTTCAGGTAGAACCACCGGTCGTGCCACCCCGAGTTGGAGGAGGTCTGCACCGAGGCGATGTACCCCGCAGACCGCTCCCCGTGGAGGCGTTGGCTCGCGGAACCCATGAGCGGGACTCGCCCGCGGACATGGTGGAGGGATGCCTTGAAAAAGTACTTCCACAGGTCGAAGTGGGGGGCGATGCTGAGGTAGGCCTCGCACAGCGTGATGAAGCCGACGATGTGGCCGATGGAGTTGGGATTGAGATGCTGGAGCTCGATCCCGTAGTAGTGCAGGAGCCCGCGGAAGAAGGGGTGCGCCGGCATCCCGAATCCGCGGGAGTGGAAGTGGAAGAACGAGACGACATAGTCATCCGGTGGCGAAGGCGACCGCTCCGACGGCAGCATCCACTCCACCGCGTCGGAGAGCGGGCGAAGGAGTCCCTTCGCGACCAACCCGCGCATGTGGTCCGACGTCAACACCGACGCCGGCCACTCGTATCCCCCCTCCGCCATCAGATCTAGCGGAATGAGGGGGCGCGGACGACGGCGGGATCGAACCGGCGGACGGCGGCGGCGGATTGGGCGACGAATGGTGGCGATGGAGGCGAAAGGCAGCGCGGAGCGAGGGAAGCCGAAGGCAATCTCAAAGGGAGGAGAGGGGCCAACAGTAACAAGCGACTGGGAGAGCAAGAAGACTTCCCTGATAGGTATGGCCTATTTATATGCGTCGGACCGATGCGGCACCATTTCCCGCCTTAGATCTCGCGTCCCTCTGTTTTTTCTGCCCTAACGTGTGTAGGTGGAGAAAACATGCATCGCTTCCATATGTCGTGACCAAACGCCTCGCCTCTAGATCCGCGCCGGCGAAGCGACGCGGCTCCTCGCGTCCACCGCCTCACGGGCCAAGTCGGTAGGGAAGCCGGCTTGGGCCCCCGGGTAAATGGCTAGGGGCTATAAACCGACGGCCCATTCCCGGCCAAGAGTTCGCAGGCCGACCCAACGATGGGTCCGAACGGCCGCTCTGGGCCAAGCAAGAGTGAGGGGTAATCCAAGGGGGGCACCAGCGGCCAGTACCCGCGCGCGCGGAGCGTACGGGCCCCTATCGACTACGACCGAGTCCGAGGACGAAACAAGCCTATGGTTTTCTTGTCGTGAGCTGGCGTCGAGCCACTGAGACCAGTCAAATGGACTCAGAAACTGAATGGGACGATATCCCGGATCCTATGGCATCGACCCCAGCAGGTCTCAACCGGGCCCCCGCTAAGGGCAAACCGGGGCGCCATTCGGACCAACCTGTTTGCAACTCAACGGGCACCGCCCATCGAACCATCGAGGAACGGCGCGGACGGCCTTGCACCTCCATCCTACCGTCAGGATGCGCGAGGAGAGTCGAGCAGAGTCGAAACGACCCTCGGACGGAACCCCAAACGTACGGGGGCTCGAGGGCACGCATTCGTAGAGGAGACCAACAGCGTGGTCGCGACACGAAACGAAAACGAGTCTTTTCGGAATAGGCCTCTTTATTTCACAGCTTTCTTCATACAAAGTTGGTCGAAAGACCACAAATGTGAAAGGAAGTTACATTAGTTCCTACGACTAAGGCCGTAAGCGGCCGATACCTAGGCTTAAAGCCATTGCCGGGCCCATTCGCAGCAAAAATGCCTACGAGCGAATGGTACCAGAATCATCGGCGCAAGACTCAACCTCAAGGGTGGCGGTGCTCAATCCAAGGCCACGTAATCCTCGCGGGAACGACTCCTGGGGCGCCGGGGGTTGACGGGAGCCCGTCCAATCCTCGTGGGAATGACTCCGAGTCCGGGGCGCCACCCCAAAGCAGGGTGGAAACCTGCGGCGACGACGGGGAGCGCTGTCCGGGCGACGCCAGCCGGACCGGGTCGTACGGCACGAGTCGTCGTCTTCTCCCTCGTCGGAGGAAAGGACGACGACCTCAGGCTTCTCTGGCTCGGGCGTTGCACCGAAGGAAACGGGATCAGGAGGCACCACCGCGAGAGGAACCGCGTCGATCACCGGAACAAGATCCTGATTGACACTTGGATCAGAAGGAGGAGGAAGGCGCGAAGGCGAGGCAGAGAGGACGGTTTCTTGTGGCTAGACATGGCGAGTTTGAAGAAATCAGGCCAAGGGCATGGCTCAATTTATAGGCGCTCCGCTCGCCTGTACACGAAACGGGAGCGTGGCTAGGTGCCTGTGGAAACCGAAGAGCGTTTTCTCGCCGCACCGACGCGGTCAGGATAAGCTCGACGCCTCGCAACAAGCAAAAGAATGACAGAATCCCCCACCAGTTTGTCCGTGAGCCATAACTTCGATGATCGTGCCCTCCGGACGAGATCAGGGAACGGTCCGGGGTGCGTCGGTTTGCACGAGGGATAAGCGCGTTCCCCCTCGGTCACAAGAGGGTGCCCGGGGGTTCGGTCGCCACCGCAAGCGGCATGACGACGCAGTCTGCAGCGATAGTACGCTGAAAAAGCCTGAACAAAGCCTAGAAGCTAGTCCCCCACTAGCTCCCAGCCTCGGGGGCTACACCCGGCGGGTGCGCTCGAGCGCAGCCCCCGGCGTGGGAAACGATCCCAGCAAGCAGCCGTACCAGTCCCGACCACAGCACGGCGCTCTCGTCGGGACTCGGGGGGCTACTGTCGGGTACCCATTTTCTAGGTACCCGATACATGCACGCGGCGTATTCGAACGACAACGGGGACAGAGGGCCTCGTACGGGGAGGAGAAACGGGACGCTGGGCCCACGCTGGGGCCCAATTCGGCAGGAGGTGCAACAACTACCCCCTGCGGAAAAGTCTCTACTTCTTGCGGCCCACCGAGGGCCCGATCGTATAAGGCCGCATGACCGCGGCTGCGTGCGGGACCACAACGGGCCCCGCATTGAAGGAACCCGACTCGAGCAAGGCAACTCCGTCCGACTCCCCCGCGTCGTGAGTCGTTCACTGCGGGGTCGCGCGACCGCCCGACCAAATTCCGGCCAGCCGTGGTCCGTGGTCCGTTCACCCCGGTAGTGGTCGGAAACGACAGAGGGGCATGGCCCAAACCGTTCCCGACCCCAGTGGTCGGAAACCGAGCATGTGAAACAGCAAGGCTATCCCAGTCAACCTTGGGCGTGCTGCCGGCCGAATCAGGATAAGGATCCGCTCTGCATTAACTCTTAGACGATGAGAAAGTACACTATGCCTGACGTACGGCGGAGTAGGGATGTCACATCCAAACTGAGCGTAACACGGCAGATGCGTGCCCCAAGTACGCCGCACAGTCGTGAGCAGCACGTGGAGTGACCGTCTCCCAACTCCACAGCAGTGCACAGTGTCGGAAACAGCGAAGCATAGTGTCGCTCAGGGAATGGGCGTCTCACAATGCCCGGACAAGACGCGGTCGACGTCATCGCACAACTCAGCGAGAGGGCTGCAAAGGAAGCCATCGGACCCGAGGAGGACGACTCGACTCCCCTTCCACCGCCTTTCCCTCATGGTTTCTTTCTTTTTTTTTCTTCTTTCCTCCATCTGTAACCGCATTCCCTTGACATATAAAAGGGAGGACCAGGCCCGGAGGGAAAAGAGAGAGCTTTTTTCCGCACACTCGAGCACACGAACTCAAGGCAGAGACTTGGGAGCGCATCCCTCTCTCGCCCGCTGCTTGTAACCCCTACTACGAGCAATCCAAAAGAAAAACCACAAACTGGACGTAGGGCATTTTCCGGCCTGAACCAGTGTTGGCGGTCGTTAAAGCATGTTTTGACCGCCACCCTACCGGTAAATAAATGCATGTCACCAAGATTCTGTGCATAGTAGATAGGATTAATGCTACTCCACAAGTTTTGGTGAATATTTGGGTGCAGGAGGCAATTATGAAGGAAAGTGGGCCCAGCCGGCAGAAAACACAGGCCGGCCGGCCCCACCATAGGCCGGCCGGCCCCACATGGTAGCCACAGGCCTTGGCCTTCCTCCAGTGGGCTGCAAACAGGCCCACAACACAGAATCAAAAGCCTGTTCAGAAGAATTCCACCGACGTTCTAGAAGGTGGGCTGTTTGGGCCTCAACTTGGCCCTCACTCCTCTTCTGCCGCCCCCACGAAGCCACCGACTGGACAACCGTCATCAGGAGGCAATCTGGGACGTCCAGGGGCGAGGCGGTGGCCAACCGCCACAGTGGACGGCCGGCCGGCCACCCTACTAGGCCGGCCGGCCTGCCTTGGCGGCCCCGCCACTCCACCTTGCGCTATAAAGCTTCTCCTGTCCTAAGGACCCTATAAATACCCCTGGCCGGCAGTGGAGCAACTCGCACCTCACACTTGAGAAGAGAAGACCCCAAGTAGGGTCACGCTCTTTCTCATGGAAGATCACTCCACTTGTGTAGTTAGAATAGGATTAGTATTTTAGTCATGGGAGTTAGAGTAGAAGTGAGAGCTTCGCTCGGAGCTCCGGAGTTCTCTACGGAGTTTGGGTAAAGTTCTCGTGTATCTTTTCTTTTATACTTTCTTTAATATAATTATTTTCTTATTTATTTATTTTCTTATTTATTAAATTTAGTTTTCCTTTTAGTTTATATTTATTTATTTAAGTAATTATTATAGAGAAATTCTTATGTTGGATCCACGTCTGTGTATGGTAGATACGAATGAGTTGTTTGCTTGAGGACTGGCAGTAGGGACATAATTGCCTTATTGTCACGTGTCCCGCACAATTTATTTGGATTTATTGTTCATGGGTGGCTTGCTCTTTGGCCAAGAGTAAGTTACTAGGATAGTTGTAAGCAAGGTGCTTGGAATTGTTCTAGCGTGTTTTGCCCTCAACCCCACGGGATGATGTGGTAGCCGCGAGTGTAGGTGACAGCTACAACGGTCTCTGTAGTCCATCACGTTCGGATTGAGTGTGTAGGGGCCTAGACGCGGTCCGTTGACCGGATACGTTGAACCTAGTTCTCGGGTTGCGTGTCTTGGCGGCGGCCGTGCCCCTGATGCACTTGAATGTATCTGTAATGAAAGCTTAAGTAAATAATGGTAGACTATCGTGAAACTAAATGCTAACCCTAGGCTGACTGATACCTTCTTCTCGTTGTCCTCCCAAACTAAATGCTAACTCCTTGTTATCTGTATCAATGGATGTTCTCCTGAGTGCCACACATATCAAACATCTGTCCCCCTGCTTTGGTTTAGTTTGCAAGTTATAAATAATAGATGTGTCTTTGTTAATTCATGATATTCTTAGCCCTGCTTCCCTGTGGAAAAATATAAATACGATAACCTTGGAATACTCCCGGGTGAAATGCTACAATGGTGTTCCGTGCGCTTGCGGAAATTGAATTAATCTTTTTGCGTAAGAAACGCCAACAAGCATTTCTGGCGCCGTTGCCGGGGAAGCAATGGTTTAAGATATCTTTGATTGACATCGATTATCTGTTATGATTAATTTGCTGCTAGATTAAGCATCCACCTGCATTTTGTTTGAGCATATCACCATCGCATCTGCATTGTTTTCTTTTCAATCCATCATGTTTAATTTCCCTCCATCCCACCCCGCTGCATTTAAAAAAAGAACCCGAGTGCCCAATCATAGGCCACGGGCTTTGAAAAAAATATATATATATATATAATCCAAAAAAAAAACCGAGTGCCCAATCATAGGCCTCGGGCTTTCAAAAAATAAAAAAAATAGAGAAAGGTTGGATTTTTATGACAGGAAGAAGGAAACATACGTGGCGGAACCAAGACGTTCAATGAAGAGATCTAAGAGCTTAGTCTTGCATTTTATTGCAAAGACTAAGCTTGGGGAGGAACCGCCAGGTACGCAACACGCAATTATTCCCTGTTTTCTTTGTCATATACCCTCTCATTTCGAAAAAAATAGTAATAATAATAATAATGCTGCCTGAATCGTTCAATGCTTTGTGAATGCAAAGATACTTTGAGTTGCTCTATGATGAAAATATGCTGCAACTTTTTGACCATACCCCTTGCTCTTGAAGTTCCTATTCTTACATGGGTGTTGGTTGAGCTGTTAGTCATAAATCATTCGCCTGCTTCTCTTTCTGTTGCTTGGGTGCGGCACTTCTGTGTCTATGGTCTTTTTAGACTACGCCCGGTGTCCGTCTGAACAACAGAAAACACATGTCTCTATAATGCTTTCATGATAAAGGAGAAAAACATATGGCTCTCCTTACACAATTGATCGAATTAGACGTGGTGTCTAGGTTGATTAATGGACCTATAGAGATATGTGCAATGTAGACGAATGGATTTGCACTAACCAATGCAGGATCTTTATAAGAGCAATCAAAAGTCCATCAGGCAACATGAAAGGCACACAATTCAAGAAGGCGGACCCAGTGCTTCCAAGTGAAAGATTTAATCGCTTAGCTTTGCATATAGTTGCAAGAGCTAAGCTTGGGGAGGGGCCGCCAGGTAAGTACTTCTGTATACGATTTTATACTCTTCTTGAATTGTGCCCTTTCGTAGAAAAAAAAAAAAAAATATTAGGTTATCGGCAAAGCCCAATAGGGGCTAGCCACCTGTATCACCCTCATTCTTTTTGCAGATACAAGAAGAATGGAGGAAGCCTATTCAAGCTTAAGTCTTGCGAAGACTCAAGCTTGGGGAGGACCCCCAGGTAAGTATCCCTATCGATCAATAAAATACTCCCTGTTTTGAATAAATGCTAGAATCTTGGTGCATGCTACACTTAAAGGAAATGATTATCAAGTTACATAACTAGTTCCCCATGTGTCGCATTGATGCAACTTCTTCTCCTGACATGTGTGTTATTTATACTCGAGCAGAGTCACATCACTAGTGTTGCTACATTTTTGTGGGTTGCACACATCACACCAAGTCTAAGCATTGTGGATTATGATATGGCATGAGTAGGACTTGTTGCAATTTCTTAGCATGGTGAAAGTCCAGAGATGTTTTCATTTTAATTGCTGCAAGTACCTAAAAACCCTTTCGTTTTGGAACACTTCCCTTGTGAGGATGTTTTTACCTACCAGAGCCATATCATGAAAAATATTCGAAAAAGCCCCACTCGTAGCCAATTGTTCATGCGTTGAGTTTAGTTAAGGTTTAAATGCTTTTGAGAGTAAGCACTCCTTCTTCCGGTCATAAAACTCCTTCGCGTGTGTTGTTGTTTTCTTTCCACTCAAAGGGGATGTTTGGAAAATCAACCAAGCATCTTTCTACATTTGCAAAACTTTCGGTCCATTCAAAAGGCTCAAGAATATTTCAAAATGTTTTTACGGACCATACAAAAGTTATAGCCTCATGCACCATGGAGCATATTATCCAAAAAAAAAAAAAGAAGAAAGAGTAACTCCATGGTTGCATCCCAAAATAAAAGGCTATATGGTTCTTATCATAAACATCTTGAGCAAAGTAAAAGGGCCAAAGTTTTCAAAACCTCCTTTCCATAAGTGTGCGTTCATCTTCTCCCCCTCCATCACAACTTTCCCAATGACCGGAATATAAGGAGTTGCTATGTCTCTTAAGATTTATTCTTTAGCTTTACAACATATGCATGGCATTTGTGCATTTCCTACCAAGCTCCATATAAAAGCCTTGTCTGGTAGAAGGTAGGAATGAGTAAAGCTTTGTAGGAATAGCCTCATAAGAGAGAGAGGGGAAGTGTGAACCAAACAAAGGAGAAATTTTACCTTGTCTTGCAGCACATAAAAAAACTCTGGATATTTACTTGTTAGAATTGCATGACTCGTCCAAAAAGTGCTGTTCTGATTTTCAATGCTATGTGACAAGGTGAAAGCATATAAGCCCCACGAATACGCAACATTTGTGAATACTTCCGTGCTCTTGTATCTTTACCACTATTTAGGGAGTATGTTATTGCATCTTTATTACCCATGGGGCACTTTTTATTAACTTCTGATCCGCCGGTACCTTAAGTTCTGAGTTTGCTCGGGACGAGCAAAGTTTAAGCTTGGGGAGGTTGTTGGCGGTCGTTAAAGCATGTTTTGACCGCCACCCTACCGGTAAATAAATGCATGTCACCAAGATTCTGTGCATAGTAGATAGGATTAATGCTACTCCACAAGTTTTGGTGAATATTTGGGTGCAGGAGGCAATTATGAAGGAAAGTGGGCCCAGCCGGCAGAAAACACAGGCCGGCCGGCCCCACCATAGGCCGGCCGGCCCCACATGGCAGCCACAGGCCTTGGCCTTCCTCCAGTGGGCTGCAAACAGGCCCACAACACAGAATCAAAAGCCTGTTCAGAAGAATTCCACCGACGTTCTAGAAGGTGGGCTGTTTGGGCCTCAACTTGGCCCTCACTCCTCTTCTGCCGCCCCCACGAAGCCACCGACTGGACAACCGTCATCAGGAGGAATTCTGGGACGTCCAGGGGCGAGGCGGTGGCCAACCGCCACAGTGGACGGCCGGCCGGTCACCCTACTAGGCCGGCCGGCCTGCCTTGGCGGCCCCGCCACTCCACCTTGCGCTATAAAGCTTCTCCTGTCCTAAGGACCCTATAAATACCCCTGGCCGGCAGTGGAGCAACTCGCACCTCACACTTGAGAAAAGAAGACCCCAAGTAGGGTCACGCTCTTTCTCATGGAAGATCACTCCACTTGTGTAGTTAGAATAGGAGTAGTATTTTAGTCATGGGAGTTAGAGTAGAAGTGAGAGCTTCGCTCGGAGCTCCGGAGTTCTCTTCGGAGTTTGGGTAAAGTTCTCGTGTATCTTTTCTTTTATACTTTCTTTAATATAATTATTTTCTTATTTATTTATTTTCTTATTTATTAAATTTAGTTTTCCTTTTAGTTTATATTTATTTATTTAAGTAATTATTATAGAGAAATTCTTGTGTTGGATCCACGTCTGTGTATGGTAGATACGAATGAGTTGTTTGCTTGAGGACTGGCAGTAGGGACATAATTGCCTTATTGTCACGTGTCCCGCACAATTTATTTGGATTTATTGTTCATGGGTGGCTTGCTCTTTGGCCAAGAGTAAGTTACTAGGATAGTTGTAAGCAAGGTGCTTGGAATTGTTCTAGCGTGTTTTGCCCTCAACCCCACGGGATGATGTGGTAGCCGCGAGTGTAGGTGACAGCTACACCGGTCTCTGTAGTCCACCACGTTCGGGTTGAGTGTGTAGGGGCCTAGACGCGGTCCGTTGACCGGATACGTTGAACCTAGTTCTCGGGTTGCGTGTCTTGGCGGCGGCCGTGCCCCTGATGCACTTGAATGTATCTGTAATGAAAGCTTAAGTAAATAATGGTAGACTATCGTGAAACTAAATGCTAACCCTAGGCTGACTGATACCTTCTTCTCGTTGTCCTCCCAAACTAAATGCTAACTCCTTGTTATCTGTATTAATGGATGTTCTCCTGAGTGCCACACATATCAAACATCTGTCCCCCTGCTTTGGTCTAGTTTGCAAGTTATAAATAATAGATGTTTCTTTGTTAATTCATGATATTCTTAGCCCTGCTTCCCTGTGGAAAAATATAAATACGATAACCTTGGAATACTCCCGGGTGAAATGCTACAATGGTGTTCCGTGCGCTTGCGGAAATTGAATTAATCTTTTTGCGTAAGAAACGCCAACAACCAGATAATCCATCGCCTCAAGCACTAACCCACCAATCGCTGTCGACACCTAATGAGAGGATCGGTGAAAATTCCGAAAAAAAAGTGTCATAGGGACGGTAGAGGCATTTTGAAGAGTGTCCACGCATAAATAATGTAGAGACATTTTTTTACGACATCTTAAAAATGCCTATATCTTGTAGTGGCGTTATTAGAGACATCTTTTGAACCTATAGAGACATTTTATGGCTGTTATTAAACTACTCATAAGAATATAATTCAAGCATAGGCACGTTGTGATTTGGGGGTGAGTTGGCTAGCAAGGCTCAACAAGTTATTATGAGTCTATGAGATCTTGAGTTCGAGACTTCAGAACTACAATAATTGTTTCAATTTATTTAAGACTACATAAAATTGCCTCTATGTTTACAAAGGCATTATATAATGTCTCTATGAAATTGTCACAAATTTGGTAGAGATGCTTTATAAATGCCATTATATTCGTAGAGTCAATGCATGGCAAGGCATTTATGAGGCATTTTAGAAAGTGCCGCTTGTGTAGAGACAATTTAAAAATGCCTCTACCATCTAAAATATGTGCCTCTACAAACCATTTCTCTTGTAGTGGCCTTGAATTCATATACTTGTGAGCTCTGTCTCTCGCAAAAGGAAGAAACTCTAAAGCATCTCTTTGTCAGATACAAGTTTGCAAAGGCCTGCTGGGCGTCCATTGGTATGATTATCCCACATCACCTCAGAATTTGTCAAATAGTTAAAACCCTGAAGAGGAAACTTGCAGTTCCCTTTTACATGGACATTATCATACTAATGAGTTGGAGCATCTGGACAACACGCAATGATTGGCTCTTCAATGGTAAAGATCCAACAATTGACAATTGCAGGCAGAGATTCATGCATGAATTGTCCTTGGTTATCCATAGGGCAAAGAACAGACACAAAGATCAGCTTCAACAATGGCTAGACAGCAACAGCTGATGTCTTTTAGTCTTTGTTTCCTTTTCTCTTTTACCTTCTTTTTCATTCTCTGTACAATAAACTTCTTTTATATTTCAATATATTATAATTGGAGGGGATGTTCCCCTCCAGTTCCATAAAAAAAATGTTCCAGGGCCGTGAAGAGCGTTAGGTTAGCTTCAAGGCCATGCACTCGAGCTTATATATATACGGTGATTTCACTCTATTCTGTTCTGAATCGATTTGCCATCTCTCGAGGGACAACGAAGTGTTCTGTGTAGATAGATAGGTATGGCCACCTACCTTAGCTTGTTTCTCACCCACTTTCTTTTTCTATTTTTTTCCGTTGCAGCTTCCAATCCAAACCCAATTTTTTCCCCCAATGAGCGGCTCTACAAAGCCTACCTCGCCATACAGCATTTCAAGAGCACTATCATTGGTGATCCCAAGAACATCACCGCAACCTGGATCGGATATGATATCTGCGGTGAGACGGCTTACCACGGTTTCTACTGTGCAACACCACCAGGATTAGATGAGTTAACAGTTACGGAGGTTCTTTTGACTGGATTCGGCCTGCGCGCGCCCAATTTGCAAGGCTTCGTCGATCAGCTTCCTGATATCGCGATTTTCCATGCTGCATCCAACCATTTTGGCGGAGATATCCCCCAACTCGATGGCCTGCCTTACCTGTACGAGTTCAATGTCGCTAACTACGACATCCAGCCTCTACATCCCTCTGGTAGTGACTTCGGCCTTATTGGCGGAGCACAAATCGGACCATCTAATAAAGGAAAGCATTGCACCAATGCGTATCTTAATTTTACATTCCACGTCCATGTTGGCAACGCTACAGCAAAAGGTATCATTCCTGGCATTCCAATTCCGGGCGTCACGAATTCTAAGGCGCTCCTCCTCAACTACAACAATCTGTCTGGGAACCTTCCGGCCAACCTCGGAGTCTCCAAGTTGAGCTACCTCGCCCTCGCCAACAACAAGCTCACGGGGCCAATCCCGACATCAATCGGGCACCTGCAAGACTCTCTCTTCGAGGTCCTCCTCCTCAACAACCAGCTCACCGGCTGCCTCCCCCACGAGCTCGGCATGCTCCACAAGGCGGCCGTGATCGACGCCGGCAAGAACCAGCTCACCGGCCCGATCCCGTCATCCTTCTCCTGCCTCAGCAGCGTCGAGCAGCTCAACCTGGCGGAGAACCGCCTCTACGGAGCCGTCCCCGACGCGCTCTGCAAGCTCGCCGGTCCGGCCGGCCGCCTCGCCAACCTCACGCTGTCCGGCAACTACTTCACCTCCGTCGGGCCGGCGTGCGCGGCGCTGGTGAAGGAAGGCGTGCTCGACGTCAAGAACAACTGCATTCCGGGCCTCGCCAACCAGAGGAGGCCCGCGGAGTGCGCCGCGTTCCAGAGCCAGCCGAGGACGGCGTGCCCGGCGGCGACTGCTCAGGTGGCGTGCCCCGCCGCAGCTGCCGCCACCGCGCCGGCGGAGAGGAAGGCCAGGGACTACTCCAGCTACGTGACGTACGCCACTCTGCATGAGTGAGGTGCCTGCACGGCATGCATGCAATAGACGACAGAGCTATACGTCTCTTGTCGTTTGTATGGTCTTGTATTATTCCTGCGTGTGTGTTGGTGCGCTTGTGATTGTTTTCTGTTTCATTTGCATGTGTTGCTGTCAGTGTCACATCTAGATTTCACCATTTGTACTACTACGTCTTATTATGTGAAAAAAGGTCGTTCTTGTTAAGTAAAGCTGGAGTATGCAAAGTTTCAAACATTTCAGTTGCTTTGGTCAACTTTTCTCGATTACGTCGGAATGACGATGTCAACCTCGATTACGTCGGACTGACAATGTCTACTTTGTTCCGAGGACTGAGGTCCATACTCCTCGAACATTCTGAAGTTACAGGGAAACTTAACGTTTCTCTCGATTTCTTGAGAGAGAGGATCTGCTACATTTCGGGGGCGAAATTCAGCGTCTTTGTCTATTCATTCCACAGTTCTTTTATAGTATATTTATATGCTCGACGCCAGTGGCAGGGTGAAGAATTGAACGTGATCACAAAGACACAGGCCCGATCTAACTTAGTAATTCGCATGCATTCGCAACGTTGATCGAGCAGCTCAATGTGCCGACAACAACAGCAGCCTCTAGCGCAAGGTGCCAGCCGCGCGCTGTACCGGCTACCGAGACCAGACGGTACACGATCAATTCGAGTGTCCAATCTCTCGTTGTCAAGCCAGCGTGCTTTGCCCTGACCAACCGATCGAGCTGGCGGTACGTGTTGGACGCGACGAACAGACGACAACCGCATTATTTCCGGCCGGCAACGCGGAACAGAGCCGCTCCATTGAGTGCATGCGCGCCAGCCGAAAGGCGTACGTAGCTAGGTGCCCCGCGAGCAATGGCGCGCCAAGCATTGCGTCGTCGCATGTGTCACGGACTCACGGGTGTGGGTACGTAGCAGGTAGGTTGGGCTCGGCCGGACTCGAGCTACGTGACATGTACAACCCCGCATGAGCGAGACGGCACAGCAAAAGTAGGGGGGCCGCGCGCCTCGGTCGTATTTGCTCTGGTTTATGTGAGTGTGTCGTTGCTGCATGTGCGTGCGTTTGTGTCCGTTGCATGCCCTGGTTGTTTTTGTATGTTCCGCGGGGTTGGTCTAGCATGCGAAGGCGCATGTGACGTAGAGTAGGTACTTCCGTCCTCTGTTCTACGGGACAAGTTGTCGCGTTTGCATTGATTGCAATGAGTAACAACGCCATCTCGTTGTGGTTGGCACGAGTGTGACAACTTTAGAATTCACCGTAACAAAACTGTAAATTGTAGTAGTTGAATATAGATGTGCCTCCAAAATATGACAATTACGCCACCAATTTAGCTTTATTAATTATTAATTTGTTACAAGTAGACGTCCCTGTTGGCTATTGAGATTGTATTTCTTTTAGACGTTTGGTGTCGACTGTAATAACACGTGAACTATATAATATTTCAGTCTCTTCATTGACAAGTTCACTGTTATCATGCGAAAAGGCCTGTAGCCTACTGATTACAAGAGGCTCAGTAGCATCTTAGGTCATGGGTTCGACTCCCCGTGAGGAGCGAAGTTTCTAGGATTTAACGACGCGGCGTTGTGCTTTCAATGGTAGGCGGCGTTCCCGTCAACAGCGATGCGCTAGTGATGACTTCACCAATCTCGCAGATTTACCGGCTCAGTTTTCGAAGATGCTCATATGAATAGGGTTTACGTACGTGCGTTCATATGCGTGCGTCGTGAGTTTCTGAGTCGTAATATGTAATCGAAAGAAAAGTTCACTGTTATCATGATTATAAACTTGCAAAGCTCTTTTTTTTTTTTGAGCACATAAACTTGCAAAGCTAAGCTTTTTTTTTTTTTGAACCTCTCACATCTTAATATAAATGTAGTATCTGTTCATGTACATTCAAGGAGATCACTCACTCGAACACACACAAACCCTCTACATCTATATCAAGAAAAAGAAACGCGTCCAACGAGAGATTAACGCACGACTGTCGCCACGCGGTGAGAGGTACCCAAGAGAACTGAACCGTCCTCCAAAAACAGGAGTCCAAACAATGGACTCCGACTCCACGAGCTCATCGCTAATGTCGGAGGATAGGACGCCGACGAGACGGGGCAAAGCTCGGAAGAAATTATTCCCTTGGTGACGACATTGCCACCGCCTGAATGCCGTCTCCTGGAAACCTAAGATTCCTCTCTTTTGCCGAAGAGAGGACAGAAACGGATCTCACTCATCCTCTTCTCCGGGCGGCGCCCACCACCAGGGAGGAGAGAAGAGGAACAAAAGGTCACCGCCGCCATCAGCCACGCCGCAGAAGAAACGCAGCGCCGGGCCGAGCATCGCCGCTCCAGGCCACGCGCCACAAGCAGCCGCAGCACCGACTGGCGCGCCACCGCCGCGACGCAGAGCACCGCCATCCCACGGACATGGACCACCAGCAACGGCGAGAGCAGGTAAAGGCCGGACACGCCGAACCTTGACTCCACGAGCTCGTCGGCAGCGTCGGAGGAGCACACCACCGACACGGAGCAGAGCTCGGAACACTTTATTCCATAGCAGACGCCGACTGCTCCGCCTGGACGACGCCACCGGGAACCTAAATCCTCTCGCCTTCATCTCCGACACAGACAGGGAAGCCGCCAAAGATGAGGGAAGAGCCGCATCTTCACCGTCGCCTGCCGGAGACTCTGTCGCAGAGGAAGGAGACCTCGCGCTTCATCGCCAGCTCCGCCAGCAACGAAGACACAGAGGACGCTTGCCGACGTAGAGGTACGACCGCATCTGCAGACACCAACTTCTCCAGCTTAACCCGAAGAAGAGAGCCCGCGCCGCCCTGCCAACCACGCCGGCTACCATCTTCCACCCAGGAATCGTATCAGACGGAGCTCCAGCAGCTTCATCGATCCGAATCGTGGGGGAAATCAAAAGCCCCAACAGTAACCTATCTGTGGGGTTGCAAAGCTAAGCTTGTGCTTCTCTTCAGCGATGATGATCAAGAATTGGGCTGAATAATCAACCCAAACTGTTCCGAGTTAGACGCCTAGATAATTTCTAGCCAGGGCCTCAATTTTCCCCTGGATCAGGCCGCTTTACGAATGTTAGCACACGCGGCCCCTGTCCCAGTTTAAATTGACACTACAAGCCCAAGAAGAGCTAGAGCGGCGCGAGCGTGACGGCCCGGGAACCTGAGCGTTCGTGGTGGAGCGGCACAGGGCCGAACAGCTCGAAACCGTGGTTCCGAGCCCACCCACAACGTCCTGGCAAAGGATATCGTTGGCTTATTTGCTGGAACATAGAATCGCCCGCTCAGAACTCCCATTCAAACACTGTTCAAACGGCACAAGCGTTCAACGAACATGCAAGATGATTTGTTTCGACAACATAGAACTTGCATGATTATAACGTTTACGAAGGAGTAACTATGAGTACATATAGTATATGCGTATAATAATCCAGCGACGCCCGGATCCATCTTTATTGACTATAAATAGTAGTACTGGCTTATAGCAGCACCGACACCCACTCCCACTGACATCATCTCGATCGACGACTTCCTCGCGCTGTTGCTCCACGCCGCACGTGCTGGTACAGTACGGGGAGTCGTGGGACGCCAGGCCAGCGTCGTGGTCAGCCAGCAGGCAGCAACTCGGCCTGTGCGCGCAGCAGTCCGGTGCTGGGAAAGCCGGGACGACGCCGTCTCTCAGCATGGCTCGCGTCACATGTCCGGCGGCCGCGCCAGCTCCGGCGCTCATCTCGGCGCCCGAGAGGAGCAGCACGCACACGAGAGCTAGCACTGCTTTGGAGACCTGCATGATGTACTTGCACCTCTCGCTGCTTTCTTGGTGGATGTCTGTTTGTTCCCGGCAGGATGAATGCTTGCTGGTGGTGTGGTGTGCCCTTTTTACAGGAAGACAATCGTATCGTATCGTACATACAGAGAGCTGGGCCGTTAAGTTTCGTGTGCTCCGTCGAACTGTCGAACAAATTACTTGGAAGGCCGAAGCGGGTTCGGGCAGCAGATTAAGCACGGGCGGGCGTTCCGAAGGCCCAAAGTGCTTCGCGCCGCCACCACCATGAGCACACGAAACAATCCTCTCTCGGCCTGGTTTCCTCCGTTGTTGGACGGCGGACTTTTTAATTTGAGATCCATGCGAGAAAAGCGTCAGTCCCAATGTAGAATCCGGCGGCAGCCGGCAGCCGGAACAAACAGGGAACGAATGTTTGCCTCACCTGTTTTTCTACAAAACTTCTGATTCATTGCGCAGTTGTCGTGATTCCATTGACCAGAATCTTACAAAACCATCAGAATACTACAAGCAGAGCCAGCCAGAAAGACATGTATGGAGGGAAGCAGGAGAGGATACGCCGGTTCACGGAGAATCTGCCTTGTCTTCACTATTCATTGCACGAAACAAGGACCAGGCGGACGCCGTTTAAAGCTACACGTCCGACGATCGTCGTACCACCGGGACGTCTGCCTGGGTAATGTATGCAGTGGTCATGGACGGCCGGCGAGGAGGAGTTGGAAACTTGAGCGGAGGTGTCGCTCATGGCTGGTGGTGGGGAAGGCTCAGGAAGAAGAGGTCACTGATACCATGTAAGTTTGGAAGAATCACCGCACACTGTATTCACTATTGAGAGGCCTATATATAGGCTGTACAAGACGCAGGGGATTGCCGTGCGCATGACTAACTAATGTACAACAATTCAGGAGAATATGCTATCAGTAGAGCGAGAGACTCGCGCTAAGCAGAGTTACATGCCGAGAGAATCGGTCTTACTAACAACCAGCCCAAGGCGAACGCGTGTCCTGGCGAGGCACTTCTGGCGTCGCGCCGTGGGCAGGCACGCAGGCGGCGGGGAGCCGCGCGCGGTCGCCGTCGTGCGCCCCGGCTTGGTATCTTGTCTTTGACTCTTTGCCACTACACTGAGAACGCGTGTCCTGGAAAAGATGCAGCGACAGGACGCTACACTGAGAACAGCGGTGAAGGCCGGCCGGGCGAGCTGCTCGACGATCCATCCAGTCACAGCTCTGCCGGCATCCGCGTGGACGTGGCGCCACGCGGGCGAGCGCGCGGTGCACCTCGGATTCTTGCCCGCGTAAGACCTACGCCGTCCTTCATGCTCCGCGATGGCCAGTTTAATCACATCGAGCAGCACGCGCACCGCCGGGACATCGGCATGGGTCGTACGTGTCACGAATGGAGAGGTCCTGGAGTAACGGGAGGGAATCGAGGAGCGTCCGGAACGAGGGGGAGCTCCGGCAAGCCGCGGCGAGAAGCGGAGGCGGTGCCCACGAGAAGCTCAGGGATGGACGCTATTTCAAATGACGACCGGGCGGTCGCTATACGAAATAGCGACCACCCCCGGGTTCGCTTGCGGCCGTCAGATCGAATGCGTGCGGCTCGTATTGGACGTGGGATGGCCCCGGAGCTCCGTCGTCTTCCTCTGGCTCGCGAGCTGGACGGCGTAGATCGGAGAGTGACGACGCAGCAGATGGATCTCGAAGACGATCCCCGCCTGCTGAGGACGCTGGGCAAGAAGTTACAGCCTCGTCGTCGCTGCTGTCAGCATCAGCTGAGTTCCACTTTGTCTTGGCGGCCGTGTCTCTGTGGGTGCAGGGGAGATGACCCGGACTCCGGAGCGGCTTCAGAGTTGCCGCCTTGCCGGGAGGCCCTTTCCTACCGCGCGCCGTCTTCTTCGTCGCCGCCTTGGGAGTTTCCTGGTGCAAGCTTGCAACGGAACCTTCCTGCACGCGAGAGCATCAACCACTGACATTTTGCGGTTACCATTTGGGCATGGCATGGGAGTTAGTCCCGCTCGAAGTTTAAATTTATGATTAAACCAGTATATGTAATAAGGTCTGCAATTTCAGTACACAAAATGCACTACCTAGTCGTTGAAATTCCGCGCTCTATTTCATGCTTCTGCATGCCTTTTTCATTCGATCCTATGGGTGACAGACAGATCCACGCACCCATGTTTTTTTACAAAACTTCCCACTGACTGCACAGTTACCATGATTTCATCGACCAGAATGTTACAAAACTTCAGAATACTACAAGCAGAACCAGCCAGAAAATACATGCTTATAAATGAGGGAGCTACGGGGATACAACGACTCATGGAGCAGCTGTCAAAACAAAAAGCACTCACAAACCAGCTGTTTCCTGGAAATTTACAAGATATGCAAATGATGTCTCATTGTTGAAAGCATGCTGAGAAATCCAGCACAGCTTCTTCCACCAGCTCCTCCATTACTCCCTCTTCAAGCTCTTCTGTGATGTCAACCACCTGCATTATCATCATTTTAACCCAGCCCCTCCCTTCAACCTCCTGTTTCACAACTCTATCCGACATGATTCTTGCTTTGCCTTTCTTGCTCACCACAAACATCCGTGCCCCATAAATCCAGTCCTTCAGAATATTCCAGACTTCGACCCTCAAATCGGGGGCTGAGACATACCTCAGTGTCCTAGAGTGTGCTCTACTACATGGGAACGAGCTAAGCAAGGCGTTCTCGCCAATTTCAACTAGAGCAACATTCACACAGTCAAACAGAAGTCTTCGGTACGAACTTTGCTCCCGCAATTCCAATATTTTGTTGCAGAGAACCGGATTAAGAGGGTAATCGGACAAATGCCAACCAGTGAAAGCCGTAGTTGATTGTGCACCACCTAATCCAGTAGATGACATTATATTTTGCACGAGGACATGGGATTCTGACTCATCAGTATCTGCGTCAGAGATAAGAGAAGACGGCCTTCGGATGCAAAATAACTCTGATTCCGAGTTGGTATGATCCAATGATAAGGAACAGGCGACAGCCTCAAGTGCTGAAGATCTCGAGACTGCTTCACAGAACAGGTTAGCAAAGGCAATCAGTATATAAACCAGACTGAGTAATGGAGAACTTTGATATGGAGAAACAAGACTTACTTGCATTCTTGGAAGTTCTTCCAGATGTTACAGGTTCGTTACAACTGCTATCTTCAGAGGGCGCATCAAGAACAGAGGTAGGGCTAGGCTGATCTGGGTTGCTATTTAGGCCTTTATTTACTCCTAGTTTGTCCAGGTTTCCACTTGGACAATCCAATGATACACCAATCGAATCAGTTCTCTGTCATGAAATTTCTCATCAGATATTTTGAGCCCAAGAAAACAGGAGTTCAAAACTTCAAATATATAACTCTTATGCAGGAACAGGTAGATAGTCATAAGTCAACCCACTCAACGGGGAAAACACATAAAGACAAACTCAACAGGAATACGAGCAAGAATTGAAGCACTATAAATATATTACATCACTGACAGGTCAAAGCTAGAATAAAAGGACAAAACAGATTAAGCTTGCATAGTACTTCAGGCAACAAGCTTACCTTTGACGTGCCAGTTGATATTTTCATAGAATAACAATCAACCTTGTCCTCACAATGCACAGTTTTTTCATTGGCATCCCGATTAAGATTGTGATCCAGTCGACTATGAACATAAGCATCAGCGCCCTCAGCACAGCAGTCAGATGGATGATGAGCTCTCTTCTGCCTATTTGGCTTTTTATTTCTACTAGATAAGAAAAAATCTGAAACTCTTCCCTTGAAAGATAGTTTCCCTTTATTTGACACTACAACCACTTTTGGTTTGTAGCTCTCAGGATTTGAATGTTGGACTTTCACCACCATGTTATCAAGCATGGATGAAATCGCTGGAACCGAGTTTTCTCTTGGCAACTTCCTAGGAGATGTCACCACAGTTTTTTCATTTTCCGTGCCACATGACTGGTCGCTAGAAACAGACAATATCCCAGTGGTGAAAACTTCTTTCTTCGCTTCTTGAATAGAGAGCATCTCAGCTAAGGTGCATGTTCTCCTTGACGATTGCACTTGCTCTTGACAGATATTATCACAGGTCACCGTTGCCCATCGCTCTGAAAGTTGTTTCTTGGCTTCCTTGATAATGGATGACTCAGGAAAGTGTGAGACCTTATGGAAAGAGGAGCCCGAGTATGGACCTTCATGTCCTCTGATGTAATTCCATGAATGCTTCTGCAGGGAACTATTTCCCTCGGAATCACTACTACCACCAGCCTCACCAATATATTCAACTTCAGAACCACTGCTCTGGTCCGATTCCGAGTCACCACATGAGCTTTCATCTCCCACATAACCACTTGAGTGTGCAGAAGACAATAAAGAATCATCTCTTTGATGGCGGCCATCACGCCAGTGCTGCTTAACACCATGCACTAGTCCTGAAGAACCTAAGGTCGCCCCATTATAAGCTAAAGCATTGAGATTATTACGCTTAGTTAACTGAAACGACGTTGTCCTGGGGGTCAGCTTTGCCTTAGATATACCAGGCTTCCCTGGGGTAGGTCTCAAAACTATTATTCTACTTGGCTGGGACGGTGCTTCTTCTTTTGTACTATAACTCTGATGGAACTGTCTCATCATCAATCCATTTTGGTTGTTAACCCCTTCTGTTTCAAATTTCCCTGCGCCATTAATTTCACCAGAGCTTACTGGTTTAAGCACTGTAATGCGCTTTGTCTGCGGCGATGCTTGGTTTGTGTGAAGCCTGCTCAGCTTTCTTGAGAAACTGTAGTTACATTCTTCATGCAATTTGAGTAAAAGATCGTTATTTGAACTTGGAATCTCGAGGCCTTCTTGTAACTCCGTTTTATGAATGAGCTGCTCTTTCATTGCAAAGCATGGTTCCATGAACTTCTCTTGCACAATATCTGACTGCTCACTCTTGTTCTCCGAAGACCATAATATCCCAGAAGTTCGATCTTCAAAACTGCTTGTTCCTGATTGCTCTTCACATACTTCATAAACATCTTTATATACATGGAGTTGTTGGAGATCTGGTGTTATCAACCTTATGGACTGCCGGTGTTCTTTTCCCAGCGCCATGTTTATTGCTTTTGAGTCTATAGTTTGGCCACTTGCGGCATGGTATACAGTTGGTTCCTCAGCAGATAGATCCTCCTCGAGACCCATTAATTTGGCAATGACACTTGGAGATCTCTTATTCGACTCCCCTTCTTTAGCCATCTCTTTTGCTAATAACATTTTCAATGAAGTGGCATTTGATTTTCCACTTGAAGAACCGTCATTGGCTCCCTGTTAATAAACCCACAATAACACAAACAAGAATCAGGGCAAGTATGATTCGTTCAAAAAGAATCAGGATACATATCAACTGTATCAGGTCAGAAAGAAGCATATGCATAATTATAACTTTCTAATTCTTACATAAGGTCATTTGGAAGCATAATTTACTGAAATTCTTTTGTTTTTCTGCTAGCACAACCTAATAGCTAATGTTTACATCTAGTCATGTATACCCCTTTCTTACTGTTTCTACAATGAGTCGTAACAGAAAGCTTCCAACAGTTCTTTCATATCAAATGATATTCACTTGTATGAGTGTACAAAATTTACATCAATAAACTAATATAAATAACACTCACAAGATTTTCCACAGGATTGGTAAATTTCTTCAGTTCTGAGGCGATTCTCTGACCTGGAAACCCAGAAAGGAACAACACTGAATAAGGTATTTTGTTACAAAATAACACAATGTACACAGCTATATCTGGAAAAACTTGACTCCGAAAAACAAACCACATAAGAAATAAATAAGAATAACTGAACATATCTCCGTTTGGTCATAATATGAAGGCAAAATAAGCTGGAATACTACAATTCACTGCCATTGACGATATTGCCATCTTGTCCCGCATAAATCAGAATAATGGTAAATCCTGCTGGATCTTAGTCAAAATATTTCTTGCTATTATTTCGCACAAGTTGCCCAACAAAATATCACCAAAAAGAGCAGCTACACAAGCAGCACCCGCTACACAAGCAACACCCGAAGAGACGATAAAAGGAAGCAATTGCAAGAGTGATATATTTACCATCTCCATGAACCTGACCAATAACTGGCTTTTCTTCAGACATTCTGGTGCTATGTTCAAAAGAACTGATCATTTCATCCTGGTAATGGCTACCACACCCTGCTTACACCCATTTATTTGAAAACACATAATCCTGAAAAGTAGAAAAAAAATATTTAAGTGAAACTAAACGAAGATGATGTGAGTTGTATGACTACAGCCAGGCGAAATAACTAAACCCCATCACTCCTCACTCTTCAGGGAAAGGAAACCTAAACACAAGAAATGTTTCATCATTATCTGGCAAGCACTAATGCTCCTGAGAATTGGATGAATATGCTGAATATATTTCATAAATCTCTTAGCATTTGAAGCACTTGGGGTTAATGTTTACAGAACACAAAGATTCGGATGATACAACAGCAAGAAAATTGTGATGATAATGTTCCTATTCCGGAAGCCTTCAGGAGACACATGCTTCAGGCTGAAACTTGCAGCAGACACTTGCGTGTCAGATTAGAGCAAAAGAACAGCACAGTTCATGGCTTGTTGCCCTGTTCTTGTTCAGCATCACACGAAAAGAACAAATGGCGCCTTGCAAGGAATTATTCGAGGCATACAAAACAGCAATCCAATATGGAATGGTGCAAGGTTAGCAGGGTAGCAGATAGAAAGACACAATAAAGGCAAGTCTGCAGATGCAAATGAAAGCAAGCAATTACAAAGGTATGGACATACACATAAGGACATGAAAGTAATTAGCTCGTACATAATCACAAAAGGAATCTTGCAGAAGGGGGGGAAAAACTCTAAACTGCATTTTTTTTTTGTTAGATAAATGAATCAGTTCAATGCAGAGTTGCAGGTAGAGTACCCATTACAAAACGTGGACACGGTGAGAAAAGACAAAATGAATGGACACGGTGTAGTAACTACGAAGCCATGCAAGGCCAAAATGCTGCCAAGATTTACAGGTGACAGAGGAATCTCTGCACCCAACACCGTTCCAAAGGCTAAAGATTTCTCTGGAAATCTAGTACTCCGAATCTTGACAGTGTAAGATAGTTACGAAAAGAAAAGAGGGAAGGGACATCCACTCTACATCGAATAAAATACTACCTCCGTCCAAAATAGTTGTCGTTGTTGACTTTTGATTATCACTTTTTTTTTTCTCGAAAACGCAGGAGAGCTGCGCTTCATTATATTAAGAAGAAAATTTTGGGACAAGAACCCATACAACACCACCCCCACTACTCCACACTTTCTAGGATTACATTCGCGCCTGTTTATATATGACAAACGACCAGAAAACCACACTCTACGCAACAGCACCCACCATCGACGAAGACAGGGAGGTCAGGCCGCGTGCCCCAGCCATCTCCCAGATGCGCCTTTCATCATGTGCAGTCATGAGCGCCAAAGTTAAACTTGGAGCTAGCCCTTCGAACACGCACCTATTGCGGTGAGTCCAAAGGACCCAAGCTCCAAGCGCCACCAAAGAATTGAGACCATGCTTCTTCTGCTCCGGAACAGCTTGCCAAGCTGATTCCCACCATGAGTCAAACACCAAGTCTGTTGGTTGAGGTGCTACCGCCTGTAGGCCAAAATATGATAGTGCCATGAACCAGAACTGCCGAGCAAAGGGACAGGCCACTAGGAGATGATTTATCGTCTCCTGTTCTTGATCACACAAGACACATTTCTCCGGATGTTCCAGGCCTCGGCGTGCTAATCTGTCCGCAGTCCAACACCTATCATGCGCCACGAGCCATAAGAAAAACTTGCATTTTCCAGGCGCCCAGGTCTGCCAGGTGCGTTTCCATGGGCCAAACTGAGTTGATCCCAAAAACAGGTGAGAATAGGCAGATTTCGCTGAGTATTGGCCCGTCGAACATAGTCTCCAATAATGTCTATCTTCAGCTTCAGGGTGCAGCGCAAAACTGCACATTTGATCATTCGTCTTATTTAAATTTTTCGTGCAAACATTAATTATTTCTTCATCACATGTTTTTTCATCGGTATTAGTTTAATCATGATATATTTGTTTTAATTTTTACAAAAAAAATTTTAAATAAGACGAACGGTCAAACGTGATGATCAAAAATCAACAGCGACAGCTATTATGGGACGGAGGTAGTATGCAATCAAGAATGAGACTGACGAGATGTTTGGGTATGTACTGCGCCTCCAAATGAGCCCTGAAACCGAGACAATTCACCGGGGCAGTTGTGGCAGATTAAAATACGCCATGAACAGTAAACTGTCTTGGTTTGCTCATTGCTGACTCTTACTACTATACTCAACCAAAATAAAAAGAAGAGCGTAGCGGAAGCGAACAAGTAATTGCAGAACTACGGTCTACGGTACACTATCGCACTGCTATTTACAACAGGTGTCATATCGAATGGATGGGTATTTGCATTCCACTCACTGAATCAAAACTCTCTTTTAACAAGGATCGGATCATAACGTCACTTGAAATCATGGAGTCATGAGTCATGACTAAAAAGTACATGTCGAACAACTCAATCAGCCTCGAAAGCCCATTGAGCGCACCAAACAACGCGAAATGAGGCGGGGGAACACGAACTCACAACCATAACCGCGCGAACTCTATAGAGGAAAACTCAAATGAATAATTGCTTACAACAAACCCCATCAGCATTGGCATACCCCCACGGAAGTTGCAACTGAAGCGCGAGAAAATACCAAGCAACGTCGTTACGTCGGCACGCCGCAGAGCGAGAGCGAGAGATCGAGGGAGAATCAATGAAGAATAAGAGACGGATGCTAACCGCAGGCAACGAAGACGCCAAGCCTTCCTAGGCAGCCAGCGGCGACTTCGCCGGCCGCCGGGAGAGGGAGCGCCGCTGCTGACGGCCCGGCACAGCGGTGGCGGCAGGTTCTGGAGGGGTCGGTGGGAGGGAGTGGGAGAGCAGGGGATCAGAGTGTTGGGAAGCGGAGGTTTATTAGCAGGGCTTTTGCGTTTTGCGAGCCGTTTTGTTTTGCTTTGCTTTCTTTCGTTTCCTCCGCGGTGCTGCGTTTCGTTTGTTTCCGTTTCCCACGACGCGTGGGCTACGTGCGCCGCGCGCACGAAAAGGCGCGGTAAACCAGTGATGATGGGCACACAGACAGTTTATTTTCCACGGAAAGGGTCCAGATTCAAAACTTGGACGGTTGGATTATATACCAAAGCTCTATAAGGGCCAAGTTTCTCGTTTAAAGCTCGAGACATTCTCTACTGTCATTCGGCACCAGCTACGTTCACGCTATTTAGCGAAGATCAAATAGCCATGTATGTAGCTGTTAACAAATTTGTTTATGTTTGAGTTTGGTTCCACGCTAAATGTTACATGCTTAACAAAATTTTGCATCATCAAACTATGGCACAGACAACAACTCAGACAATAATTAACCATGACAAAAAAAATTTGGAGCTACAAGTATTTGATCTGAATTTAAATTTGCATCTCAGCGGGGTTTTTATTTTTGTTGCATTGGCCACGCTTTTCCCCCAAATCGTATGTTTCTATGTGAAATTGATTTGCGATTATGTTCAAAACAGGGTCCAATTGTTTCATCAGTGTCCAAATGTTTCTCTACATCCATGCTAGTATTTGGAACAGGGGAAGGAGATAATATAATGTTCTTTGAGATTTATACTGCATTCCTAACAACTGCAGAAATCATACACGAGGTCACTCAAACAATGGCATTTCATCAGGCTTCATGTACAAAAGGCGTTTGATCATTGATGGTGCGACGGCGAAGGAATCTACCCTGGCAACCTCAACAGTACGAAGTGCAACTGCTCGGCGGTGGAGTAGAGCCGCAGGCGGCTGTACCCCATCTGCCCAACTCGCGGTCCCGCCGGCTGCGACTGGACATTTCCGTTTGCCGCCAGTGTGGCTGCTGTTCCCCGAGAGAATCCACTGTTCTGTGAGCAGGAGCCTCCGCAGCCCGGCTCCGTGAACAGTTACGGCGGTCGCGCGCGCCTGGCAGGCCCATCCCGCGCTGGGCAAGCCGGCACAACAGCACCAACGCTGCGCCGCCGCGCTACGCGACGCCGGGCGGTGGTGGGACGAGGCTGCAGGCGACGTCGCGTACGGTCGGGCGCTGCACGCTGATGCCGCTGCTTCTGCTTGGACAGCTCGGTGCGCATGCCACTTTGCTGAAGTGGCGGTCAGTCTCCTCCCATGCTGAGCTCAGGGGTCGCTTGCTCGCTGCCTCCCTCCTCTCTGTGAGCATCGCAGCGGCAGGGAGGCAGGGCCGCTTTCCGGCACGATCGGCGCCTTTTGGGATTGAATGATGAGCAGTCAAATCGGGGATTTTTGGCCGCGTACCTGGTGTCCGTGCACGCGTCGGACGAATGCGGACAATATTATGTGCAGGGTGCGTCGTGCGAGTGGGCCTGGGCCGGGGCTCGCGCGACCGGCACACAGTCGCGAGGATCGTGCTCAATGCATGCGTCGACATGGGAATCGTCTGTTACTGTTTTGTGATCAGGCGCGGTGCGAACATGGCGACGACAGTTGCATGCTGCGAGCTGCAAATTCCATGTTACTATGTTCTCAAAAAAGAAAAAGATCAGTGTAATAGCGACTCGCAAACTTCAAGAGCATGGAAGTCGATGGGGATGGTAGTAAATTTTGTTTAGGGTTCTTGAAGCACGGCCAGTCACCACCATCTGGAATGAAATCCCCAGCATCTTGGGACAATCAAATGTCACTTTTAATAGTATACGTCTTTCTCGACGACATGCTTCTCGAAAGTGAAAGCACCACGCACGTTTCCATAGTCTACTGTAGATTAAACGCTTTGCTAACAGCGGTATCTAGATCTGATTGGTTTGTCGATCAAAGCCGACAGAGACAAATCGATAGGGCGATCCATTGTGTCCCACGAGGAACATCGAACGATCTTTCCAACTTCCATTTCGAATGACAGTAAGTTTCGCTGAATTTTATATGAATCGTGCCATTTGTGCTTCGTACCGACGGTATGATTAACCAATCAATACCAGTCACGCCTTTGGCGTGGATTTTGGAGCATCTCTGCTCTCTGCCATGCTAGAGGGTGAGTATGCCAATGTCATGCCTTTGGGTCTTGCTAAAAAGTACTGTTCTGGTCGCCAAAAACTTCCAAGGAAAGCAAAAGCGTTCAACTGTGCAGAGAATATGTAGCTTTTGCCGTAAGCTAGTACTGACGAGTTCCTTATCCCGTTTAAATCTCATTACAAGAAAGGCTCACGTGTTTGGGAGTAAAAATCTTGAGTCAAAAAGCTATGGAAACAACAGGCCCATATATGGACAAAGCTCGAGTATTTACCTTGATTGAGGTGTAGTCCATGAATTTCAACCAGTGTTATGACAAGATAATTATCGAATCACAATAACATCAATGGAAGCTTACAATTATCCTTCGTGATATTGAGCAGAGCATTGGTCAATTCTAAGGAAAATCGAAATGGAACATCTCTCCTTTAGCTCACGTTCTCTTTACAACTGTCCAAAGCAAACATCACTCACCAGTTCAAGAAATGTTGCTGGCCATTTTCCTGAACCCAGCAGGAAAAACTAATAACTTCACCACTATAATTTTACGCAGCAACAAATATATACCTTCAAAAGTTAAAATTGTCGTATACCCCCCAAAAAAAGTATCTAACTAATGGAATCAAAGTGAACAACAAAAAGCACCTAGCTGGAAATTTTGGAGCCTACTACCAGGTTATGCCATCAGACGACAACACAGGAACCTCCCTGATGTTATCCATAGCAGAGAAAGAACCAAAGAACGATAGATCAGTTGTCCCAAGAATGTCATTATTCAGGTTGCCCTGGACTAGCATGAGGCTATGGTGACCTTCTGAGTCGCTGTAAGAACTTCCATTTGACATGAGATCAAACATGGCCTCCAAATTAGTACGGGATTGGAGTTGTTGCACCGATGACCACAATTCAGTAGAAGAGTCATAGAAGCTGTTCCAATCTTGCTTACAAGGATGCTCTGAACATGAAGACAGAGAGTTCAGACCAGGGTCATTCGCCTCCAGGCACAAAGTGTTGTCATTATCCTCCATGGGACAGCTAGTGATATATCTGAGATGATGATGATCCCAAATACCAGGCTCGTCGTTTGGAGAACTGGAAAGCACAGGTAGCTGATCCAACACCCGCAGAAGCCTATCAGAATTATCAGACAGTTCTACCACTCCTGAAGGTTTCTCTATTAGCCCAGAACAAGTTACAGAGATAGCAGAATCAATCGGGCCCAGTTCATATGGATGCCCTGGATTTGAACACATCAAACTCTGGCGACTTGTGTTTGAACTCAACACAATGCTGTTGCTTTGACTTGCATGGAAGTTGGAGAACCATCTGAAATCATTGTGACCCAGAATTCCATTTCCACTGCCCAAAGAGTGTGAAGCTGTCGATTTCGCAAGCAACTGATCAAACCTAGTTGAAAAGCTGGCATCAGAATTATCACACCATCCTGCCTCTTTTGGTTCTGCTTTGTCCAGTCCAACTGAGCTAGAAACACGTCGTTCCATGGAGCTGAAGAGGTCAGGTTGCAAGGAAGCATTTGAAATTGCATATGGTACTGCATGCTGCTCCTCAATTTGAGAAGGGAAGGGCAATCTATCTCGAAATGATTCAGCGAGTGGTACTGACAACAAAGGGCTCCATCCATGCTGATCATATGGGGTGTTTCGAACATTCAAGCTCAACTCATTCCCTGAAGCTGGTCCTCCAAGGATGCATGGTTCAACATCCTCGAGTAACAAGTTTGAAACCTGGCTGTGAACAATCCCTCTATTCTGATCAGAACTCGAAATATCCTTGGTACATACCCATGGCAATGCCATGCACTCACGAGTTTCAGTACCGCCACGAGGTAAGCCATTTTTCCAAAGAAGGCTCTGATTGTAACCCCATGGTAAAGCCATGAATCCAAATGATTCATCACTTGCGTAACAAGACGGCTTTTGACCCTGATTTTTCAGTGTAGTTAAAGAATTAAAGTCACTATGCTTGTAATCCAGCAAGTTATCAACATAGCCATCGGAAATAGTAGGTTCTTGTCTGCATTCAATTTTCCTGTGTCTCGTAGACCCGTTACACTGCTGCATTACATTAATAATAACTATCAATGGTGTAACGAATAAATAATAAATAGAACTAATGTCGAATAGGTGGCAGTACAATGTTGCCCGTGTTGAATTACAAATTCAAATGCATACCTTTCTTATAATGTTGTTGGCACCTAGCCTTTGCAGGATGTCACCTACATATTCTGACCTGAGAAATTTGCAGTAGTTAGGTAACAGCACATGAAAGTAAAAGCAAACAGAATTGTTCAGAATATAAGGTCAACCTTCTTTGTAACAACTCATCACTTCCCATTGACACTGTTTTCGCAGCTAATTTCAATAATTTGCTTCTCTTTTCTGAAAATATCCGCCCACTGACAGGTTCTCTGCCTACTATCAAAAGCATAGGTGTCATGCACTTACATACAAGCTTAATATAGCAAACGTTAATTAAAGAAAAGAAAATCCAAATGGCATGTTTTGTGATGCACAAAAAACATAAACAGTCAAAAGCAAGTAATTTGCAACTTAAGAACTGTTACAGAATTCATAAGCAAAAAACTGCCATGCCTGGTATTACAGAATTCACACACGAATAATCATCAAATCCAGAATACAAAAGACCTCATCAGTAACTTGTGCTTGTATCAGCCCATGATTACAAGTAACATGGAATCCCAGTGAAAGTTTTTGGTATACTTTAAGCAGGTGTGTCAAAAGCAGTAATGAAAAAATAGATTTATGAAACACCCCGTAATTGTTGATGCAATTTAATTGTACTCTCTTTTTTCTTCTCTCCTAAGGTTGTCAAATGAGGATCAAATACTGAGGGATGTTTTTTCTTCTTCTCTACTAATTTTTCCATGTATGGTAACATGGCTGGAAAATTTCCAGCAATGTGGATATTGGATATGGTAAAAATTAGCAGCATCAATTTTATGTTGGAAGAGTAGCATGCGCTCACCAGAAATCTCTGTAACTTCAAATGATGTCTGAGCTATAGGTGTGAGGACATGAAAGCGTGGCCCGTAATCATGTGAGTTCAGATGAGGTGTATCCTTCTCGTCATATTCTGCATAGAAGAGCATCTGCAGTTATAAAACTGTAGATGCATCATTCATGATCACAGGGGTATCAGATCAAGGATTTCAGACCAGAATTGCAGGATTGCACATTCACTTGCTCGGTAGGGATTTCCTCATTCTTAGAAGGTGTAGCAGGGGGCTCATCACAGCACACATTACTTCCCTGGACGGAGAACTTTCTGAGCAGAGTCGCATTATGCAGTTCTAGAAGACAAAGCAATAACACAGGAAGTTAATTCAAAGATCCACTAAGGTCATTATAAAGTTTAAAAAGACACTGATATAAAATACAAAAGCGACGAAAGTGTCATGAAGCCATTACCGTACCTTGTTTTTGTTTGGAGACAGTCGGCTCAATGCTTATATGAGAATGTTTGTAGGCATGGGACCTATGGCCTGATTGCTCACACAGTTTCTTGTAGAACTTATATTCAGCAGTTTTCGCATCACAAACTGCACAGAGAATAATGGATAAGCACAGATTGAAAGAAAATATCATATTGCTCCAAAATCTAGCAGTTACAATTGGACATGCACTATTTGTTATCATTATTGAAAATGTTGGAGACACAGATCCTACAGAAGCACATTGTAGGATTAGTTAAAGGTATTACATTGGTAACAAAATACATTCAGTGCCCCAGGGAAATACAGAAACTATCAAAAGTTCAGGGGTACAGAAAAGGGATAGTGTGTAGCAGAAGGTTAATGTATTGTGAAAAATCCAAAAGGTAAAGTATGAATTCAGTATGGTAGAAAAGAAAGAAGATACATAAAAACGAGGGCATTATACCTTGAACCTTACTTTTTGCTGATTCACGTATGCTAGCAACCTGTTTTCCACCTATCTGATGACTACCAGCTTCATTTGCAAACCGAACCTTTTTCCTTAGCCTTCCATCTGCCATTAGGTATTCATTGCATCAGATTAAAAACCAGAAGATCAGGAGTGACATTTATAATGGCACAAAGGCTACAAATCTACAATAATCAACCCATGGTGCTTTCGGGCAGTATAACTGTAAATTAGCTACAGATCGACATGGGAATTTCTAAATCAAATCCGAAGTAAACATTTATTGATAGCACTACATGTCACATACGCACATTCAATAAGGGGAAAAGTGCCACCATGTAGGTACGGATCAGAAGCACACCGCCTAAAGAACACAAACTGCTTCTTAATTAAGACGGAAACAACCCCATGTATGCACAAAAAGGGCAAAATCCCTCTTTCCCCGCTCGTGTCAAAAAGAAAACACAGGACCCCGATCTTGCAGTCCAACTCAACTGTCATCGAATTGCTTAATTATCTACCACATTTCCCTCGCCACCAACCCGACCCCGCAAAACCCCAACTCAACAACAAGCCGGCATCTTCGCCGTCGATCCAAGAACCCCGAGCTTCCAGCATACACATATCGGAAGAAAACTAGAGAGATTCCAGAACTGAAATACGAGGAGCAAAGCGGTGGAGTTGTGGTGAGACCTGGGGAGGAGGGCTCGGAGACGGGCCTCGATGCCGGCGGGGGCTGGAAGGACGGTCCTCGTGGGGGCCGCGGGGGCTTCAGGGAAGTGGAATGGGGCCAGCTGCTAGGTTTCCGGCGATGGAGCCGGTCCATCGCTGCCGCCGCCGCCGCCGCCGTCGTTTGGGACGGTAGCGCGCCAAAAGTTGGGGGCAACAAGGAAGCCGTTTTGCAGTTTGCCGCTTCGGTTCTCGCCGCGTTGGTAAAACAGACGCATCCAAAAGTCCGGCGGCATCGTAACAGAACAGTAGTAGTAACTCCATAACAGTCAAAGTAAATGCCGTTTTTAATGTAAGAGTCGATGTAATAATGGATCGGGAATACAGGAAATTAAGTAATGTGTCACTCGTCATTACTCGAAATCACGGACGTCAGCGGCATTATATGAAATCGGTCAAAAAACTCAGGGAACTTCAAAGCTTGATAAAAAAATAAATTCCTCGAAATAAGTCAGGCGAAAAAAACACATATTTCAATATTTGCATGGTTTATACTTTTATACCAACAACACTCGTACGCTACGGCCCATGCTAGTCCCTCTCGGTTTCAAACCTTGGTGACTAACACGAGATGCTTTAATTTTCAATGAGAAACAATCTTTGTGAATTAGTCCAGATTCAAATTACCAAGCTGTAAATAGTAAAGATTTTACTGTATATGTATATCTAGTTCCTCAATACTAGTAATAGTGTGATACACTGGTGATTCAACGGTGTACTTCAATTACCAGTACTAATGACCAAAGTTTTAACATATCAGCATTCTACTGCAGTAAGATAGCATTGGCCTCGACATAGAAATGCAAGCAGTTCTGCATTACCACCAGAAATAGAAGCCCGAAAAGAAGGCTAATACATGGGACATATACTTGTTATTACAATCTAACGGCCAACGTCACATACGAAACCAGATCTTCGATCCTGTCAGCAGTGGGCAGTCCATCTATACACCAACCTCCCATTTTGAGAAACACACTCCATGAAACTACACTGTTTTTCTTTACACAATGTGGACGGTACATGGTAGTAATTGGTAACACAACGCAATCCCCACATATACAAAAGACAATAAACAACGACAGAACATATCACACAAGAAAAGCCAGCAGCTAAATACATGGAGGCTCTGCTCTATATACAAATGAATGAAGGCCAAAACCAGCTCAAACAAACAAATGTACATATTTTAGAGCCACACAAAACAACATGATTCATTGGTTAGCATCAACGGGTGTGCCAGACCTTGCCTGTGATATCCGATTTGCATAGATTGTTACTAGACGCAAATGTGTGCTACTAAGGCCCTCCAGATATGGTACAAATGCTTTCCCAAGCATGATGTAGATATCCACTAAACAAAATACAACGGCCTGAAGAGAAGTGTGAAATGGTATCAGATAAAGACCAACAAAAATATGCAATAAAATTATGTTCGTAGAATAGTAACCCAAATGATAATGCTGCTTCAAAAGAAAAATGACAATGGCAGCCACCAAGTGGAAGTGGGAGATAAGGGTGAATGATGAGAGCTAATAATGACCAAAGATGGACTCCATTAGAAGTTCAAAATAGACTGTCCACCAGAGAAATAACAATTCAGCAATAACTTGAAGCAGATATGCAGCTATCCGGAAGTTACGCTAGTTTTCAACGTACGTTGTACACCTAGTTTCGCTAGGCGCTAGGCGGATTCTAGGCGGTGACCCACTGCCTAGCGCCTAGGCGGGAGTAATCGCGCCTAGGCGGTCCTAGGCGTTTTTCTAGGCGTTTTGCCAATATAGAGATGAAAAGGAAAAGAATAAAGAAAAGGGAGGAAATAGAGAAGAAAAGAGGGAGACAGGCCCAGCCCACCAGCCAGCCCACATCTTTTGTTTTTATCGTCACCCCTCTGGTCTCTTTCTTCTCATTCTCACAGAGCTCTCTCTCTCTCTCTCTCTCTCGCTCACCGCGCCTCTCTCCGCCTGCTCTCGACGGCGGCCGTGCCGCCCCGCCCGTCTCTCTCTTCCTCTCGGTCTCTCTCGCCTGGCCTCTCCGGCGACCTTGCCGGCCCAGCCCCTCCCTCTCCCTCTCGGCCTTTCCCGCCTGCAGTGCCGCTCATCCCCTCCCTCCCACTCGGCCACGGCAGGATCCGCGGCGGGGGCGGCCGGATCGGCTGCGGGGGCCTCCGTATCCGCGGCGAGGGCGGCCGAATCGGCTTCGGCGGCGGCCGGATTCGCGGCGGGAGGTGGCCCCCCTTCTCTCCCTCTCGCACTGCTCCGCCCCGACGGCCGCCGCTTCGTCCCCGACTCCGGATGCGCCTCTACCCGCCTCCGCTCACCCGCCCCGAGCCTCTCCTCCGCCGCGCCCAGCTCTCCTCCTCCCCCTTCGCCTCTCCACGCCGCCTAGATGCGCGACTAGGCCCAAATCGACGCGCCATGCCTTCGATTCGCGCCTAGTCGCGCCTAGGCGCCGATTAATCAGCGCCTAGCGGAACTAGGGGCAGTTCGGTTAATAAATGTGAGTCAGATGTCAAAATATTCCTAGAGCAATCTCACTTATCCATACATGTCCACAGGTCTTGTGTGGTTACTGGATCCTGTCATCCATATCCCAGTTATATGACTCGTACCTCCCATGACTGTTCGGCTCAAAAGAGAAAAAATGTATATCATTGTTGATACACAAGTTTCAGGTCTTAATGTTGTAAATAAGTAGGTTGTTATCCCTCTTGGTTTGAGCACTTGAAAATATTAGTTATTATTACTGTTTTCTTTACAGACACTTCAAAGATTCTGAGTTGAGGAACTTAGCATAGCCTATGACTAATGTAAGAAAGACATTCATCAGAAGAATAGGTAAGCACCTTGCGAACATCTGGACTCTGATTACCAAAGGCATCAAAGAGTGATGGTAAAAATGAAGAAAGTTGAGTAAGCAATTCTTCCTGTGAGAGCCGCCCAACAAGCTGCAAGATTACCAGAAGAGTACTAACAGTCAACCATCGTAGCATGTAACATATTCTGCATTTCTGCAATTAACTGGAATGAGTGAATGAATCTATGACACAAGTTGATTTTTTTTTTCTTTGAAACAATCTATGACACAAGTTCAAACAATCTGCTACTGCATTCTGTTAAATCCCAATGCTATGCAGTTCAATAATTCAAACCACACAGGGCTAAACTGCCTCGCTACAGGCTATGGCACCTAACAACAGTCCAACACGGTCAGTGAAGGAATCGGGACTACTAGAATAAAAATGTTGCAGTAATTTTCACGTCAAAAAAAACATCAATATATTGCACCAATTATGTATTAATGTGGAATACTAGTGGAGTAATTGATGATAGGGCAGCAATATGCCACATAAAAATGTGCCAATTTAAATGTAAGTTAATTATTTGCTTTTTTATATCTCATAAATATTACAATGACACAAAGTGTGTCATTCATAATGTCAGGGTGAATCTTAGATACCTTTGTCAAACAGTTTATACACATGACAAGTGTCTTTTCATCATCGCTAACCAACAAAGGCACAATAACCTGACGCCCAAGCAAAGATAATCCAGTTAGAGCAAGTTGCTTATCGCAACAGATAGTAATGTAGTAGAATCTTATTAATTAATGAATGCTCTGGACATACAGCGAGGCATCTAAAAGAATCACATTTTTCCATCGCAACATTTAAGCATTTGTATGCCTCACTTGAAACCTGCAACAGCATTAAGAAAATAGTAACACATTAAAAAACAAAGCGAATGTCGACTGTGAAAGAAAAGGTACCTTTCCAACATCATCATTGGTCACTTGCAGGAGCTTTTCAAGGACAATATCAATGGATTCTTCCACAGGATCTTTCTGAGGAAAATAAAGTAGGCATCACTAGTCAGCACACTGACAACTAGATTGCTATGCACGACTAGTGAACAGAAAACCTGATTGTGGAGCATCTCAGCAACCAACAACAGAGATATCTCCCTCACAGAAGAATCAGAATCATCCAAAACTTCAAGGACAGCTGATAAAATCTGATTGAAATACTATTGAGACACACGAAACTTTATGTTAGGATATGAATATCATGAATTGAACAACAGTATAATAATAGCAGCTGTGTTCTGTAAAGTACTTATCCAAACCACTCAACAAGCAACGTCATAAGATGTTCTTTTCAATTATCGTGATAGAGTGAAGCAATCATCATTTAAAGAAACTATATCAAAATGGTGAATGCACTAAAAACAAGGTAGCAATTTTCAGTTTCCATTTATTTAGTTTGTTTTTAGCTTCTCCAATTTTATTTTTTTACAAAAAAAGCAAGGCAGTTTATTCGGTGCAAAAAATAACAAGTCACCATAGAAGGTTCATATGTTAGACAAAGAGAAAGAAATGCAAATCAACAACACAAAAGAAATAAGGTATTAACTTGCATGTAACAGATGTCTGCTATTTTTCCTTTATTCTGAACAGAATCTTCAAGAAATTATCCTTTATTCCTTTACTCCTACTAGCCACAAAAGGAATATAGCCTATAAGCTTGAACAAAGTTTAATATATGATGCACATGCTAAGAAATAACATAAAAAATAACATGAGACAAAAGAAAGTAGTAGCACCAATAATAGCGAAGCTTTTCTTCCAAAAAAAATAAAATGAGCGTTGAAATGGTAAGGCTGCAAACCTTTGTCCATACAGATTTATCATCGTTGGTGGAAGCTCTAAGCAACTGCTGTAATGCTTCCCGCTTGACTAGGCTTGAAACTTCACCATTATTTGATATCTACAAACACCGAAAAGAAGTATTATATCGTAATGTGTGTGCAACAATACTAGCAGAATCAACTAGATGAAAAGTAATAAAGGGGGGTATTGCAGAAGTACTTGATGAAGAAGTTGTGGTATGCTGGATCCATCGCTGGCATGTGGAATAATCTTCACAGAACTAAGATCAATAAATGGATCTCCCTCTTGAGTGTTCTCTCCAGCAGATACTGCAACAGAATCATGCCCATCAGATGGACGGTGACCAAAATCCAGGTGAGGAGTACCAGTAGAATTCTCATCATCAATGGTGGCATCCGATCTTTCAGGATAATCTGTCCATGAATGCACAGCTTCAACAACTGAACGGCCATCGTTCTTCAGTTCCTTACTTGACATAAAAAGTTCAGCTTCAGAGGCATGTTCCAAACACTGCTTAGCATGATCGATGCAAAGTTCGGATGCTATTTCACCAATGGGAACGTTAAGCAGTGTTGGTCCTTCAACTGTATTCATTTTCTTCCCTCCTTCAGTGTCAAGCATGCTAGCAGAAAAGTGTTCCAATGGAAGCTTCTTCAATGTCAGAGCATAACCATCTTCAGAGGAAGCTCTGAAATCAACATTGTCATAAGATTTAGGACGTGAACGTTCTTTCTTGCTCTGAAGATAGTTTACCAGATCGAACTCAATACGAGGAGTATGTTTCTTCAAAGCTCGCCTCACAATGTTTTGTTCGTCAATCGATAAACTAAGAATGAAATTGAGGACTGCTGCTGAATCAAAATATGAATAAACTGATATAATTCCAGAAACGGATGCTTCCTTCAACTTTGCATTCTTTTCATGTACTAAAGGTGCTAGTTTTGAAAGCCAGAGCTTAAGAAAGCCATTGTTAGTGTATCCTTCAGAATCTACGGCATAGTTGTTGAATGACTTATTTGCAAACTCCAGAACAGCCAGTTTTGCCTTTGGAGACCTTTGTTCATCCAGTGAACGTACTAGTGCAGGTAGCAACGTGTCAATAGAATATGTCCTACCAACAATTTCCAAAGTCAAGGAACATGGTTGTCTAACCAATTCCTTTGAATCAATAAGCCTCGGAAAAACATATGGTAGAATTCTTTCAACATAGCTCTCAAAAGGCTTCTTGAATGCTGGAATAATATCTGCAAGTGTGGAGAAAGCTGCCTGTGCAACTTTGTGATGAGGATCATCCAAGTAACGGAAATATAGCTTCATGACCTTTTCAAAGCTCTGGGTAATCTCTTGAATTCCTTTCTGTCCTTGTTGCAACAATGTATGAACGAAGTTGAAAGCTGTAACTCTAGCTACCCAGTCTGAAGTTGGACTAAGGCCCTCAGAGAGTGCATCATTTAGGGATGCCGGACCATCTGTATATCCAGACATGTCACTGGATGGGACATGACCACCATCAAAACTGTGCCTGGCACTTGCAGAAGCCCATGATACTACCTTCTTTCTAAGAGGCCTTTGAAAGTGTGGAACATGATTGTTAAGTGAATTTCTGTAATTGGCATCCCTATTTCTGTCCATCTGCATTTTTGGCGATCGCCCTGGCCATGTATCATTATTATCATCCATAATGCTACCATCTTGAGACCTCCCTGAAGACCTTCTCAAATAAGGCAGTGACAAACCTGATATTGGTTCAGATGATAGGTTACGCAGATATGGTGACCTTGATCGCTCTTTGGTGACAACCCGAGTCAATGTGCCCACCAAACATGATCCATCATTTCTTGTGCTCGTGACACTAGCGAGGGATGAATCCAAAGCAGGAGCAGCACACAGGTTAGGAGGATCACGAGAGGATGGATGATCAACTCCTGCACTAGGAGGAAAAGAAAGAGAAAACAAGAATTGCTTTAGTACTTACGTAAGCAAGAAGATGGCACTAGACAATAAAAGAGATTCACTTTTATCTGAATATTCTAAATAAATCTTAGAGAATACCATGATTCAAGCTTGCTGAGTGCACAGCCGAGAAATTGTTCCGGTCTGACATGCTTACTCCATTCAATAACCTTTCAATGGCTGAAACTTTTTGTTTACTTGAACTAAGCATACTCTCTATGCTTCTTTCAGCACTTTTGCCATATAATAGAAGATTGCTAGATAAGTGAGATGATTCAGAAGAAATAGCAGCATTCTTGTCCATTGCAACAATAGGTGAAGTACCATATCCAAAATGGCTAACACCTGCATGAGATGAAGCACGAGAAAGTTGCACACCCCTCTCATTCAATGATGGAGAAGGATGCCGCTTGTGCATGCCCCCATCTTCGTCATTTATTATCTGCAAACATGTCAATCTTTAGATCAAACGAACATAAATTCTGCGAAAAGAACTGTCAAACATCTATTCCATTTCAACATAATTTTTTTCAAATAAAATACAAATTTCCATATAGTTATGAGATATCTCCTTTCTCAGGAATAATTACGTTGTAAGGTTAGGCTAACGATTTTACACAATATTCATAAGCCAACTACTTCAAATTGGCACAGGACTGAAATCATAGGAAAATGCTTGAAATGTTTCGTCAAACATTATAGTAAACACGATAATCAGGATAATTCTTCAATGAGATCCAGCAATCCACAAAAAAGATGTAGCATAAATGTATAATGTTCTTCGATGGAAGATAAGTTTATAGTTTTTTTTTTTCAATAAAGAGCTAGCACTTATTAATTTAACCGTCAGCAATGTTTCAAAGAGGAAAATACAAATTCAGATCCAAGAGAACTTTAACCCTTCACGTCCTGTTGTGGACGCGTTTATCGGCGGCAAATATTGTCGTTGCACGGCGCCAACACCAACTTAGAGTGACTAAGGATGACATGGCAGTGTGTCCAGCAATTGGCGGGAGGATTAGTTAGATTTGGTTGAAGTTGGTTAGTGGGTTTGTTAGCCAGTTTGTAAAGCCTGCTGAGATTCAGTTTGTAATTCATCCAAGAAGAGAATAAACCTCCCGTTGGACAGGCTGTTAGTCAGTCGCCGTTGCGAGGAACTTTCCTTCAGCCGCCAGTGACAACAGACTCCACCGTGCTCACCACATCCAATTCCCAGTCACACCTACCCCAGTTCTCTCCCATTCGTACTCCTCACCGTCCACCCCGTATCACTTTCACCTTTATTATGTACTCCCTCTGTTCTTTTTCTGTTGACGTTGCCATGTTGGTTAGCTCAAATCTGAGCTAACCAACGTTAACAAAATCAGAACGGGAGGGAGTAAACGTTTTACACACTGTAAACAGAGGAGAATGCAGAGTAGAAACACGATATACCCTCTTGATGGCAGGATCAAATGACATAAAAAGCCGGCATGAACGCTCGGGCCATGTTTTTGTGAACAACCTATAGCAAGCTCTTGCTGTCGCACGAACCTGTAAAACAGAGAAAATATACAGTTTTTTTTAATACTGACACTAAATGAATTAAGAGGACATTTAGATGGTCTTATTCCGACCTCACTCATTGCATCGGCAACACAGCACTTTATTAGGTCTTCATACAAATCAGCTGACCGTTGTATTTCTGGAGCATCTGCCCAATACTCCAATATTAGGAGTGCATATTCACAACACCTGCCGTAGTAGCAAATAGACATTAATTGCTTACAAACCATGGATGCTTAGATATAATGCTAAAACACATGTACCTTGCACGAAGGACTGCACCTCGGTCATTCTTTGCTGTGTCAGCTATAAGAGGAAGAATACGTGAAACTTTGCAGTTCCGCAGGATCTGCAAGATATTACATGTCAAAAAAGGAAATGGTAATATAGGAAAGTACCAAAGTCAATCAAAGAATTTGTCTCACAGTTTTTATGCAGATGTCTGCAGATTCAGCAATCACGAGGACAGTAATGACAACAAGCCTAAAAAGGACCTGGAAGTTTCATTGCATGCTAGTCATAAGTTTAAGTATGAGACCACAGCTGTGTGGTGCTGAAATGTTTTTAGCCTCCAGGGATTACCGGAATAAATATTTCAGCACATGCTTCAAAGTCACCAAGAAGTTCCTTGGATAGTACATTAAGTAGATGACATGCCTGGAGAAAAGACCAACTCAGCAATGTTTCTCATCCCGAAGTATTTTGTTTTCTTACTGCTCTGAGCAGCGTTTTAACAACCCTAAACATGTGAGGTGGTAGTGTAAATAGAATTTGTGTGTTAGGCATTTGAGGTAATGGTTGACCTCAACCTGAATAATTCAGGCTCCTATGCAGCAGATATTATGATCCTAGACCTTTTGGGCGTGCGTTCAAACTCTGAAGAAAACTGATTATTTTCCAGCTTATGCTTGTGCATGAGTATAGCCATGCTTCTTTACTAATGCTACATATCATTAACTATCTTTAATATTTACAAATAAAATGGACAATACAGTGATAAGTGCCAGTTTAGGTCACAAGGTTGATGAATGGTGGAACATGTACTTATCGATCAGCATTTCCCTATAGATCTAGGTTCCATTAGGTTTGTCACAAGGAGTTTCCATACAGTTATCATTTTATTTGTTTCTTACTTTCTTATGTCTACTCAAAATTCACCCAAAAAAAAAAACCAGTAGAGCAATAGAGTTACATGCAAGAAACGAACACCTGTTTAACTATACTGGACCTTCGATCAGATAGTTGCGAGGACAGTGGACGAACAAGCTGCTTTAAGAGCATAAGAAATGATGGATAATCAATTGCACCTGATAAACAGAAGATTCGGTTTCAAACAGAATGTGCAAATAATGTTAACAGTAAAGGGCTTACGGACAGTGAATGAATATGTAACATCTCATTCGAGCAGTCAACAACGGAAACTACATCTTCTAGAAGCATGTCAGTAAATATTAGGTAGTCAGTTGTTGTTGTTGTTGTTGTTTTGGCTTTCCAATTTAGTATCATGGCGTTAGCTAGCAAATATCTATTATTTCTCAATATCTGCAATATTGTTCTCGAATTATTTTATTTTAAAAAAAAAGAGAAACAAAGCTTTCTAAATGAGGTATCATGCAGCATGCCTACCACATTAACTGCATACAAGAGGGTCATTTCTTAGCCTAATATCAAGCAATTTTAGCATGCATACCCTCATTTCAAATGTAATTGAATTAGTTTTTTTAATCCTGCTTGCGCTGATTTTCTCAGAAAAATTATACTGAACCTAGATGCTAATAACTTGTCAGTTTGTACCTCAGTTCAGTTTGCATAAGAACTGCGAGAGCACCATGCCATTTATATGTTTCAGTGAAAGCTACTCGCTGACAAAGCTAAATGTAGATTTATAAGTGTGTGGCGTTCGTGTCCAGGGGTTCTGGCCTTGTGATAAATACCAACCTCCATATACCAAGGATTCAATCCTTTGCATAGCAGCAATACGTATAGACCAGTCCTTTTCTGGATTAAGAGAAGATGCAACCTTTTCGAACTCTCTAACTAATTCTTCCTCTGAGTGGACTTTTACGGGTTCCACTGGCTTCTCATTAATATCTGTGTCACCTGCAAACCAGGAATAATCCAATGATATACATGACAAAACAAGGGAATGTGTTTCTATTGACAGAAAAAGCATCAGAAATGATGATTTTTCCTAAATCCAATGCAAATACCCCATGTTCTGACTTTCTTTTTTTTTTTTTCTAAAACTGTTTAGGTAACTATAACTATCCACAAAGAATAGCAGAACTAGAAGCCTGCAGGACGTGAACCCAAAAGGACGATGTTGCTTAAATAAAGGCAAATATGTTAGTGGCTTAGTGCACACCCATGACGATGATAGCCAAATTGGATACATTAAATATAAAAATGGAAAGTTGATCATCCAACATCCACCATGAATTTCCGAATATTTATATGAAACATACTCAACAGAACTTGCTACGATTAATGTGTGACCAAACTAGTGATACGGGCACAAAAAATGCCTTTTAATGATTGTTATTCTTACACAATAATATAAAGGAGTGCCATGCGGAAAAGAGCAGTGAGCATGCACCAACTGCTAAGCAATAGAATTAAAAATTATGGCCTGCTCTAGTAGCTCTTCTGGGAAAACCATAGTAATGGTATCATTATCTGTGAGAATTATAAAATGGTTCACTTAGATGAATACAGAGAAGGGCAAGGGATATCTCATTATGCTTGACCAGTACTTGAAATATTGCAGAAACAAATCGACGTACCTTTTGTTATATTTATAATACTGCACAAAGAATGAAAGGCTAAAAAGTAAAACTTACCTCCGAATAATGTGCTTTCCCTTTGCGAGCTCTTTTTCCTTGGACTGCCTCGTTTCGGACTAGCGCTAATAGATCTAGAATCCTTGGTCCTAGATTGCATTGTAGCGCCACCGGATGAGGGAACATTTGGCTCTATTTTCCTCAATCTTGAATTTATTTCCTTTAGCTGAGACATAAAACAAGGAAAAGATAGATATAATCACAATCTGCCAGCATGTAGACCGTTAGGTATGACAATGGACCTATAATATACACGAGCTGGTCACATGGGTTACCATGTAAGAAGGTAGATTATGGCGTTGCAACTCTTCATGGAACTGAGATCCCATGTTTCTGTACATCTCCTACGGCAGTGTAGATGATCCAAACAGTTAATTTACATGTGGGGAGCTTTCACCAACGAAATAGAGTAAATCGAATCGTTGGTACTACGAAACCATGAGAATCAAATGCAGACTAGTCAACGTGTGTCTTACATTTGCATATACAGACTAAATCGTGGGGAAATGCAGAGTAGTCGAAATCATTTGAGCTAACCAACAACGAAAAGAAAAAAAAAAGAATAGAGGAGTATTAGGGGGAAAAGCTGTTCACCCCCACAAATGACTCCTAGATCCATGTTACCCATCCATACAACATCTCTCTTACATACTTTTACACATTATATGTACGCCAAAAAGGCCTTTGTTAAATTATTAGGCCTTGAAAAGCAAAACACAACAGGCATTTTGGCATACTCTGCAGAAGGTGTTTAAAATGCATAACCTCAAAAATTTCTACAGATTCATCTTACCCAGATAATAATAATTCGGCACCAAACAAAAGCAGATGTAAATGCATCACACATAACACAGGAAGGAAGTACATAAATTTATCAAATAAATTGGTTTTAAAATATTAGAGACTATGCATGACCGTCTGAGAAAAGGAAAGCAACCGTAAGACAAAGTGCAAGCTACTGACATTCAGCCTTTTGGAGCATTTCTGTGTTAAGTTTTGTGAGATGAAAGTCGACCTGACATACAATACACGCAGATGAACAATTGTACTGTAACCAGTAATTTAGATATAAAAGGAAAACAAAAAATAGCATAAATAAATATGCAGCAAATGAAGAACTTGAGTTGCACTACATTTTCTTATGGAATTGAAAAAAAGAATGACTTGAGCATGTTACTAGTGACCACCTCAATGCATGAGATTGCAGCATCTCTAACACTATGGTTCAAATCACTCATCAATTGCAAGATCTGCAAATCCAAAGAAGATCAACAGTTAAGCAATAAACAAAAAGGGGAAAACTAATCGATAACTAGAAATTGAAATCATCCTGGCATACAGGCGCAAGCAGCACTCGTTGTAGTGGGAGCTCTGTAGAAGCAAAGAGCCCAACAGCAGCTGCAACTGTGCGCGCAAACTCTTCCCGCACCTTCCAACTCTTGTGAGTCCATGCATAATTTCCTGCTCTTTCAACAACGATTGTGGGCGAAGAAACCTGAAACAAGGACAAGAATGCATTATCATTCCAAATAAACCAGATTGCAGAGAGGGAAAAGACAGTTCAATATTAACCATAAGGTACACGGTAAAAATCAGTTCTTGTGTACTGATGAATGGTAAATTACCATGGCAAAGTCAATGGAGAAACTCAAAATAGAAAGTTTCCATAAATGGGATCATAGGAAAGTTCCATACATGGCCTTTCATTAGAAGAGTGCAAATTAATTTGCAATGGTGGGTAATATCTTTTGTTAGGTACAAACTAGATGTTAGTCTGAGACACTAAATTGTGATTTTAATAATAAATAGGAACAGCAACAAGGGGTTTCCCCTCTCTTTTTCAATAAACGGAAAAGAACACTGAGTGTTGGTTCAACATAAAATGTTCAATTATTGATAAGTTGCAGCCAGCCATCACTACATCATTACAAAACCAAATGTCACCTTGCTGCAACTTCTGCATGACTACAGTGAACGAGGAAGCAATGTTCACAAGAAAGAACGACGCTTGTTAAGTTTGCAAAACTCAGCATGTCAGAATTTCACCAAGATAATATGAATTAAGATTGCTACCAGACAAAACGAAGAACAAACTTCATGGGAATATAAATACGCTAACCATTCAACACGGGAGGAAAGTAAAGGCATAATTCAGCCTAAGAAATCATGTGCACTCTCATGCTCTACACACACTGACAAACGTAGCACTTCAAAAGGCAGACAGCGAATGCCCTTGCAAAGTGCAAAGCCGTAATTTCAAGCTTTACAATACTATTCAATTAAACATCCAACCAGAGATTCTAGTCTTAAAAAGTATACAATTTCACAACCCATAAGTTGAACTGGTACTAAAATCAAGGATAAAGCAGAATTGACCATATTTCGAGCAAAGGAAACGCTCCAAGCTCCAATTATTCTCCTGAATTCAAATTCAGAACCATTTTCGAGTCCAGTATCAACAGCACGGGCAAAATTCAAACCATAGGACACAGTTAATCAGCACGCTAAGTATCAGTATAAGTTCACAAATTCTGCTCCAGCTCGAAATGCATAACAATGCACGGTATGAATGACATCTCCTCGTCCATTTTGAAGCGCATAAGACCAGAATTCAAATTTCAAAGCACCCAAACATTTCGGACATCCACCAAACATGTTACTGACCGCACCCCCAAACGCCACCCTGGACCGAGCAAACCATCGCTCTCGCAGGGAAAAAAAAATGGCCACAACGAATAAAACTGACCTCCATGAGGGTAACGAGGAGCTGCCGGGCAGCGTCCCGCACGGGCTGCTTGCCGTCGCCGAGGCGCTCGACCGCCGCGGGCACGAGCTCGTTGAGGTGGACCTTAAAGTGGTCGCCGGCGAGCACGGCGGCCGCGGAGAGCGCCTGGAGCCCGCCCTGGGCGACGCGGAAGTTTCCGTCCCCGGTGAGATCCATGCAGGTGTCCACCAGCGACGCCACCTCCACGGCCGTCAGCCCGCGCCGCGCCGCAGCGTCCAGCGCCTCGTGGAGGCGCTCCACCGCGGCCAGCCGCTCCTTGGTGCCCTTGGCGCGCGCCGCCTCCAGCGCGGCCTCCATCTCCAGTCCCCGACGATGATTCCGACGACGAGGGGCAGCGGCGGTGGTTGGGTTTAGGGCGCCCCCGGTGAGTTTTTGGGGGGAAGTGGGAGGGAGGGAAGGTGACGCGGAGGGAATGAGCGAGCGGTGGTGGGATCGTCGAAGAGGGAAAAGGCGGAGGATGTGTGCGGGAGTATCGAGACAGTGTAGTTTGGGTAGTTTTTGTGCACTCAGGTCCATGTACTTTGTAATGTTGCATGTAGATCCTTTGGAAGGATTATCCGTATCCATTCTGTGAAAAATTAGAAATGTGTTTATGATTATATGAGTGTGTGTTTCATAAAAAAATAAAAGAAGATTCAATTTAAACATTCACCGATTCACCGGTTACGAAGAAGTGTATCAAATTTCCATGCCGGCGATCATTAACACAATGCATTCAAGTGAAATTTGCACAAGACATGTTGTACATATGGTACATAGTTAGAAATGTTTATATCTTGGATGAATTGAAAATGTGTACTACTCATGTATGCATGCTCGTACATGTGGTTGGAGAGAACAGGAATCAATTGACAACAAATCGAATTTAAGTGGTAGAAATCTGCTAGGATAACCAACTTTTAAGATATTTTTTTCGAGGGAACCAACTTTTAAGATTAACTGCTAGTCACCCATATTTGAACAAAATAAATGCATCTTTTTATTTTAAATAGCATTTGTTTTCCTCTTTTTACAATACTCAACCCAGTAATGTATGATCAAGGTTTTTTTATTTCTACTTGAAAAAAATATCGCGACCAAATTTCAGCCTAGTACTAGGGTCAAATTGTGTCGAGTGAAACCTGGCTACTTACTCCTGTTTCAAATTTCACTGGTGATAAAACAAATTATAACAAAAAATTGGATAATTTTTAAACTTTTTTGAATAAGACGAGCGGTCAAACGTAACTCAAAAAGTCAATGGCGACATCATTTTAAGAACGGAGGGAGTACTTATAGGTGGGTACACACAACTCTTCTCTCTAATAGCGATTTCCAGTTCAAACATAGTAGCACCAAATACCTAGGTAATAACAATTTTCGTTTCAATTCCTGTGAGCGCCCACGAGGCTACGAACAATACATAATCCGATGTGTTATCAGTTCACGAGTGTTTGTCATTTGTGCGCAATGTCCCAAAATCCAAGCAATATCCATGATGCTACAGTGCAAAAATCGCAGGAATGCACTGTAGCAACCAACCGTGGCAGCTCCTTGCTGCTACCTGCAGCCTGCACTTGCAACAACGATAACATCTGAAATCGAAAAAAACGTAGGGCTATTTCCGGGAAGACCCGGCAGGTGTAGAGGATTAGTTGGGGTGTAGCGTCGATCGTAGTTGGTGCAAGTGCGCCATATGATTGACATGATGATAGGAGGTCTCAACTCGAAACACAGGAACAAAAACAATCAGGCTCCGAGCAGGCAGGCGATGAGAAGGATACTCGAGCTAGCGCGTTGCCCAGGCACCGACTCGTCAAAAATTAGAAAGCTTCGTAGTGCGGCCCTGTTTGGATTGGGTTAGGAATCATTAGACGCCACCTCATTAAGCTCCGATGCAAAAGCACGGCGCTTTAGAAAACAGATAACCGAAAATGCCATGATACTTTAATTTGCAAAAAGTATACCGGTAGTATTGTTTTGGGGTAGTATGTAGCCTGGCCTTTTGTCCTGTCGTGAATGCGTGATACGTCGAAGTGTCACCGTCTTGAGACGGATGTCGGAGATGGCGACCGTCTAACGGCATGACATCTTGGGCCGCTGGTGGTGGTTCAGACATCAAGTATGGCTCTTGAAAAGGGCATTTCGCACCTATAAAGAAGCTGATGATGGGGAAAAAAAAAAGATCGAAAAAGAGTACTAGTAGTTGCGAAGCATAAATTGCGAGGAAATTAGCTCCATGTACTGCAGCTTAATTCCTTGCATCGAGATGAATAGTATGTGTATAGCTGCTGAGGCTTTTGTTCGTCGGATATTTACGTCATACCACGCCGTGCGCCACCAATGCTAGTTGCCTGAAGGCTGAACTTGGCCGAGGAGGGCCTACAAGGTGCAGCAACTGGCCGTGCGTACTCACATGCTGACATGCAACCGGCGCGACGAAGGCCCGTTGAGAAAGTAACCAAATCCCATGGCCGTGAACCGCGAGATTATTGTGTTGTTAGTACTGAGTTCTCCTGTACCTAGTTGTTAGTTGTAGAAAAGGCGAAACACCTATTCATCGAAATTTCAGGTTGCATTTCCGCAAGCGAAATGGCTAATTCAGCTCCAAGATGTCGTTAGTGAAAGTACGTATAACTCCTTGTAAGATAGGACACGTACGAGGGATTCCGTGTGGATACTAGGCACTTTGCTTCAAATTAGCAGTTATACAATCAAAATCGTTAGTCAGATCGGTAGGCCGTCTGGCAGGGTGACATGATCCAATCATTCAAGCACGCAATCAACTTCACTTATGAAAAAACAAGCAAACCTATCTGATGAACACTCTCGAGCTTCATTGGCAGCGCTATACTGTGCGTTATCTGAACCGCAAGAAAACATAGCTGGAAAATAAGCAAGAATGATTAGGATGGTCTCACGAGATAACTATGGCGATCAAGTCCCCAAAACTCAATCATCCATACCAAATGCGAAAACAAAATGACGAGGATACCTAACAACCTCCCCCTCCGGTGGGTGAGACGATGAGATGAGCAGTCGCGCCAATCACTTCTGCTCTCGGTCTCTGTCTGGTCTCATGCTCTGCTTCCGCCGGACCGGACTGACTGTCACATTACTACGCTGCAAGGCGACGGGCATTAGTGGCGCTCTTGACCATAATGGGGTACATTATCAGCGCATAATTCTGGAAGAGGGCTTACGGGGATAACTGACCAGGCTCTCCTCGTACCGCATAGGAACAGGAGGCATGGCTGACGACTGATCTTGATCCACCCTTGCTCCGGCCATTTTCTCTGAACGCAATATCTCATCTGCCGCATACAATTCCTCGACACTTCCACTCTCTGGATCATATAACCCAACCCTCCTCCCGGTGCTCAGCAAGATCCTGCCATCCTTCGGATCAACCGCCAGCGGCACGACGATATTTGAAACAAGGGAGTAGTCAGGCGACGCTCTCAAACGTATCTCGTACTCACCATGTTCCAGCGTCCAAACCACCAACTCATATGCATCCAGATCTGCAACGACAACACACAGCTCTTCGCAGAGCTCTACCAGACAGTCTGCTCGACGTCACGGTGTGCGGCGGGCAACGAAGGACACCAAATTCTTCCTGGACAATATCGAAACACACGATGGCATGCTCAGCGCACGGGCGGCCCAACCTAGGAGCTCATCCAGTATAACATCCCATCCACATAAGCCGGCGGCATGCCATTCATTGGGAGCGGTAGGACGAATCCTTCCTGAAAGAACCTCGTCCTGGATTGCCTACGCCGGCGTGGGCGCGACGAGGAGCAGCTTTGGCTGCGCCGACGCCGCGTCCATCGCCATGTGGAGGGCGCAGAACTCGTCGGAGGAGAGGGTGGCGGCCCAGGAGCGGCACACGGCGTGGAAGCGGACGAGGGACTGGAACGGCAGCCGCAGCAGCACCTCCGTCACCAGCTCGTCCGGCAGCGACGGCCCGATGCCGGGCGCCCCGGTCTTCATCCTCCTACTGGAGTATCTCATCGACACTCGCGCGTCCCCCGAAACGCAACGCCCGGCTGGATGAGAGATTCAAGAGAAACGGCCGGCGCGGTTTGGGCTCAATGGACAAGATTGTATGGAAAATGAAAATGAAATGAATCGTGGAAAAGTGAAGAGGACGACGGTGGAAAACTCACGTGTAGACTTTGTAGTTATAGGGAGAACTAGATTAACGTACTCGAATCGGCCGGTAACAAGTCCGAGTCCGAGCGCCCGAGTCCGACCAGGTTTGGGAGCTTGTCTCTGCATCTCTCCTTCACCGTGGCTACATGTCAGACATGACGAGAACGTTTTGCCAAGAATTGCTCGAATCCGATCCAGTTCAGTAAAATGAACTAAAACTGAACAAACGGTAGAGAAGAAAGGATGGAAGAAGAAAATGAAGGGTAATTTTGTTCAAAAAATGATACATGGTTATTTTAAAAGAGAGTCAATGGTTTCACGATCATTTTAGAGGAGACACAACGGTTTTACGGTTATTTTAACGAAGCTATATGAGCAAAATAGCAAATCTCTCGCAAGGAGGACTTAGGAGCCTGGAGGTGGCAGTTGTCACCATGCCAGCGCGCCACGTACGGTTTGCTGGGAGGGTCGTAGTCATCGTCGCAATGCAATCTACCGCGCCCGCGTCCGCTGCACACCAAGGGCCTCCAGGCCGGCCGTCAAGCAAACAAAGGCGCCTCCAGTTTCCGAATCCCAAACCCCAGCTCCAGTCCCAACTGACTGCGCCGCACCTCCGAAATCAAAAATCTTGCCGTCCCCGACCCGCATCAGTTGCCGCGCTGCTCTGCTCGCTGGATGCCTCGGCAGCCGTCGGCCGCGGCCGCGGCCAGCACCACCAAGGGCGCTAGCGACTCAAGGGCTGGCCCGCAGCGGACATGCCTGGCCTCCGCCAGAGCTCAAAGGCCCTGCCGCGATAGCGGCACGGCGCCAGCGTCTTCTGCGCCGCCGGCTCGCCGTGCGGGACGGCGCCGTCTCCCGTACAGGTACAGCTTCCCTACCTGCTCCGGCCTCTGTCGCTCGGGCCCACCTGCCAGCAAAGAGCGCCGCACACTCTGGTCTTTGGGCCCAATAGCCGAAGGCCCGGCCCAGGAATCCTTCTTTCCATATAAGCCCGCACTCCTGCGACAGCTCGGCGTCTGGCATTTAACGCAGAGCGCGCGCTCTGCAACGAACAAAAAGGAAGGGGCAAGGCTTGTCGAAGAAGCTGCCGAGCGAGAAGATGGCCGCCGTCCCGGCCGGCGTCTCCTCCCGCGGCCGCGGCGGCACCAACACGCGCCGCGCCGACCACATCCTCCAGCACCCCAGCACCGGGGAGCCCACGGCCACCTCACGCGCCACGCGTGGCTCCTCCTCGCGCCGCGCGGCCGACGCCGAGGGGGTGACCAAGCAGTTGGTTCTCGCGGCGACCGCCGGGAACTACCGCCGCCCCTGCTCCTCCTCCTCTGGCGGCGGTCCCGCCGCTTCACCCTCGCATCACCATCCCGCCTCGCCGCCCGTCAGCAGCCGCGGAGGGGGCTACGGCCGCAAGTACCACGGCGGCGATGACGCCTCCTCGTCCGTCACGCCGCGGCTGGTCAGTATTCGAGTTATTGGGGCCCTTTTGCGTTGTTGCGGATAGTTTCTTGCTCGATGCGGAGGTGGCTCATGTAGTTCTTGGTTTTCGATTTGGCTGCCCGTTCTTGCTCGTCGTGGAGGTGAATTCGACGTTTCTTGATTCTCGATTTGGCTGGCCTTCGATCTTGATTCAGAGTTCGTGGTTCCTTTTTGCGCTGCTCTGGCAGGTTCTTGCCCGAGGTGGAGGTGCCTGGGCCTCCAATGGTTCCTGGTTCTTGATTTGACCTGCCTTTGATCTTGATTGATTCCTTGATTAGAGGTTTCCAGTTCTTGATTTCTGTTGAAATTCGCCAGTAATTTGTATTTTGTTCTCTTATTATCTGGATTAGAGCTGCGTGGATTGGGGCGCTCGGCTGCTTCCATGTTTCTAGGGACAAACGGCTTCTGTTTCTTGCATAGTCTTGTGTCCTGCTTGAATTCTTCATGGTTACCCTTCAAAAAAACAAACTTATTCATGGTTAATACTGCTGGAACAGTGGAATTGTTTGGACTAGAATAAAATATCGCACTTATGACAATTTGCGCTTGTTAATTGTTGTATGCCACTGTTATGTTTGCCGATTCTGGAAGGGGTCGTAATTCAGAACAATATCTGTTCTCCCTTATTATTTCACTTATTCGTCAACTTCTGTAACATAGAAACAAATTGTAGTGACTAATGAATAGCGTCCCATTCCATCCAATTGTTGCATGATGCTTCCAGTTCTGTATGCTTCTATTATTTTTCTTCATTCATTTGATCTTTCACAGCCCAGACTGTAACAGAAACTAATGGTTGAAACCTACTACTGCAGGATTATGGACAAGAGAGGTTGTCAATCAGAGCAAATTTATGAAGCCTTCTTCTGCACAGCGAAATGTCAGGCAACAGGCAGCCAGTCATGCTTCTCTTCCGAAAAGGAGAGGTACAACCTTTTGCTCGTCTCCTGCATTCATAGATAAACTGTACATTTCTCCTGTAATGCATGCTTATTGCACCGATTGTAAATATGCAGTTGAGGTGGGCAATCAAGCGCCTCCAAGATTCCTTCACGGGCATCAACCACATGTAGGTGCAATAGATGCTACCAATGAAGAGAGATCACCAAAAAGTCAGTGAAGAGGAAAATGAGGTAGATGGTCAGAAGTACTGGCGAAGTGATAGCGCGGCGTCTCGCATATTGTCAGGTGCTTGCCTGAATTTCATGAGGCTCATCATATCTTTTGGCATAGCCTGAAATTTGTGAACAATCATGTATGTTGCAGCTCGTGATTTGAATTCTGAACCTGGTGGTGCGTTCGAGGGTAGCAATCGTATTGCAGATTTCAAGAAGCCTTCTGCTTTGCCTCGGAACATCAGACTACAGGCACATAGGCACCCTTCTCTGCTCAGGAGAGGTATCTATCTCTTTTTTGCTTCTCTCCTCCGTCCATAGATCTGCCACTCAGTTCTCTTGAATTGCATGTTCAGTAAATTTATGTCATATCTGCAGATGCTATCAATGAAAAGAGATTGCCCAAACTCTCTGAAGAGAAGGGTGAAGTAGATGGTCAAAAGGATTGGCGGACTGATACTATGCCGGCTCGTATATCCTCAGGTATGTGCCTGAAACTCATGAGGTTCATCAGATCTTTCGCATAATCTGAAGATTGGGACAATCATATATGCTGCAGAAAGTGATTGGAATTCCAAATCTGATGGCGCCTTGGAGAGTAGTAATCGTATTTCAGACTTCAAGAAGCATGCTGCTTTACCGCGAAACATCAGAGTACAGACACATAGGCACCCTTCTCTGCGGCAAAGAGGTACCTCCTTTTGCTTGGTTCCTTTGATTATTATCTGACAACATTTGCTTCTAATGCATGTTTAGCAAACTGATTTCAAACATGCAGCTGAGGGGACCGGTCAAATGCCACCAAAATTCATCCACCGTGACATGCCTGATAAATTGATGCGCCAAGCTCACTCCTCAAAAAACTACCATCACCGTGTGGGTGCAATAGATGCTATAACTGAATGGAGATGTCCAAAAGCCAGTAAAGAGGAGGATGAAGTAGACAATCGGAAGGACCAGCATACTGCTACTGTGAGACCACGTTCCTCAGGTACAGGCCTGAATCTCATAAGCTTCATCATATTTTGAGCATAATCTGAAATTTGGTACAATCATGTATGTATGTTGCAGCTCGAGATTCGAATGTTGAGTCTGATGGTGTCTTTGAGGTTACCAAGCCTAATTCAGACTTCAAGAAGCCTTCTGCTACGCCAGCAAACACCAGACTACAGCAACATAAGTACCCTTCTCCATGGGGCAGGAGTGGTAAGTATTTTTGCTCATCTCTGCTAATAGATCAGCCACACATTTTTCTTGCAGTGCATGTTTAGTAAACTGATTTCAAACATGCAGCTGAGGCAACCAGTCAAGTACCTCCAAGATTCATCACTGGAGCCAGGCCTGATAGATTGATGCGACGAGCTTGCTCCTCAGATAATTACTGCCAACGTATGGGTGCAACAGATGCTATCAACGAATTGAGAGTGCCCAAGGTAGGTGAAAATGCCTTTTTGAAAATGTTGACATTTTGCATGATGAGTTAGTTGATTATAGTAGTGATCGTGTTTCAATTGGTTTTAGTGTTCCTTTACTGTCTTACAATTGGGGTTCAAATTAAAGTATGTCGTTTTATCATCACACAATATTTAAAATTTGTTACTATCAGTCATATCATTGTCCGTACTTATAACTTTTGTCCAAATATTAGAGGAGAAAAAAGCCTGTGCAAAGATTTATAAGACTGGAACATACACTCGTGCCAAAGTACATGATCGATGTCAAAACTAATATTCTTCTGCACAGGTTTTACTCAGCACACCTCTTGGATAAAAATAAAAAAAAACATAATTGTCTGATGTGGCCTTTTGGTCCATTTTCAAGCAGGCTAATGTATTTCAGTAACTTATCATTCAGTAGTAAGATTTCCCCCTTGGTAGCCCATATTCAAAAAGGTTTGAGGTTGTCCATGTGTATTATATCTTGTATTATATCTTATGATATGAGCACTAACCACAACTGTGACTGTTATATAACATATCTTGTTTGTTTTTTCAGGGATGTTTAAAGCAATACTCTTCTGATACAACAAGCAACAGGTTTGATGGAGTGCCCTCGAGGAAAGGCCTAGCAATCAGTGCCGAGGGTTCAACTCAGACTCCAGGTGGGACTGCATGTGCCATAAAGAAAGTTGCTTATGCTACAACTTTGGGCATTGGAGGTGGATATGGGGATCCTCACCCTCCACCCTTCTACAAGTGCAAAGTTTGCTGCAAGAGGACAGCCTTCTTCAGACTCAAGTGTTGTCATTTGGTGGTGTGTGACCATTGTGGCTGCGATTGTGATCCCAAATATTTTGAGGACAAGAAATTGCAGTTCCAAAATGATAAGCAACAGGGCAATAAGGAGAAGTTACCAAAGATCAAGCTTCAGGGCACAGACCTTTTCTTGTGGCAGCCTTTCTCATACCCAGCAGATTTAATGCTGTGTATGGCAAAAAGAGCAGGAAGTCACTTACAATACTACTTTGCACCAGTCCAGGAACTGATGGATTACAACATGCCGGTGATAAACACAACCATCTACAGTTTCCGTCAAGTTGGAAAAAATGCGAAGTCTCTAAAAGTGACAGAAGAGCTTATTTCGCGTACTCAGCTGCAATAGAACACTGAAGTAGCAGGATAGCAGCTAGTGTCCTTGTATTCTTCTTAATGTACATGCATTGTGTGGTCAATACTCAATCTTAGCCTGTTCAGTGTTTTCTGCTAAGATGCTAAGAACTGATGTTGAAGTCTATCTTTTGATGACTTCCATTGAATAACCGAAATTGTTGAGGATGCTTATTCGACCAAGAGTTACATATTGGACCATTGAATGTGAGTTTAACAAGTTGAAGTTGCTTGCTGTTGTGAAACACCATCTGTCTCGGTTATGGTTATGTTGAATCTGCTTTTGGTGAATATAAGAGACACCAGGGCACTCCAGAGCATGGTGATCAGTGACACATTGGAGACTTACAGAGATGGTTATCCATGGAAAGCACAATTTGTGAGCAGCAATATTCTTTCATTAATGTGGTGACATGCTGTGTACATTGTTTTCTTCGATTCTAGTCGTTAAATATTACGCGTGGACACTGATACACCATGTCTTCATCTGATTTGGGACTTGGAAGGCACGGCACACTATGATAGAGATAATGTAAAGGTGACGAAGAATAATGAAGCTCGGTTCTTCAAAGCACATATTGGTCGGTCGCGGATGAAAGGCAAAACCCCACTCCATTGTTGGCATATGCACTGAATCGAATTTAAATTTTCAACCTGCTATCTTGTATTCGGGCATTTGTGCTTCAGTTCTTACAACGTTTTCATCCACCGATTTTATCTGTAGATACTATCATGAGAGTGGCTCTGAGCTTGAAATTTCACAAATGAGAACCAAGTATTTGGAGAAGTTCATCCCACTACTTGATGATAAGGCAAACACTTCAGGCCTGGGGTGAAAACTCAGGCTCAAGCTCTGCTCATTGTTCTTTTTGCACACTTTCACATTGAAATCACCATGTACGACTACACTGCTAGCGCGGTGGAAGATTCAGGTGCAGGTGTCCGAATACGCGCGCCGCCACCGTGTGGCATGCCCCGTCGCTGGCAGCAAGGCCACCGTGTCCGGGTAAACAACAGCTAGTCACCCACATCTTTTACGCTCCTCTAGGAAAGACCGCGATGCCATTTTTTCCTATCCTGATATCCGTTGGGTTCTCGGGGCGCTTGGTGTCCCCTGCCAACCCAGTCGCGTTCCTAGCTGGGGAACGGACGACGACGCGGCTCGGTTTTTTTTTTTTTTTAACAAAACGCGGTTCATTCCGCTTGATCCGCGCATCCGCGTACGTTCTCCCTTCGCTGAGGTTATGCTTCAGCGCAGGTGATTGGCTATGCACCTAAACTGCCAATTTGGAGTTCTGGATGAGACACTGAGACATGACCAGTACCCGCAGGTTCAGTGGTTCCCAGCCACTTCCTGGTAAATATGGAACCTTCCCATGGTGATGGTGATTTTCTTTTTAACCTTTTGCATCTACCAGTACTTTCACACTGTAGTGGTACAATCTGTCATAAAACCGGTTGCTCGTCTTGTCTTGGGCAGTTTTTCATTGCAGATACAGGAGCGCGGTACTTGTCAGTGAATGCGCGTAGTTGTCCTTTCACAAAGAACAGTCTCGCGCGGTTCTAATAACTTTGTTTTTTACTCCGCGTCCATTTCATCATCATTTCACCGAGGCGTACACAGCCTAGAGCCGACATCTTCTTCTAGAACCTCTGCAGCAGTACAAAGAGTTACTGATTGGTTGTGTATCTGCTCTCCAATGGGTAACGCTTCTTCCACCGCAAGACGATCATCGCTTGCATGCACTGAATACTTGTGGCGTTACTCATGGGTGGTGGGGGTCAATCCAATCTTCAACGTTCAACCCCACCGATTTATGAATTTCACATGGTGTGTTAACTTTCCTCACGGAGTACAGCTTCTGACAGCACAATAAATGAAAAGTGGGGGGTAATTTGTGTCTGTAGACTGGAAGGTGTATCTTTCGGGTAAAGTTTAGGTGTTGGTTGAATCACCTCTGTTCTGCCAGAGTAGAAGAAGGCCTAGCTCAGTGCTTTGTGTGGTATGGACATGGATTTCAATGAGACAGCAAGGTGGCAGGAGCACTTCTGACAGATTTACTCTAGGAACTTCAATTTTGCATGTCCAGCAGCCTATGAAGACATTTCCTTTACAACTGTTGAATTGAAAAGTAATGGCAAGAGTTGAAAAATCAGAGAAGAGAAACTCATTTTGAACATGAACCTGTTCAGGAAGCAGCTACTGAAGCAAGCTTGTGATGAGGGAAATGCCTTCACAGAATTCATGCTACTAATGGCGGATTTGAAGTTACTGTTGTTCTTGCAAGTACACGTATTTATTCCTCATCTAATTTACCCAGAATAATTGAAAAGCTCTGATCAGCAGAGAAGCAAGCAAATCAGAACATCAGATCCGCGCGGTAGGAGTACAATGCGGGGCTCTGAAACATTAACCTCTCGTACCTGAATCCTGAAACGCACTACTGTGGCCGTGCAATCCATTCTACTGCCTCTGCACAAAAAGGCCTCCGTCACCCGTGGTGCAGCTGGGCACATGATCCGAGGCGGCCGGGGGTACTAAAAGGTGGCAGGTACCGCACAACCACCTCGCATGTGTGCATTTGCTAGGGTGTGGCCTCCAGCTTTCAGCTCGGTGATGGCGATCGATCGAGGCCTCTGCCTGATCTCTATGTAAAACCAAGAGCACGCTTACCACCTCTAGCACAGAACTAGCCTCTTTCCTGAGCCCTCGTAGCCACTTGGGCATTTCTCCGTAGCGTAGCGTCTGACACAGGCTCGCTCACGCTGCATCATCCAACGCAGAACAGCATGGAGTTGGACGCTGCTCTTGCGCGCCTCCTGCTCTCGCTGGCCTGCCTGGCGGCGGCCGGCCCGGCGGCGGCGTCCGCGGCGCGTGCCTTCTTCGTCTTCGGCGACTCGCTGGTGGACAACGGCAACAACAACTACCTGCTGACCACGGCGCGCGCGGACGCCCCGCCCTACGGCATCGACTTCCCCACGCACCGCGCCACGGGCCGCTTCTCCAACGGGCTCAACATCCCTGACATCATCAGTAATAATTCATCAGCGCACTCTCGCCATGCATCATCGATCCTTCAGATAGATAGCTAGCGTCACGCGCTACTAGAATAGCATGTCGCATGCGCAGAGCAAACGTATATACGTGCTGAACTGCTGATCATGGCGCTCTGTACTGTCACTTGATTCAGGTGAGCACCTGGGAGCGGAGCCCGCGCTGCCGTACCTCAGCCCGGAGCTCCAGGGGGAGAAGCTGCTCGTCGGCGCCAACTTCGCGTCCGCCGGCGTCGGGATCCTCAACGACACCGGAGTGCAATTCGTAGGGCGAATTAATCCTCAGTGCTTTTTTCACTGCCATATTCTCTTTCTTGCTTGCCCAATTGTGAGGTGACGTTACATGCTGTGCGTAAATCTCGATCGAGCAGGTGAACATCATCAGGATCGGGGACCAGCTTGAGTACTTCCGGCAGTACCAGCAGAAGCTGAGCGCGCTCATCGGGGAGGATCAGGCGACGCAGCTCGTGAGCCAGGCGCTGGTGCTCATCACGCTGGGGGGCAACGACTTCGTGAACAACTACTACCTGGTGCCCATGTCAGTGCGGTCGCGCCAGTACGCGCTCCCCGACTACGTCCGCTTCATCGTCTCCGAGTACAGGAAGATCCTCGCGGTAATTAAGTTGGTTGTTCTACCCTCCCTTGGTTAATTACTTGAGTACAAGTAGTAGCAATTTAATGAAAGAAATCTGCGTGCCTTGAATTAGTTTTCAATACATGAGAATGCAAGTACGTACCCCGGCCCACATGTAGAATTTACAAGCCAACTAGCGATTCAATGCCTACCAGCATTACCGCCGCACATTCAACTCCGTCGGTGACTCGCTCGTTTCTACTGAGTACTAGCAATTCTGTACTTGCATTTTATTCCTCATTCACTGCTGGTGGCGCGCCGCAACATGTGCGCAACGGCGCCGCCCGCAGTTCACTCACCTCCTGTATCTGCTGTGCTGTGTTTGTGTTGCAGAGGCTGTACGAGCTGGGCGCGCGGCGCGTGATCGTGACGGGGACGGGGCCGCTGGGTTGCGTGCCCGCGGAGCTGGCGCTGCACAGCCAGAACGGCGAGTGCGCGGCGGAGCTGATGCGCGCCGTGAACCTGTTCAACCCGCAGCTGGTGGACATGGTGCGCGGCCTCAACCGCGGCATCGGCGCCGACGTCTTCGTCACGGCCAACACCTACCGCATGAACTTCGACTACCTCTCCAACCCGCAGAACTACGGTACGTACGTAAAACCCACAGCATCTTAATTTGGCACTGTCATCAACGTTTGGGCCGTATGCATGTGCGGAGCCGGCCGGGATGACTTGTTGCTTGACAAGCGTTTTTTGTTCACGCCTCCTCCTTCGTGCGCAGGGTTCACGAACGTGCAGGTGGCGTGCTGCGGGCAGGGCCCCTACAACGGCATCGGGCTGTGCACGGCGGCGTCCAACGTGTGCGCCGACCGGGAAGGGTTCGCGTTCTGGGACGCGTTCCACCCCACGGAGCGCGCCAACCGCATCATCGTCGGACAGTTCATGCACGGCGACACCGACTACATGCACCCCATGAACCTCAGCACCATCCTCGCCGTGGACCAGGAGGGGCTCTAGTGCTTGCCAGCCAGCCGCCGACCAGGAGGTGCACCGTACGGGTGTGGCATCGTCGTAGCAGCGACCGAGCACACTGTCAGTGTCATATATATCGCAAATCAATCTGCCAAGTTTAGTGTGCGTGCCCGAGTAGTGATTTTTTTTTTTTTGTTGATGTGTGATTGATAAGTAGTGTCGGATTGTATTGACGATTAGTTTGATACTAGTATAAGTTTTGTTTAAGTTTGGTTCATGAATCAAATTGAAGTGACGATTTCGAAATGTTCTGGTGTCCGGTGCAGTGCTCTAGCTAGACCTTTTGGCACGGCAGCAGCCAACACGCGGGGGTGGTGCCGAACAACGCCTCCTGCCGCCTCGCGAGCGAAATCCGCAGCAAAAATTTGAATCGCGTCCTCCGAACCACAACGGCTCACCCGTTCCTCGCCAGTCGCCAGTCGCCACCACGCCCCCATAAGCGTCCGCGCGCGCGTCTCCTCCCGCTCATCCCCAGTTCCCCATCGCCCTGCGAGGCAAGCAGCCGCCCTTTCTCTCTGGCCCCGCCGCCGTCTCCTCTGCAAGGCAGCCACTCCTCACCGTCTCGCTCCGCGCCGCCGCCTCCAACCCAACTCCATCGGCGACGGCGAGTAAGTCCCACCTCTTCCCCTCCCCGCTCGCCTCCTACTTCGCGAAACACCTGGTCGGGGAGGAGCGGCGCCGCGCCGGGCGCAAGGTGCTCGACGATACTCCTCCCGGCGGACTGCTTAACCCCGACCGCTCGGATTTCTCACCCGGATTGGTTGGATTCTGCAGGAGGTGAACTCGTGCGCTCATGATGAACTCTGGGAGCTCCCACTTCAGGCCAGGTCATCCGGCGGCGATGGGCTCTCTTGCCGATCCGTACGCGCTGCGGTGCGTCTCGGACCTGCCCCCGCCGTTCCGCCCCGTGTTCAAGTTCAGGTGCGAACGCATGAGCTCATCATTCCAACTCCTCCGTCGTTTTCGTTTCGGTGTTTACTCGGCGTGCTTCTGCTCAGTCGCGCGCGTTCGGTTGTGTGATCGCAGCACCCGCATGTGGTCGAGTCGAATTGGTGGATAGTAGTAGCTTTGGATTCTGGGTAGCTTCGCGTCCGTGTACTGCTTGACATGACAAACTGGTGCTGTGCTAACGAGTAACGATTTGGAATCGTGGGAATGACAATGTGATCAATTGCTGATAGACTACGATTTTTCGCTGCTCTGCAGATACTTCAATTCCTTGCAGAGCGAGTGCTTCCATGTGTGCTTCCTCTCGGATGTGAACATGGTTATCTCCGCACCAACTGGGAGTGGCAAGACCGTGCTCTTTGAGCTCTGCATTCTGAGGCTCCTCTCGAGGTTCCTCTCACCAGACTGGAGGTTCAATTTGCGTCAGGGAACTCTGAAAACAGTATGTGCCAATTCGTCCTCAAAAAGCGTTGTGGCTTTGAATGTACCTGGAGTTTTAGGATTCTGATAATTTGTGTCCATTGTGTACTTTACTGGGGGGACATGGCAGATCTACATTGCTCCCTCCAAGGCATTGGTGCAGGAGAAGCTGCGAGACTGGACTGCTAAGTTGGGCTCGTTGGGGATCAAGTGCTTGGAAATGACTGGTGACAATGAATTCCACAACAACAAATCCATACACGATGCTGATCTAATCCTCACTACTCCGGAGGTATATGCCACTACTTTATTTTTCTCTGTGCAAGTTAAAGTTATAACCTTCACATCTGCTCACAACTTCCCTGTTTTTAACTGATACTGTATTGAATGCAGAAGTTTGATTCTGTGAGTCGTCATGGTATCAGAGATGGTGGATTGGGTTTCTTCTGTGATATTTCTCTGGTCCTTATTGATGAAGTTCATCTTCTTAACGATCCGCGTGGAGCTGCCTTGGAAGCAGTTGTCAGCAGAATAAAAATGCTTTCCCGACGTGGCCACATGAAATCTGCTCCTTTGGCAAATGTTCGATTCATAGCTGTTTCTGCCACTATCCCTAACATTGAGGACATAGGTTTGTAACTCTATGCAGTACATTGTCAACTTGCCATTTACATTGTCATATCCTGCTTTGGCAAACTAACTTTTGTTTCCCATTAACATTGTAATAAAATCTCAGCGGAATGGCTCCTAGCGCCTCCTGAAGGAATCAAAAGGTGACTAACGCAATGTCTTTGAGGATGTAATGGAGTGCTCCACCAAAACATTACTTATTTGTGTATATTCCTTTTGTAGATTTGGAGAAGAAATGAGGCCAGGGAATTTGACAACCAAGGTCCTTGGTACGATTGATACTTCTTACAAGATAGGATCTGAATGAATACATGCCAAGTACCCACGTCTGTAGCAAAAATGGATACAATACTTTGCTGACCCTTACGATTGTTTACTATGAAGCTGCTGAAACATAGCTATGCTGCAGACGAAGTGCCTGCTATTTTAGCAGTATATGTTTTCCTTATCCTGTTTTGCCTTGAAAACTTAACCCCAAGTGATTGAGTCTTAGTTTGTTCCAATTTTTGTGGTTTTGTCAATAGTAGTTTCACTGTTTTTCTTATCATTCCATGCATTTGATGTAACATTTTGGTTTACTATTATCAATGCACCTCCTGTAAAGAATGACCACAACTTATTACTTTCATGAAATAATTTCAGAATAAAACAGTGTTTTGTATGCTACTTGGTAAAATTATGAACATATAAACCTGCTAAATGCTTAGCATCTGCCGTTTGATCTTCTTCGACTGCCACTCCATTTGTAATTGATGTTACTAATTCTTTCCTTTTTTTCTGTAGGTTATGCTCCAGCTAAAAATGACTTCCTATTTGAGAGGGTATGCATCTTTACCATCCAAAATGTTCTTTCTTCACAACTAAAGAGGGGTTGTGGTGGGGGGGGGGGGGGGGGGGGGGGTATTGAGTTACATGTGTTCTCCATCTCCCTGAATTGTATCACTGTGCCACACTTGTTTTTAGGGGCAAAAAAAGGGGGAACAGGTTGGGCTTTATATGGAATAAATTCTATCTAATCAATTCTCTGTCTATTTCAAATTGTAGAGGCTTCAAGGTTTCATTTATGGTATGTAACCACTCCCCATACCTCGATCCCATTGCCTATAATGTAAATTGTATCATAATTTCAGTACTAAAAGCAGAAACATATATATTTACAGATATACTAATGCAACATTCAAGAGGGAAGTCTGCACTTGTTTTCTGTTCAACAAGAAAGGGTGCACTAGAAGCAGCACAATGCCTTTCAAAAACTGGAGCATCTCTTGGCTATTCCAATCCATTTATGAAATCTATGCAACAGTATGAACATTTAAAGGAGGCTTCCCTAAGCTGTAGTGACAAGCAACTGCAGGCTTGTATTGTACATGGAGGTTAAATCTTGTTCCCTAGTCATGATACCTTCCTCACATTTCAATTTACATTGTTTTAATCATCTTGTCCGGATACCCTAGTTGTATTAGACACTTCACACTAAAAGTGTCATTGACTGTTCAGCTGATGCAATCATTTTCTAATTTTCAGTTGGTTTTCATAACGGTGGTCTTTGCTTAAAAGACCGAAGCCTAGTTGAGGGGCTTTTCCTCAAGGGTGATCTTCAAGTTGTGTGCACAACCAATACTTTGGCTCATGGCATCAACTTACCTGCACATACAGTAGTGATAAAGTCAACACAGTTTTTGTGAGAATCAAATTGAACTATAGCATATTTAAATTGATCTATACTTTTTTATGATATCTTTTCTGACCTGAACTCTATTTCTGCAGCAACAAAGAGAAGGGCCAATATGTAGAATACGAGAGGTCCATGGTGCATCAGGTCTATATTAAGTGTTAATATCTCGTACAAATCATCATTGTTGCTGCATAAGGATAAATATTCTGTCTCTTTTCATATCTTACCATGACTTTGTATCTTTCACATGTAATGCCATTGTATACCTGTTGCTGAATTTCTTCTACTTAATTATCTGAACCAACTGACCTCTAAAACACACAATCTACTAAATTTGTTCGCAACAATCATTCATTTGCTAAAATTTTGAGCAGAGCTCATATTATTATAAGGAGTTCTGAAAACCTTTTTTTTAAGTAAAAATGAAATACTTAACAGAAATATTTACAGCATTTTGTTTATATTGGACGCTAACTCTTTCTCATGCATAAAAATCAAAAGTTTCCTTGTCCTGGAAAGGGCTAGAATGCACCAAGTGATGTATTTAATTGAAATTTATTTGTATCCAAATTCAAAGGCCATAGCTAACGCATTTTGTAATTCACATAGAAAGCATACTGTAGTTTGTATGATTATCCTCTTGTTCTGACAAAGCTTCTGTTTTGATGCTTTGCAGATGTGTGGGAGGGCTGGACGCCCGCCATTTGACGATACTGGAACAGTCATAATCATGACAAGAACAGAGACAGTAATTTTGTTTCTCCCTTATTTTGTGCACTGTGAAATTTTTCATATGGGAAATATTTGCTGTTTTTTTGGCCTAATCTGCTGTAAGTTTACCTTGTAGGTCCATCTGTATGAGAATATTCTTAATGGATGTGAAATGGTGGAGTCTCAGTAAGTTCTTGGTTGACAAGTTTCTCATGATATTTCACCTACAAAATGATTTTAAAATGCAGTGCAGAAATTTTGATGATTCTAATTAGTTATATATGCTACCATCAGGTTGCTACCATGTGCAGTAGAGCATCTAAATGCAGAAATTGTTCAGCTGACAGTATCTGAAATACCTTTGGCTATTGAGTGGATCAAGTGCTCTTATTTGTACATAAGGATAAAAAAGGCACAGATTCGTACTCCTGTTCATTGTTTAAGTATTATATGCTTGAAATGTATGGACTAACTCAAATGAAACAAATTTCTAGAATCCTGTGAACTATGGAATTAAGAGGGAGATTCCTTGTCGTCTCCTTGAGAAGCAAATTCAAGGTGCTTTTCTTTGGAATTCGTTAGCTAGGCAGTTCTATTATCATGTTTTATGCATTGATCCTTACCAATGGAATCAACAGATATATGTGTTGAGAAGATCCATGAACTGGAGGAGTATGGATTGATTTTGACAGACGAAGATGGTTTCCTTCTACAACCATTAGGTAAAATTCTTCTCTACAACCATCTTTGTTGGGTTTTGATTGTGCGTTATCGATTTTAGAATAGCTCTATAATATAGGCAAGAAGCAAAATTAGAAATGTGAAATCACATAAGAGTTCCACTGCTAAATGATATTATAATGGCACTTTATTATGGGAAATAATACTGTGTCAAACAGTCCTTCAGAAATTTTTTATAACGACACATACATCTAGTCTCTTCCTCCCCCAACTCTGAGGATTGGGCATGCTGTTACTGAACTTGGAGCCTAGCCCTGTGTGATAATCATGATGATTATTGTATTATATTGAATCTGGTTCCTCAATATTCTATCTTCTTGCAATTTGTAGATCACATTATTTCAGATAGTGCCTTCATTTTCACGTGTCTGTCTTGCTTTTTTTCATCAAAAGAATTCTCCTTCGAGATCTTCTTTTTCTCCTCAGAACCTGGGAGGCTGATGGCGAAATTCTACCTTAAGTTTGATACAATGAAGGTTATTGTCAAAGCGTCGGCCTGTTGCAGTTTGGAAGATTTATTGCATATCATCTGTCAGTCTGCAGAGATAACTTGTAGGTAGCTGTGCATATTTCGAATTAATTATGAGGTTTACTGCATATTAATTTCAATTATTTTCTGGTATATCAAGGGATCCAACTACGCCGAAATGAGAAGAAGATTCTAAATGATATAAATACTGATAAAGAGGGAAGGCTCCTCTTCCATATTGTCTGTGAGAATGGAAAAAAGAAGAAGCGTATCCAGACAAGAGAAGAGAAAATATTCTTGCTAGCAAATGACTGCTTAACAGGGGACCCCCTAATCCATGATTTATCCCTCACCCAGGTTGATCATTTTTTGTTGTTTAACATTTCTCTTGAATTTTCTCCCCTGTCTGTTGACTTGAACATCCTATGCAGGAAACAAACTCAATATGTTCAAATGGTTCTAGGATTGCTAAATGCATGAGAGAATATTTTGTGTACAAAAAGAGTTACAGATCCGCCATAAACTCTATGATTCTGGCAAAATGCCTTTACCAAAAGCTTTGGGAGAGCAGTCCATTTTTGCTGAAACAACTGCCTGGAATTGGAATTGTAACAGCAAAGGTAATTTTCTGATTGTTAGGCATACCCATCTGTATCTGCAGCTTGCATTAGTATTTCTTGAGTTGATCACTTTCTATCCCAGGCACTGAAGACTGCTGGAATTTCCACCTTTGAAAGCTTGGTGGCTGCTGATGCTAGAAAGATAGAATCAACAACAGGGCGCAATTATCCATTCGGAAATCATATAAAGGAATCGATGTCAGCATTACCACCCAAAATTGACATACACATAGAGGATGCTGGAAACAGACAGGGAAAATCGACCATTCTTGTAACTCTAACTCGTCTATCGCAGGCTGTTCGATCCAGTAAACGAAGTTATGCTGACATGGTACCTTATATAGCTTTATTTTATTATCACGTAAGTGCCCTTAAAGGACAACTTTAAGTTTACATTATTCTTTGTCAGGTTGTGGGCTCAGAGGAAGATAATGTTATCCTCTTTCATGAGAAAATAAGGTCAGTTTTCCCCACTCTCCGATTGATATCCTTGACAATTTTGTTCCACTGATGGATTGTTGTTTGTTCTTTTGGTTGCTTTCAACAGGGCTCAGGAATTTTCCAGGTAATACATATGAGCTTTTTGTTGTTGTAGGATTGTTTTTGAACCATTCTTATTGACAGAAGAATGAGGGATGTAACATCTTTTTTAACCATATGATTGAATCATATTTGCCGGAAACAGGGGATATATACTTCTTTCGACCATTTTTTTTCTTAAAATGAGTTATTCTAGCACGAAATTGCACCTAATTAGACTGCTTATGTCTTGTAGTAGTCAACTAATTACCCAACAAGCAGAAGTTGCATTGTTTCATATAACAGATGAATAGATTATATTGATAGTCAAGATGGTTGTACCTAAGTTTAATCAAAGTTTGTTCAGAATTATTTACTCATATAATTTGTTAAAATGCAGCCCATATTCTGTCAAAGTTAATTTGCACTGTCCCCAGAATGCACGTGTCACTCTGAAGGTTGATCTGATATTCGAAGAATACGGTAACGACACCAACAGAGTTCTTTCCATCAACCATTAATGCACCTATCATCTATATGCTAACATAGTTTCTGTTTGCAATTCTATGGTGAAGTTGGTCTAGATGTCCACAAGAAACATGTGATCAGCAGGGAAGATGATCTGCAGGTGACCAAAGAGAGAGGTGTAGATAAGCCCGAATCCATGTACAATCTCCCCGCAGAGATTTGTTTAGTCAGCTCCAGAACAACTCGAATAAGCGAACCTCTGTCTCACACTAGAAAGAGCCCACTTTCAAAAGAGGTATGTGTCATAGAAGATGATGTTGATGTCAGTGCTACGGAGAAAGCTGATAATGCCCTGGGTACCAGAAAATTTAACAACTTGGCTTCACTGTAAGTGCTTAATTTCATTTTATTATTTCTGGTGGCTAGGATTTAAAATTGACTGCCTTCCATCAGTGTAACCCGAAGTACTTGTCTAATTAACTGCATCAGGCAGTATTTTTCACTTGTAGTTTCCCCAATATCTAGAAGGATTGCATCACGCAGTATATTATTTCAGCTATAAGTGAAGTTTCAGTATTTGCCATCTCTCAAACTATGTGTTTAGTCTGGAGTATCCCAACCTTCTCTTTTGGTTACAACTTTCTTTTTCTTGAACTTTCAGTATTTGTTTCGATTGATGTTATGTATTTTCCTCTTGGGAAGATTTCTAGTGTTTAGACTATTGATGCAAAGGAACCCGGTGAAAATTCTGATCTTATTGCTGCACTTTGATTTCCATGTCCACGGTATGGGCTTTGGTGGAACTATACTTTTGAATGGCAAATTGTGAAACTACTAGATCTGATTTCTCCAACATCAGTACCGTGTTTCTTTCTCTTGATGTTTTGTTGGACTCTTTGTAGGACGGTTTTGTAGATCCTGAAATTCCTGATGGACCTGTTTGATAATTGGTATATGAAAATGCTTGTTGACACATTTTCCGTAAACTCAGCAGTCAGCTTCTGAGATTTGAGTGTGTGTTTTCTTTTGCTAATGGCAATAGCCTTGGAAACTTTTGTTGCATGAAGCAGGTTGTAACCTATGTAATGTGATGTTTCTTTTATCTCTACAGGGAAGTCCCCAGCTTTGATCTACTGGCTGAAGAAGATGATATTGGAGGTAAACACACTGCTGCAAACAGTACATGCATCTTACATTTCTGCTACTTCCATTGAAATCTGGAAATTTATTTGATTAACTGAAGTATGTATTATCATGCTTAGATATAGAAGGGGCATCCATTTCTGAGCCAGCAGAGGCAGAATGCAAAAGTGCAACAAGCAACACAATTTTCGATCACATACGCAAGAAGTCCAAAGATTTTCCCACCCTAACGTTGTCAAAATCCATGGATAGCTCTTATGAGCCTCTAATACTAAAGAGGAAGAGATCAACTGACCAGTTTGGTGTAGAGAATAGTGCTCTGCATGCGGGAGAGGTCACACCAATGGATTCTGAACCCATTGAAGCTAGGGTCTCTCCAACCAACACCGCTGAGAAGTGTCGCAGGGTCCTCACCAGGACTTCAGAAAAGAGCCTCGTTCTGTTTGCAGGCACAAAGGATAGCCCATCTGAGAAGAGCAAAATGCTGATCACAACAGCTTCAGGTGAAAATTCTGTTGGACTTGCCAGTAAAAGCGACAGCCCATTGGAGAAGATCAAGGCCCTGTGCAGAACTTCAAGTGAAACCTCTGTCGAAATTGCATCCAAAAGTGACAGCATCTTTGGGAAAAGCAAATTCTACCCAGATGAGAATTGCAATATGCTAGTCGCATCTACTGAAGAAAGTCCTGTCGGATTTGCAGGAAAAAGGGACAGCCCATTGGAGAAGATCAAGGCCCTTTGCAGAACTTCAGATCAAAACTCTCTCCAATTTGCAGCCAAAAGTGACTGCACATCTGGGAAGAGCACATTATGCCCAGTTGACAAGAGCAAGATGCTAATCACAACTACAGAAGAAAGTCATGCTGGATTTGTAGGGGAAAAGGACAGCCCATTGGAGAAGATCAAGGCTCTTTGCCAAACTTCAGATCAAAACTCTCTTCAATTTACAGGCAAAAATGATGGCACATCTGGGAAGAGCAAAATCTGTCCATACGAGAATAGCAAGATGTTGATTGCAACTCCAGAAGAAAGTCCTGCTGAATTTGCAGGTAAAAAGGACAGCCCACTGGAGAAGATCAATGCCTTGTGCAGTACTTCAGATGAAAACTCTCTCCAATTTGCAGCTAAAAGTGACAGCCAATCCGAGAAGACCAAATTCTGTTTTGGCAGTCCTCTTACATCCTTCCAGGCTACCCAGTGTACCAAGCAAGTTCGAGCTGCAGATAAACCATTCAATGTGCAGGACTATGTCAAGGATATAAGGAGCAAGACATATGACAGTGAGAGCGGATTTTTTGGTTACAAGAGTGTTTTTTCTTTTCTCTGATCTGCTGAAGGTATTGTACAGGGTACTACAATCCTATGCCCAAAACATGCACTGTAACCTTGCCCTATAAAAAAAACAAAACAAAAAACGTGCACTGTAACCTGCAGAACATTTATTTGGGAGCAATTGTTTTGGATGTCAACATACTCTGTACTTTTGCACTCTGTACATTTGAATATATGATATAACTGTCTGCCTAAGTATGATACATGTACAAGCTGCTATTGGCTGCACAAACGATGAAGTTTTCAGTCGGGTGCCATGCCATGTGTGTCACCTTTGATGCCATGTTGCATGGAGTTATCTCTTTGTTGCCGACTGATGTCAGGCCATTCTGACCTGCGGGATTGTGAAGTTTCCAGCATACAGTATGAGATTCAGTGATCACTTGCTAGGCGAGATATAGCTGAAAAGCACACAGATTTAGCATGAAAACTTTTCTATAGTAGCACTCTCCCAACCTTTTCTATTGTTTCTGCTAGCAATGTTGAGCAGTCCTGGGCCCTTTGAAGGGCGGTATGCTTGTGTCCTGTGGCCAAAGATCAACGTTACGTAGGAGCCAAAATTGTGATTACTTGACAGAAAGTGAGGACAGTTGAACAGAGACGTGCGAAGCAGCGTGCCTGTAAGGGTTTGTGCTGGCTTCCAACGTTACACCGCTCGTGTCAGTAGCAGCAAGGGAGAAAACTTTGAACGTGTTACTGGCCACAAGAACAGAAGGCTGGATAAGGAAATGGTCAAAGTGGCTGATAAGTAGTATATGTTCTATCTCTGTGTTGTAGCAGTATATTTGTATAAACCTGTACGATCCAGTAGCGAAGTAGCTCCCGTCGTTGCTGGCGCAGCAGCTGAACCGGTCGAAAATGTAATCGTCGGTGTACAGCTCCGACAGCTGCAGCACCGGCAGAGCAGAGAAGTATCGTTTCTGAAGATCTTCTTCACTCTTTTTCCTTTTAAAAAGGACGAAACTTTGCATAATGATTGGATTGTGTACGTACCTTAGGACGAAGGAACTCGTGCACTTTGTACGTGACGACGGGGTAGGCTTCCATGCGCAGGTCCCAGAGCTGCGAATAATGAGGTTTTAGCCTGAACGTGATGAGACGAAGAGCCGTCGCTAAGAGTTAACTTGGCACAAGTGGAGTTCACAGCACCTTCAGATTCATGTAGTCGCGTGTCAGAAGGTACTTCCCTTCCCCGGTGAATTTCAGGTCCGTGATGCAAGAGATTATCTCGGTGAAAAACGTCTTCGGCTGAATGCGGTTCTCGCGATCCTGGAACCTGTTCAGTAAAAGAGTCAGTTTCAGAGAAGCAGAATTCAGCTTCTGAAACTAGATGCCTGCTCTTTCAGCTGTAACAGATGGAGTTGCAAGAATTCCAAGACTCACGTCCTCGCGCTTCGGTCGCACAGCGCCGACCGCCGCAGGTCGACCAGCCGGACGAGGCCGCGGGAGCTGCCGTACGCCAGCGTGCTGCAGGACGACGGGTGGAACTCGGCCGCCGTGATCACCTCTGCAGATCCGTCGCACAGACAAGCAGCGCGCGTCAGGGCTTTGACAGTTTTTTGACGCTTTGGACGCCGGCAAAAAAGATCAACCGAAATCGATCACCTACGAGGTCCTCCATGTCCGCGGGCTGCCTGTCGACGATGTTGAAGCACTGGCCCGTCACCTCCAGGTGCCACAGGTTGATCCGCAGGTCGTCCGCAGACACGAACGTCTCCCCGTCGCTGCACACGCATCGAACCAGGTTTCAGACATCAGACACAGAACTAAACGACGAATAACCGGATCAAAATTAGCCTACCAGTTGTTCGAAATGGAGTTGATGTTATACTGATGCGCGCGACTGAAGACCCTCTTGCACTTGGCAGAGTACCCGTCGTTTCTGATCATCGTTCCCTTTCTCTGGCTTGTGTTTGGAAACCTGCCCTGAAGCTACAGAATCATTACACTCCGGTTCTTCGTTCCAAAAAAGACCACGTCACGATCAACGGGTCGCCGTGCGCAACATACCTTCCAGAGCTTGATCGTCCGGTCATTCGTGGCGAGCATGAACAGGGAGCTGTTGGGCCGCGCGCACCACCTCAGCTTCTTGATCTTCTCGCAGATTTCCAAGCTGTGCAGCGTGTCGAACTGCACTAGTAGGTCATTTGTGATCAACGGAACGCATTAGAACCGAATAAGATCATTTTTTTTTTCTCTCGATCTGTGACTGACCTCCAGCTCATGGCTCTGGAACTCCGTCGCGTAGCTGTATCGCGGCGGCGGCGGCGCACCGGCGTGGTCCGTGTGCTCCAACTCGGCGCGCGACCGCGCCTGCAAATGTACAGAAGTCCCGGGTCAGCACGTTCTTGGGCAAGAGCCACACGTTGTCCCTGATATGCAGGACTGGTACATCGTCCTCGTCGGTCCTTCGGAAGAGGATGACACGCCCGGCGTGGTCACCGGCGGCCAGGTGCTCGCCGCGGCCGTCGAACTCGAGGGCAGAGATTACGTCAGCTGCAGATACCGATTAGCTCCATAAGCTTGCGAACCTGACACGCTTAAACAGTGGTGTGCAGTGACGTGTTCTGCGGTAAGATACCATCGTCTTGGTGCAAGGCGTTGTGCTGGTCTCCGGCCGCGGGCGGCAGGTCGCCGAGGACCTGGGCGAACTTCCACTGGGGAACTCGGGAGCCTGAACGGGAAGAGGAGGTCGGGGAAGGAGCTATGGACCTCGTGTTCCGCCGCCTCCTGCCGTTGTTGCTCATCATTGCAATGAATGAACTAGTGACCTGGCGGCACTCGCCTGGTGCAAGGATTTGTGGTGCTGCACATTTTCATGCAGTGATGCCGTGCCCTGGTTTTAGAGCGTCCAGAGCCACTCGCCAGTTATTATCATCATCATTTGTTCGTTCTCGCGCTTTTTCCCCGATATATGCTTCACAGACGCACATATCGCCGTGGCAGTGGTCCGTGCGATGTCTCACTCGTACATAATTGAACAAGCAATCGCAACCAGCGATAAACAGGAGCAAGGAATGGAAACTTGTGTGGAAAACAGCCAAATTGTGTCCCTGAATCATAAGATCATGACAAAAAGGGCGAATCCATATTATTAGGAAATGAGACCAAAGTATAATATGAACGTGTGCGGCGAGTGCACATGACACTGCTTCAGTACCTCAGTGCCGAGTAACAAAGAACTGGCATTCATAGATTACTTTAATGAACAAATAAGCAACATTAGGTCAACAATGTACAAATGTTGCAGCAGGTTTTGGACACCAAGGTGCAAGTACCGCTCGTACGCTCTACACTTGTCAATCTCAGGATCAATGTTACCACCGCTATGCGTGCATGTTTGATGGGCAATGCTCATAATCGCCACAAAAGAACAAAACTTTCCTAGCTTCCGACAGAAGTCGAGGCAGCTTAACTAATTCCCATGTTGCACGTGATAAACTAGCTGCTACGCCTGTACAGGTGTCTGCCACAAAAATGGCTACCTACATACTAGTCCAGCAATGAGAAGATTGGAATTCCCTTCGCGTTGAAACTTGCGCATTTCACAAGCAGTTCCTGTCCAACCTCAAAATCCTTTCCGCCACTAGCCTGCGATAGATTATCCAGAATTTCAGTAAGATCCGCAGAACATAAACATAATATACAATGTTAACAATTTGCAATATACTGATATAGTGGTTTCGCAAGGGCAGTATGAACAGAAACAAATCAGCTCACTTTCTTCAGAGTTAGTATAAGGGTGCGTTCGGCAACCCCCTCTAATTTTTAGAGGGTTTTTGCAACGAATATTCTAATTACAAATAAAGTTTAATTACAAAACTAATTTCAGGGCTCCGCTCGAATTCGCGAGACGAATCTAACGAGGGTAATTAAACGATGGTTACTGTAGCATCACTGTAGCAAAATATAGCTTAATTAGGCTCATTAGATTCGTCTCGCGATTTAGAGGGGGGGTTGTGACATAGGTTTTGTCATTAAATTAATAAAAGTAGTTTTAAATAGCAAGATTCTCTTTGATGTGATGGGTGCTAAAAATTATAGGGGGTTGCCGAACAGGACCTAAGCTTACCTCAAATTTATGCATTCCACGCGCTCCATCACTCAACTCAAGTACTAGTCCATAAGCTCGTATCTGGTACACCTTTGCTGTAACAACATCACCCAGCTTCATAGACCCAGATCGGAAATTCATGGGGCTCGAGTACTTCAGGTCCTGAGCATTACTAGCATCCTGTTCTGAAACTACTGACGCACTGGTTTCCAACCCATTACTCCCAGAATCATCAGCCTTTACTTTCTTAGTCCTTTTAGGAGTTGATGCACCTGAGGCTTTCTTAGGGGTAGCTGTCCTAACCTCCTGACGTCCGCTGGCTGCTTTATGTGATTTAGGAGATGACTTTGCAACCTTTGTCTGCTTCTTAGTAGGAGTATTTGCAACATCTTGCAAATCGCAATCATCAGCACTTCGAATTATAACTGCAGGAGTAGAAAATGCAGGTGCCTCCTCAGGTGTTCCATCATCATGTTTGTTATTGGATGGCTTACTTTCAGCATGCATGCTAGGCAAGTTCTCTACAGCATCCCAACCAATAACTTCTTGACTGGGCGAAGGATTAGTGCCTTTGCTTTCCAAATTCTTCTTACGCGAAGAAGGTAAGGTTGCTTTAAGTGAAAGTTTAATGTTACCCCTTACATCCTGTCCAATACATGTCAAAGAAAGAACTTGGCCGACAGATACAACATCTGAGACTTTTGACACCTGCAGGATCGAAAGCAACAAAAAGGGTCACAATAAATCATTAAAAACCAATGAAAAGAACTGGTCCAAATTATTCAATCCAATAAGTGGAGCCATTTCAATAAAATGTAAAATGCAATATTTACTCTACCAGTAGCTCAACTATGAAATCTCAAGAAAAATACCGGATCGTGCGACAGTTCAGAAATGTGCAGAAGGCCTTGTTGTCCGCCATTGAACTCTACAAAAGCGCCATACTCCTTAATTGAGGAAACAACTCCTTTGTATGTCCTGCCAACTTCAATTTCACGACCCACAAGAAATTCAACCTATAAAGAAGATCGTGGTTAGAGGTTGTTATACAAAGATTGTTCCTCCAAATTACTTGCACATTTGACATTTTGACTAGTACAAACTGAGATCGTGTAAAGCAAGAATTATGTACAAGCGGGCGCCGTAAGCATTTGTACCTTATCGATAGCTTTATCCATAATTGCTTGTGTTTTAGCAACAATAGTGACTGTACCATCGTTGATTGATACCCGTGCACCTAGGAAAATAAAAGAGAAATATTAAATAAAAGCACGCACAAAAAACCTAGTGCAGTATAATAATTTAAAGTTAATTCAACTCAACTATACAATTCAACCAAATGAAAAATTCTGATGAAGCAAGTCAATCACCATGGAAGCTTTGCTTTTCCCACTGGGATGCAAATCTGTAACCCACATCAGTGAAACAGCCAATGGGAAGAACCAATCAAATATATTAACATTATTATCAAATGAAACCATCACTTTTTTTCAGGGCACAAAACTTTCTTTTACTACTATTACTATTCTTTTATTCGCACTATAACCCTCATATGGCTCTTGTTGGGTTTCATCTCTAAACAAGCAACTCAGTAATCACCAAAGGCTAGATGAACCATTAGCACTACCATTAGTCTTGCTATCCTTGTAAATACTCACGGTCTTGTTTCTTTGAATTATTTCCATCAACTAGCCTGAGCTACAGAAAACATATCTCAAGCAAATCATGATTCGACTAAAATAATTGGAAGTTTGGTTCGCCGGAAAAATTAAACTTATTCACTCGTCAGCATGGTTTCTGGTTCAGTGCAGAATGACCAGAATACACAAATATCTTGCCAAACATACAAGACCATAAGAAAAAGAACATGAATAGAGGCAGGTATATAGATAGCTTGACACCTGTTTCTTGCTCAATTTTCTTCCTGTGGAAAAGCAATTTCCTAAGAGAATCACTGCCGAAGCTCATCGTAGCTGCAAACAGAAGGTCAGTCCTGAGCTTAACCATATCAAGCTACAAAACCAAAAAGGAAGAGTTGACAAACCTAATCGAGGGGCACTTCCATCATTCATAGCACGTGCTGTACTTATTTCCTGGTCCATGCGGTCAAGGATTTGATTTCGAGCCTTTCGTGCAGGCTCTAAACTTTCGCATATTATGTCCAATGGTATTCCGGCAGGTTTAATATCCAGCTGAATAGCCGTAATACCTTTCCTTGTTCCTGCAATTTTGAAGTCCATGTCACCCAAGTGATCTTCAAGACCCTGAAAGAAATCAATTATCATGTTCAATTTAGCATCAACATTCTTTCATGGTGCAAATAATAACATATACATTTGGCTGACAAATCAGAATGTTCTTTGACGAAAAGCAATCAAAAGTCGAAACACTTACCAAAATATCAGTTAATATGCTGTAATTAGAAATAGTGCCAGTTGTTGAGTCCACTTGACTGACAAGACCTACTGAAACACCAGCAACATGTTCCCTAACTGGTATCCCAGCATCCATTAAAGCCATGCTTCCTGTTAGCCACCATTACAAATGCATGAAAAAGCAGAACATACAAAACTAGAACTAAATTTTCCAGCAGTTCAACAGTATCTGATGACACAGAGTGTAAGATTTATATGCAAACCCAAGAAACTTACGTAACCATCAAAACAATATAAAATCTAAATAAAATTATTTTATAGAATAGCTGCTTATCACTTGCTGAAATGATTAAGGCAAGTGTGGACGGCTATACAGAGAAAAGAATAGACAGTCAATCTATTTCTTATGGCACTCCAGTATTTGTATCGCACCTTAAGGCTTCCACAAATGGAAATGGGACGATACAGCCAATCTAGAGCAATAGGTTCTATAACAAAATGTAGAGCATTAAGAAATGTCAATCATTGGCATAGTTCTCACAAAATGTCTTCTCTAAATTATCAGCGAGAGAGAATAACAGTTTCATTTTTTGAAGTATAAACTATTCGGCATTAGAGATAAATGATGTGTACCTCCACATACTGATGCCATGGATGTTGAGCCATCAGAAGCCATGACTTCTGAATTCACACGAACAGTATATGGGAAGTCACTTTCTGGAGGAAGCACAGCGAGCAATGCTTTCTCAGCGAGAGTGCCTGCAAAATGAAATGTTACAGGTGTAAGCTGCTTGTCTGAAAAATTACAACTACAAATTTAAGATAGACCTGATCGCAATGGCAAAGCCTCGGCTCCAGATGAGCCAAACAAACCAGGACATCAGACACCACATATTCCATAAACTTCAGTATAAACAATTTCATTCATGTGCAAATGGAAGAAAAAGCAAGTACCATGTCCAACTTCCCGGCGATTCAAGCCCCCACGTTTGGCAACTTCATTTATTGAGAATGGTGGAAAGCTATAATGAAGCATGAAGCGCTTAGTTGGAGGGCCAACAATTGAATCCAATCTCTGAGCATCACCAGGGGCACCAAGGGTAACTGTACATAAAACCTACAAGCACAGTACTTGTTATTTGCATGGGTATATATACAGTAACTTGATTCAATAGATAATTTTTAAGTTTTTCCAAAACAAAGCAACTAATAACTTCCAATCATTTTGTACTGTGCAATGCAATGTAGAGTTTGTGCTCGTGTTGGATAGGGTGGAATGGGCAGGTAAGGGAGAGAGTGAGAAAAGGGGAGGAAATACAGGGGTCAAGGGAAGAGAACTAACCTGTGTATCTCCACGCGAAAACAGTGCAGACCCATGCAATGCCGGATATGTGCCAGATTCGCAATAAAGTGGCCTCACCTCATCAAGTTGTCTACCGTCAACTCTAAGTCCCTTCTCGATTATTCTATTACGTATAACCTGCACAATCGGACACAATTTCCTGATCAATTAAAAACAAAAGTGATCCAACAAGAAAACAGCACATCAAGAAATATCATCAAATACTGTCAAGGACATCTGGGAACTGATGATCTCAGCTTATTAAATCATACGTAAATAAAAATTCAGAAATTTCCATAGACAAAGCAATTGCAATATCATAAAAATGGATGGCAGAATCATTCGTACAGGAGGTACATGAACATAACTATGCGGAAGAGTCAGCAGCATTAGGACAAATACGAGCATACATTTGGTTCTCCAAATGACAACATGCTTAGCAATACAATTTAACAGTATGCACTGATATTATGTCCAAAAGCCATTTTCTACTTCTTTTTGAAACTACCAAATAAACAAATGCAGTCTACCTGTTTTCTCACTGTGTCAATTGCTTTTGAAAGAAACTTCAGGCTGTCCTCGTCGTTTTCTTCTTCAAGTTTTGCTTTCACAGATTCTGCAATATTTTCCAAGGCTTCCCCTCTTTCAAACTGCAAGACATAAAAATACCCATCAAGTTCAAGCTGGGAAAGAATGGCTCAAACTTCTAACTGATTGCTGTTTTTTTTTCTCAAATAAAGGGTCCTTAAAAAAGTTGGTCAAGATGAAATATAATCACCTTTCCATATGTTGAGTCCGTGAATACTTCCTCAATGGGTGCTTCTGATAGTGTTCTAATTTTCTCGTAGGATTTATCTGAAATTAGTGATATCTTGTATTCTCTCTTCTCTTTGCCAGCTCTCTTAGCCAATCTGATTTGAGGGTCGATACATTTTACTGCCTGAGTATGTTAACGAATGCGTGAGAACACAACTATGGTGCAAAAAGAACTGGACAAAGAAGAATACCTCAGAATGTGCAAGTTTCATTCCTGCTTGAAGATCCCTTTCAGTTATTTCACGAGCTTGTACATCAATCATTAAAGTCTTATCCCGTGAACAAGCATAAATAAGATTGAGGTCACTCAAACCTAACTGCAAATATACACAAAACAAGATTCAGTAACTCAAGAGAATATATTTATGATCACGCATACGATTGATAAAGTTAGTTATGAACTTATGATCACACATATGCTTGATAAACTTAGTTATGCTACAACCAAGAACTCTTATAATTATTCCCCAAAAAAGGGGCGCTGCGAAGACCACCATGATGCTTTGGAAGTGCATGCAATTAATCAGATCCACAGGCAATTCAAATTTACAATATTGTGACAAGGAGCAATTCTGGATAGATCGGAATAGTTTGCTTTGATAGTAATAAGTTATTGTTTACCTCAGCCACTGTTGGATTCAAAATAAAGTTCCCATCAATTCTCCCGACACGTATTACTCCAATCGGACCATTCCAAGGTATATCAGATAGCATCAATGCCGCTGAAGAAGCATTTGCAGCCATCACATCTGGATCTTGCTTTCCATCTGAGGAGAGAACATTTACCGTGATCTACAAAAGCAGGGCATAAATGTATCGATGATTTGCAGCGATTGTGCAAACTTCAAGAATTCGACAAATCATGAGAAAGAGTACCTGAACGTCATGGTAAAAGCCACGAGGAAACAATGGTCTTATTGGCCGATCAATTATACGCCCACAGAGAAGTTCTCTTTCCTTAGGAGCACCTTCCCGGCGCATATATGTTGTGGGAATAACGCCTTGAGCGTATTGTTTCTCTTGATAGTCAACCTACAGCCACAAAACAAAGGTATTAATTAAGGCCAAGTGTCACAAAATAGTACTCAAAATATAGACATAAAAGTTGCAAGGGAAATATTGCAGTATGCAGAACTTCAGTGGCCATTTTGAACTAAGTGTAATAAAAAAAATTGCAATATAACTCAGCACAGGAAATAGTTGTCAGATGGAGCTCTTGCTTTCATTTCAAATAAAATATCCTTCCAACCAACACCAGGCATTATAATTGGTGACTGGATCAGTTTCGACAAGTACTTAATGGCAATTGGGTCCCATTAGCACAACTAAGCAGAGGAACTATTATTACTACGGCAGTCCTAGTGTACTTGTAAATGTGAACCAAATCAATAAAACCAAAGTTTGTGCCATCGCATAACCATATCAAAACAAATTGCAGGATGCATAAGCCGGAGCAGATTAATCTGGCATTCCTTACAGAAATCGAGCTCACACAACATCAATTGGGTCAAGAAAGATTCATACGGTCAGTGGGAGGAAGTCCCGGACGGGCTCAGAGGACTTGGCGGCGGCGACCGTGGAGAGGACGTGGGTGTCTTCCATTGAGATCACCACAGAGCCATTCGCGAAGCGCGCAATCTTGCCGGTCTCGAAGGCGATCACGCGGCCCCCGATCTCGAACTCCTCGCGGAAGCTCTCCAGCACCTTCCGCCCCGGCTGCGGCGGCCCGTCCGCGGCGGGCTGCGGGGCCGCCTCCTCGGCCGCGCTGGAGAGGAATGCCGCGCGGCCGCCGGGAACTGCGAGCGGCGCGGGGAGGCGGAGACGGTGGTGGCGGCGCGTCAGGAAGCGGAGGGAGGCCACCGCCATCGACATGGTGGCGGGCGGCGAGCGGCGGGAGGAGCAGAGGGGTTTTGATTAGGGTTTAAGCGAAAGGAATGGTTGGGGGGTCTCGCCGGCTATGCCCCATGGGCGGCGGCGATCTTTGTATCACTGCTCAACGGGTCCCACGTGTCAGTGGGGTGAGATGATACCAGCTTCTCCCGCTTACTGTGTTTTCCCGCTATGTGAACCGTGCACAGAGCGATGGACGGCTAGGGATGCTCGATGCGTGTCGAGCACAAGCGCCACCACCTATTCCCACGGCCACGGCACCGGAGCGCGCCGCGTGTACGCCGTCTCCGTTCAGGGGTGGGTCGGGGCCGAAGGCGAAGAGGAGATGCCTCTCGGCCTCCGGAGCTGCTCTGCAGGTCCAGCCATCCATATCGTCGTCCTCCGCTGCCAAGGACAGGAACACGGTTGAGAGGTCAGAGGTGGTCTCTGTTTCCCCTTCATTTGAGGCTTCGATACATTGCGGTGGGATTTTCCTCCTTGAGTTGGAGCCGTTCGTGGTAGGATAAAGACGCGGAGGGCAGAATGCTCGAGGCCCTGAGCTGCAATGCTAGGTAAGAGGTAAGGTAGTTTATATGTTCGGTGGGATTAAGATGTTTTTGTATTTTCCAAAAATAAGTTCTCGCCGTAATGTGGCGACGCACAGGTTTTCCGCCAATTTAATGTTTTGTGAGTGCTTCTTGTTAGAAATTTGCAGTCCAAATCATCCTCTTCCTCCCAGTTTGATCTTGTTTGTATTGGTGGAAAACTGCCGACCACGTATCAATGTCCATTTACTCCACTGCACGTTGCAGCTTCTAGACCACTGTGGGTCTGGCATAGTTGTTATGTACACACTGTATTCATGCCAATTTGCTGTGGGGGTTGATGTTGACATAGATTTTCAGATGCGAAAGGTGATTCTAAGATCGTGTAAAAGGATCTTGAACATCAGAGACACTGACCATTTTAATTTATTGTACATGCTATCCTAGTTGGTGCTACTAAGTGATCAATAGGTCCTAAGGGCTCGTTTGGATAGGCGGGGATTGGCAGGTATTGGGGCGGGATCCCGGGGATCTGGGGAGCCAAATACACGCGTGTGAAGCGAACCCCGTCGGAGCAATATGGGTGTTTGGGTACGGCGTGGATCGGGGACAATCCATCCCAATCCCCACCAACACACGGGGGCCAAAAAAATCTCCACTCGAGTCCGGGGACAATCCATCCCAATCCCCACCAACGGCTCGCTCCCTCGTCGCCCGCTTGCTCCATGGCGGCTGCCAGGCCCTCCGGCGGCTGCGCCGTGCTCCTCTCCGGCCTTCTCCTCCCCGACGCTGGTACTCTCCCTATTATCCCGGTCATCATCTCCGTCCTAGTAGTCTCCTTCCCTTTCTACTCCTCTCTCTTGTAATACTTGGATTTGAGATGAGTGCCCTTAATCTTGCCAGATCCACGAGGCACAGGCAATAAGGAGCAGCAGGCATTGTAATCGGGAGTCTAACTCCTCCGCGTTGCATAAATTACCAGCAAAAGTGATCAGCAGAAGCTCCTCCCCAATCGTAACTGGAGCCCTTTGTCTCCTTGTTCTGAATGTCTATGGTTCAATTCTTTCCTTGCACTGTTAGAATTATCTGAGTATAGTATTTGTTTGTTTAACTTAATGTTGCCTACTGATTTGCCCTCGATTTCACTTAAAATGAATTCGGATTCACGTTAGTGAAATACTCTATTTTTTTACCTGCTGAATGTTTATCTTAACATGCACGACTATCATGGAGGTTCCACTGAGTTTGATTTGGTTATGATGAATTACTGCTCAATCCAAATATATGTAGAACCTCCTCAATCGAAATAGTGGATTACCTTCCTCGTGCCGTCACTGATTTGAGTTATACGATGAATCTGCCAAGAAGGCTAGTGTTTATCTTCTAGGTTGGTTGGGGCTAGAGTTTAATCAAATGTTCAACAATGCTTCCTTACTGAAATATATTCCATCAATGCAATGGTTTACTCATCCCAGGACTTGCTGATAGAAACCTCTATCAATGAGTGTCGGTGCATATAAGCATGTTAATGGAGTATACTTGTCTGTTTTTTCCACTGAGTATTCGTTCTCTTTGTGGCTTGATGTATTTGAAGTTTTTTCATGTCTGAGGGTAAACTCTATAGCTTGCTAGCAATGTACTGTGAATCACTAACAACAAAGTTTTTTATACATTCATTCTACAGTTGTGAACTTGAGCTTGTTCTTCCATATATGCATTTGCTTTTCACTGATAGTTTATTTCTCATTACAGTGATTTTTACTTTTTGTACATTAATACGCTATTGTGTCGCCTTATGACTTTTTTTTTTGTTTACTGGTCCATAGATAATTGCAGTCTTGTGACAGTAGTAACATTTTTATTCTGAACCTAGAGACTAGCAGAGATAGAGCATGTGTTTAGCATCCTGATTTATTAGGTAGCTGACCTGGGAAATCTGATGTTTAACCATGAGTGTTCCTGACTCTTTTCCTTGGCAGGCATTCCGCCAAACATGAGGGGACATGGAATCAGAAACTTTGTGATTTTTTATTACTCTGTAACAGGTACAAATTGCACCTGAAAATCTATGAAAGATGATTCTGAAAGTTACGGTGCTCTAGGAAAGAGATCAGAGGTTTGTCAGATTCTCAAGACGGACAAAGATGATGTAGCCATGTAGGGCCAGTATGTAACTTTGTGTAAAACGTGCCTTTTATTTCAACATGAGACGAGACATTCCGTCCATAGTTCGATATTTAGAATGCTGGTATCAGGTTTAAAACTCTGCCGAGTTTTCTTTGTACCCGCTGAACCGTGGGCATACAGATTGCGGCTAGGATTAATCAAGGATTTGAATGTATAAATATCTATTTCATGTGTTATACTGTGTTCTTTTTTTTTTTGCAAAGTATGTTTTATAGTGTGGTTTTCTTATTTTCTGGATTTTTGAAGAGTTTTTTGAATCTTTCTTACATACGTTTTAATTTATTTTTGGTTCTTCCAAAGTATACTTATCGGTGCAGACATGGGCACCTGGGAGCTAACCCACGTCAAACCCAAGCAATGCCAAGCGAGGGACTGGATCACCGTTGTGGGGATTGGGTGGTGGGAAGGGATTCACCCGTTCCCCATGTGTATTGCTTCACACGTGTGATGGCTTCCCCATGCGCCAAACGAGGCCTAAGTGAGATTCAAGGGAATTCAGTATCTTCAATATTGCCCTCATCACCCCTTGGAGTGATGTAATGGCATCGATGGATTGTAAGAGCACTTTCTTCAAGGACATTTATGTCGAAGCTTTACATTAGTCAGAAGATTTGGCAGCAACATTCATTTCGAAAGTGAATTCAGGTTCGCGATTGCATCGTAGATGATTGAGCTCTTTGTTCTTCAATGAGTCGACTGATAATGCATAACAATATACCAACCCCAATATCAACCCTAGAGGAGGCATGCGAACAGATTGAAGGTTTTTTTTCTACAATAAAAATAGTATAATCGAAAATTTATGTAACCAATATGTTCATATCACTATATCAGTTCATGGATATTATAAACAGATCTTTTGTTTTCAAATTATGAAAATGCTTCTCCAGTTTTTAAAGCCCTCATTTTTTAGAGTATAGCCAGCAAATGCTGTGATTAGCATAGCAGCACATATCTGTTGATCAGCTTGCAGCGATCAGGACTAGCTCTTTGGCAACTAATTAACTATTTTGTTGTTGTTTTCGTTTGGCAGGGCAAAAATCATACCACACACGCGTTGAGAAGTGGAGGCTATCAGTTCAAAAAGCATTGATGCTTGTGCGTGTTGATCCTTGGTCATGGGACACGTAATGTCGAAAAGGACCTATTATTGGTGCTTCTAAGGGAGTGTCCATGATGGCGATGATTAGGCGCACTTGCAACAGGCAGGGGCACTATCTCCATGGTTCCTCCACCATTCCACCTGTTAAAAGGAGGGAAAGGGAATTCAGAAATTCCATCGGAGGGGTCCACTGCAGTGGACCTGAGCCATTAAATTCCACTCTTCTAGAAATGCCATTCGGTGGTATTGATTTCCTCTCCTTTATAGTGGAGCAGCTGGTACTAATTATGCGTAGTATATTCCTCCCCTCTTGAGCATAGTCTGTTGTCAGACCGATTAACAGCAAATTACATGATATTTTCTCACCTTATTGTCTTTTGTGAACTTGTGATATGTCAGGCAGAGCTTATCCAGTTAGATGAATAGCAATGATCTTTGCCTGGGACTGCAGAATTAGGAGATGCAAAGGTTGGTAAAAGCACAAAGTAGTGGCTAAACAGGAAGACCACGTTCCTCAATCTGCATGTTCTAAAAAGTGTATCTCAAAAGAGGAGATTGTCTCCTCAACTTTTTTATCGAAGGTATTATTTTTGCATTGTGGATCTGTGGATTTCGTTTCCAGGTGAAAATCGATCAACCTCAGTTTGTTGGTAAAGATTTGTTAGTTGGGGTTAAACCTTAGGTTGGTTGTTAGAAACTTAATTCCTAAGCAATTGAGTAGCAGTTAGAATGATATATGGCTTCAAAACTTTTGGAAGCATGCAGGGTAATGGGTCGAAAGGTGCTATCAAAATTTTACTAGTAAAATTGTAAATGATATGTTTTAACTTTTACCAGCAAAGAATGCAATGGATACTTTGCATTAACATTGAGTAAATAGTATGGATAGACCCAGGACAAGGATAGGAATGGGGCACTGTCCACACGAGGAATAATAGTATAAATTATAATTGATGTTTGGTCAGATAAGAATAGCATGGATACGCAACTCCAGACATTGAAGACAGTAAGCTCTGTTTGACTTTTCGTTGCTCCTTTTTTCCACTAAAGCACACGACACTAGTCTCTTTAAAAACGCCACAATGCAAGTTCTAGGTTCTCACAAGTCACAATAGCTTTAGCTGCATCAACATCTGGCTGCGTCGGCGACTTCCAGGCAAAGGACTCCTCTCCTGCCCTCTTCCGCAGTTCTCTGCCCCCGCGGATCATGGAGGACGCATGGCAGGAGCGTCTGCATGGCTCTTAAGAGCTGCATAAGCAGTATTGATGCAAGGATGGAGGGCAATGGCTAAGAGCTGCTCTTCCTCGTCAGTCAACAGTTTGTTCATGCTTCTCATGGCCTTCTTCCCTGGATTCCAGTTCCAGGTGGCTTGATGAGGTATGGACAGAGACCGGCAAGTCAAAAATCGGCAATGGTGAGCTCCTCCAGGAGCCTACTCTTAGTTACCAGCTTAAGTTTTCCCTCTCATGGTACTCGTCATTTTCCCTTCCTTTCTTTGATTTTTTTTTCTTTCTTTGGATCAGTTTTCCGTCGTCTGTGTTGGCATTAGAGTTGTATCAGGTGGTATCGGAAGATTCCAGTAGAAAATTTGTTTTTTCTGAAGATTATGTTTGTACCTCCATGTAGCATTTGAAATATTCTATTGTGAACTGCTCGTGTTCTGTCTCCTTTAAAAGAACATGGTCGTCATATTTGTGGGCAAATTTTCACTGAAGCCAACTCCACTAGAGTAAATAAAGGCTCAGATTGGTGATCGTTCTTTTATCTGTATTGCTGTCACAAATATATCCTGAATCCTACTCACTCATGATGGGTTGTAATAAATTGTGCTTCCTAGAATCTGAAATCTGTACTAGTGTGTGTCCTAATTCTGCGTGAAACAAGTATTACTGAAGCCAATGTCACGGAAAAGATAAATGATTATGGAGTTCCCTGCAAGGTGTGAGAGTATATAATGCTTTTTAGTAATAGTTAGTACTACACGAACTTTGCCCTAAAAAAGAAGGTTACTACACGTACTTTCAGCTGATGTCCATAGAAGTTCCATAGGCATAGGAGGAAAGGAACTTTAGAAATATCACGGAGCGTTCCAAGTTCTTATGCTGGAGTTCTAACTCTCACTCTCGCAGAAGGCATCGAACGCCCGGTGGAGCGCCCTTACGGGTCGTTCCAAGTTCTTGAACAACAACCGCGAAAATATTATTCACGACTCTTGATGGTTCATGGTCGAGAATTATTTTCCCTCGCTCAAGAAGCTGCAGTTATCCTTACGTTGTGTTTATTTGAGCTGGAGTGCCGATCAGCTGCTCATGGGACTCCATTTGCTGCTGGACGACGGAGTACGTACGTGTTTCAGAAGCGAACCATAATTACAAGATGGTAGTGGCTGGTGAGCATCATCAAGAACACGGGGGTGTTGTGTCTCGAGGCAGGCGTTGGGCAAGTTTTCTACTAGCAGGTTGCTGAATTAGTGTGGAGAACGGCTCCACCTTGTACTCATGGTTATCTTAACAATCCCTGAACTTTGTTCGCATTGAGGTAGCTCAGGTGGAATGGAGAGAAAATGCTCATAGCAACATAATATTGAGCGTAGCTTAGCTGGAGCTGGATCCGAATCTCTGACTCAACATGCTTACAACTAGCTATTCATTCGGCGACAGGTAACACGCGTCATCAATGATGGCGTTTGTGGTGACTGAATAGAGTCGAAGTATACGCAGTAGCAAGTGCTTGTAGAGCAAAAAGGGGCGAAGCCAACCGAACAGGGATTCGGGGTTAGTCAATGTCTTTATTGTTGTATTACATTTTGGCGCTGATTTTTACATTGGGTTTGCAGGAAATCACCGGGGTTAATCGACTTTAAAATGAGTCTGATTTCACCCCTATGACAACTAAAGATTGATATGACTATTATCTTATGTTATATGAAATTTATTAGAATAAACGATGCAATGACGATAAAAATATTAATATACTTATCAATGCCAAAATATGGAAATAGGGGCATGTCCCCCTCCCCTTGAGCCTTTAGTAGGTTTCTAAACCTAAAAGGCTCAAAATTATGACATATGTTATGATAAAGTACAGTGCATCACCAAATGTCATATTTAAACTGAAAGTGGTGTGTAATCAATGTTTTGTGGTATCTCTGTGCGCAGTTGAACAGCAAGGTAGGAGAGAAACCTTTACAATAAAGAGAAGGGAGAAGGTGTGTGTGGGGGGGAGGCAGGGGGGGGGGGGGGGGGGTTACAATTTTTTACATAATATGCAAATTCTCTTAATTTTACCAATGTTATCTTGCCCTATCTTGAATAGGCCAACAAGTCGTTGTATGGAAACTTCTATGGATAGAACTGCTATACACCTTCCACTAGTGACATTTTCTGAACTAGTGATAGTGACTTGAAGGTTCTTGAGCATTGATGAACCAATCACATTTGTAAGCAGCATCTAAGTTTTTTTTTCTTTAGAAATAGGTTTTCGAAAACAATTAAGACCTTTTTAGAACTCAAACTTTTAGCTCTGAAACTTTATGTATCGGGTTTGAAACATCATAACATTGTGCTAAAATAAGTCAAAAATCACAACGTTGCAGAATTAGATGTTTGAAACTAAGCTAATAATCACTTGCATATTGGGATGTCATTGTTCGTACTTAAACTTTCCCCTGTCAAAAAAATGAAAATTCATCATTTAGTTTCTCAAAGTCTCCAAATATATACAAGTTTCACCGATCTTTAAATTTATTTTCTTTTATTTTTTTGAGGGAAACTTATTTTCTTTTATTTGATTGATGCGATGGATATGGGGAGTCCAACTCCATTCGGCCTTGGAAAAGAGGGACTTTCTATACATCACCCCTCTACCAGCGGCCCATGAAGCCAGCATCGAGGCCCAGGAGCCAACTCATCCCCGACAAGCACACGTGGGCATCCGCATCACGCCCGACATCAACCACCGTCAATTGTCACTCCCACTCCGTTCTTGAAGATCCCTTACTTCTCCAATTCACCCGCTCAAAACAACCAACTCTAAATCTGCAACAAATAAAACCTATGCACATAACAATGTAGTTTAATGCCTAGAACGTTTGATAGTCATGTTTGGAACATTAGAAAGTCATGTCTGACATTTGGTAGTCAAGTAGTCATGCTTGGAACATTAGTACTCCATGGCAGCGTGTGGATGGTGGAGGCCGGACGGGGGATTGGAGGCTAGGCGAGGAGGTGGACCATGACGGAGGATTGGCGGCGCGGGGATGAAGAAGACTCGGGACTATTAATTCTATCTGTGTACGAATCTCAAAGGTGGCACTCCAGGTTTTTTTTTCTTTTTAAAGCAAGGCGGCACTCCAGTTGCCGGTTCTGTACAGAAATATTTTTTTGAAAAGATGGGCTAAACGACTAAGCCCAACTTTTTCATTTGTGGGGACTAAGCCCAACTTTTTCATTTGTGGGGACTAAGCCCAACTTCCCATGGGCCGAAACGACCCAACACGACCCAGTTCCGCAGCTCCAAACCTCACAAACCCTACAACGCCGCTCATTCTCCTCCGCCTCCGATCCCCTTCGCTGAACGGGTACGCTCCTCCGCCGCGCGACGTCCTTGCCTCCGACGAGCTCGATCTCGGTCGATTCGTGCTGATCGTTTTCTCTCCTGGGTTGTGCAGAACCAGCGGCAGAAACACGGTGACTGGCTGACGCAAAGTTGCGAGGATGCCGCTGGGGCTGATAGTGAGCTCTATCGGGCGGTCGATGCGGCGGAAGCGGTTGTCGTCGCTGGACATCCTCTCCTCTAAGCGGGCGCCCCGGGACTACTACAAGGGCAAGAACTGCAAGCCCACCGGGTTCCACACTCGCAAAGGTACCAGTTTCATTCCTCGATCTATTGTGAGTCGAGCTGTCTAGATCGGCCATGCTTGTCGTAGAGCTTACATTTAGATGAGATCCGCCAATTCGACTCCCTCTTTTACTTACGAGGCGGTGATCGTTGAGCTACTGGAATGAGAAAGTTGTAGGATTATGATCTATGCGATCAGTATAGCTGACATATACAGAATCAAATTTGTTCAAAACTGAAATGGTGTCAGTTTCCACTGTTTCCATCTTGGACTGATGTTCTTTGCGGTTAATCAAACGTGGAAAATATTGTTCTTAGTTATTCTTATATGAATGGAACAACCACATGATTCCTTTCCATTGTTTTGCGAGAATATATTTCTAGTATATAATATGCAATGATGCAAGTATACCGATAAAATTTGTGTTCTCCCTTAAGGCATCCTTAAATCCAAGCACTTTGGTCATCTGGTAGGACTAGGTACATTACAACAATATTTACAATGAAAACAAATTATGATGTATTTACATGTTCAGTTGATATTGTGTATAACTGTGGTACGTAACATAAAGATTCTATATTCAGTTTCGTTTAAACTGCTAGAAAAGTAACACCAGGATAAGAGATATATGGCATCAAATTCAATTAAAATACAGGCATGGATGAACAACCACAAAATCCTGAGAGGGAAAATTCATGCACAGCCATCAACAATTCGCGCATATGGTGGTTTTGGGTTACATGATTACAATTGACAGAAACCTGGATCTGTGGGTAGTAGCTGACTTAGACACCTGTACTTGATAAGCGTAAGACTGTTTTCTGAAAGCAACATGATGGTGTCAGCTGGAATCTAACATTGTTTTAAGCCAGAAAAAAACTTTAGTTAGGTGTACATTAGAAGTAAAAAAAAGAGGATTCAGCAACATCTTCTCCATTTGTTATAATGTTATTTATTACATATTTCTGTCTCGTTGATAGAGTTCTGGATTTGAGACTTGCGGTTTCATAGATGTTACTCCCTCCGGACTTCAATTGTTGATAGATTTTTTATTTGAGCCTCGAACCATATATAGTTCATGGCCAGCAGTTTTGTTTGATTTGTGTTACGTAGAGCTCCTATGACCAGTTTTTACTTGACACACTCTTGATTACTTGATTCAGTCCACATCTCCATCCATTGTTGTAACATAATTATTCAGCTTTATGTACAAGATTCTAGTACCTTAATTTCAGTTCCATTAATCCTTTCTCACTTGTGCGAGTATTGTTTTTCATCTGCTTTCCTTTTTGGGCATTATCATAAAACGTTACGTTCTTTTGCAGGTGGATATGTGATTGTTGATGAGAAGTTGCCTAGATTCGTGGTCCCTGACCTGACTGATTTCAAGGTATTAGCATAATATATTTTTGGTTCACATTTTACAAACTATCTAGCATGTTCAAATTAAATTTCAAGTATAGATTGTCTTCTGACTGATTGATTTTGTTTCTGGACGAACTTTTAAAACATTGTACTTATGTTTTAACTCTATGAACCTGTAGAACCAATGGGCCAACATAGATGAAAATGCTAAAGAAATAGAAATATCGGTTTACACGAAAAAACTCACCACACACACAAAAAAAAAAGAAGTTCCCAAAGTTGTGTTGCAAATGTTTATGTTTGACTGATGAAGTTTGATGGAAATTTATTACCTGTGAAAGTGTTATGAAATTATTACCTGTGCAACTGGGTATTATGAAATTTGCCATAACAAAGATGACAAAGATGAAGGCGGGTAATACTCATCTTTGCCTTCATCCTCTGCCTTCATCTTTGTGAAGAGGACCTGAAAATGGATGATATCCTCATCTAGCACTTCTTATTTGCAAAGATGAGTTGAGTCATAACGGTTGAGCTAAACCTCGCGGCGAGGGTCGTCGTCGTTGTTCTTTCTTCTCTCTTAATGAAATACGTGCAAAGCGCGTTCTAGAAAAAAAAAATTCATAACGGTTCCTGCATTTCTCATCAACTAACAAATATATTACGTGGATGACTGCAGCTGAAGCCATATGTGTCACAATGCGCCAGGGACCTCACGGCGTCCACGACATCCTCGACTACTGCAGAATCTACTGAAAACAAGAGCTGAACGTATGAAACCGCTCAAGTCATCAGTTAATCAAGCTTTGCAGTTCTGTTTTCCTTTAGAGCGCTCAGTTCAGAGTATGTTGCGTAGTAGCCTAGCTACATATGGGCTCGTTCGGATGATTTTCATGTAAGAACATTGTCTTGCATAAATCACCTTTAAGTTAAGCTCCTTACATGTACACGTGGACAACGTTCTCTGATTCCGTTTGTAACTTTTCTGAAGTAAAGATTAAGCGACGCCGTCAACGTTTTGGGTGGAAGTATGCCTTCAGATGTACAAATCTACCGTTCAGGCGAGCTCTTCGGTCCCGTTGCTTCGCCGGAAAAGAAAATGCATCGGATGTGAACAAAAGCTTTAACTACAGAATCTGAAATTCAACCGGATGCACAACATGCAGTGCCAGTAGTAGTCACGTACATGATCCACAGTAACACTGTTCGTTTATAACTATCCCTGTGAAATCGTTTGTCAACTTAGAACGTTGAAATATGCACATGTTTCGACATGTGGCGTTTCTTGTTTCTCGTCCCAGAAAACATGCAAATTTTGAGAGGAAAATAAATGCAGAAAGAAATACCATTGATTCCATTCAAAGTCTCAAAGACTACCACATTCTGCTTAGCAGGCCAAAAGCCCATTTCTAAGCCCAGTACTCCACCAAACCCGTTAGGGTTTGATGAGAGGCGAACCCATCCAACCGATCAAACGCCACGGCGGCTATAAAATCCTTCCCCTCCGCGTCAGATTATCATCGCCGCCGCCTCCTTCTGTCTTCGTCGCCGCCTCTCGCGGAGTAGATTTTTTTCGGTGCCTTTTTCGTTTCTTTCCATTTGATCTGGTTTTCCATCTGAACTTGCAATTCTCTTGTGCTTCGTCATCTGGTCGCTGGGAGGATCGGTCTCCGATCGATCGCGTTCCCTGCAGACTCGTTCCCTTGAAGCAACATTGACCTGTTGTATCCTGAGCTCGCCTTCCTCATGTGCCCTCGGACTTTTCGGCGCGCAGGGCGCGCGGCGACTTTTACATACATGAATCGTCGCCTCACCTTATCTTCTGTTTCCCCTTACACTTTGCTGAAAAAAGATTTGTGGTTTGGTCGGTTTAATTGTGACAACGGTGATGAGTCTCTACAGACCTGTAATGACTCCTGCGGACATGATCGCATGGTCAAAGAACATCTAAGGGACTGAGTTGTCTTCTCGACAAGCCGTTGGTTTAGACTAGATTAATAGGGTGTTGCTGCTCTCTTTTTTTTTAAAGAAAATGAAAACTCTGGCTTCTCTTGATGTTACTGTGCCTGTGGACCTCTTTGGTTCTTAGGCAATGGCAAGATCCGAAGCAAAATAGATTCGTTCCTCTCGCTATCCGGCGCGGATTACTGATGCGATTGGACGTCGAGGAACTACACTTCTAGAATTCCTTCGATGGACCCAAATTTGAAAAGCTAATTTCTCCGTTCGGCGGCACCCAAATTCATTCGATGGACGAACACACTGGACAAATTTACCTACTATTCAGTAGGACTACCAAAACTGAATTTAAAACAAACAAAGATTACATTCAGTTCCAAGATAAATTGGAAGTACAAAAGCTTCATGTTGTGACCGTAAAAAGCATAGTTTCATGTTCGACCATATAAAGCTAGTTTCGAATAAATTCTCTCGAGGCATGATCTCCAAGGCTAGTCTTTCGAAGGCCTCAATCTACAGTTCTACACGGGCGAAAATTGAAGGACGGAGATGGAAGTCTGCTTTGGAGGAATTGTGATTTGTAACTCTTTCAGTTTGGGCCGGTATGGGCTTGATTATAAACTGATACGTTGGACTGGACTCCTTGATCAGCTGGACATGAAGCTCGACAGACAGCTGGAATGATGCTAAAAAAAAAGAGAGACCGCTGGAATGGCCCAAAAAATGCTGCACAAGATTTGAGTGGACCTGGTCTTCCCTATTCTTTAGTCGTTCCCTTTGTTTTTGACCGAACGAAATGTCCGATGCGACTGGAACGAATGGATGCACCCTATAAATCACTTGAAAGAAAGAGAATGCATGACTATTGACTACTCTAAATTCATCTTCATGGGCTGCTGGTCTCATCATTTGAATACATGCATTATGCGGTCGTTCGCATGCATTCAATCGTGCAGTTGTTCGGTCGCATGGCAAGTGGCAGCTGCGACACGGGCAAAAAAAATGCAAGCGGAATGTCCTCTGCGCAGCTGCCAGCTGACCAGTAGGTCGTGGCTGTTGGACTCGTGGATTAGCGTACGTGACCAGCCAACGCGTCATAATACGGTTCAAAAATTCAAAGTTTTTGTTCGGTTCCCCCTCTAAAAACCCTTTAAACTTTATACCCCTCTAAAGTAAAAAGAATCTTACTATTTAGAAGTACTAAATAAAATTTAATTACAAAACCTTTCTGCAGATGAGCGCTATTTTTGGAGACGAATCTAATGAACCTAATTAATCAATGTTTTGACACAGTGATGCTACAGTAACTATCGTCTAATCGCCACTTAATTACCCTCATTACGTTCGTCTCGCGAAATAGATGGGGGGTCCTGAACTTAGTTTTGTAATTTGACTTTGTTTAGTACACATAAATGCTGCTGGCATTTTTGATGTGACCCCTTTATACCTCTCTAAAGTGATCCGAACGCAGCCTAAGTTTTTGTTCGGTTCCCACTAGAAGTTAGCACCATGAGTGGTATATATAAACCGGGTGGATTGGAATGGGAATCACACAGCCATCTAGTTTCGTAAAAGCCACACAGCTCTCTGCTTCCTCGCGCACCGGGCACCAGCTCCGAGCAAGGTTGAACACTTACTCACCCATGGCGCTCGACAAGGCCAAGGAGATCGTCGCCTCCTCGCCCGTGGTCGTCTTCAGGTCTCGTTCTCCTCTGACAGAATGAATGGTGACCTTGAGCTGGATAACCAAATGCATAATCTGTACTTGCAAATTTGCAGACTCTTCTAAAACAGCATAAAAGTTCTCGATGCAGCCTACTTTTAATCTTTGCTCATGTTTCTATTTCAATGACCACAGCAAAACTCACTGTCCTTACTCCGCCCGAGTGAAACAATTGTTGGCACAGCTGGGGGCAAGCTACAAGGTTGTTGAATTGGATGTGGAAAGTGAGTAACTTCCTTTTCTTACTGTTCAGTTTTATGGTCCGTAATTGGACATGTTTATGCATACAAATTAGCAGTATACTCAAACAAATCAGGAGTATAGTGCCATTTTGAATACATTTTTCTGGAGTAATCTCCCATGTTGCCGTGCTAGAACTAGGTTGATTTATAAGAGTATAATACAGTAAACTATAAGAAAGTTTGCTCTATTTGCATTCTGGAAAAATACAATCTCAGGTCATACATTACATGCGTTGCATGAAAATCGATTGCTGAACATTTGATCATTTCTATGCAGGTGATGGATCGGAGTTGCAGTCTGCTCTTCTTGAATGGACCGGCCAGAGAACCGTTCCCAATGTCTTCGTCAAGGGGAAACGTATTGGTGGCTGTGACGGTCAGTAGTCTGCCTTTTGTTATTCTCCCCTTGCATTCACTTTGTTGCGGTCTTGTTGAGCTTGCGGTCAGACGGTTGATTTTAGAGCTCCATATATATTTTACCTCTGAACGAATACTTGCTCGGTGATCGTCATCCGAACTCTCTTTTCATTTCTGTGCATGCCGAGCAGATACCATGGCAGTGCACAACGCTGGAAACTTGGTGCCGCTGCTGAAGGAGGCCGGAGCAATCGCCGCTGCCACTGCCACCCCGTCTTTGTAACCTGTTGTTGTGCTCGTTTTGAGATGTTCATGCTCATGTCTCACATGTTTGAAATAAAGATGAATAAGTGGTTTTACTGACTGAAGAAGCGTAGTGCTGAATGCATTCGTATCTCTGGTGGAGTTAGTTCAATACTAGTAGTAGTTAAAAGAGTACTAGTATTGGTAATTCAGTGTGTAAGACTCTTGTAACCATCAGTCAACAAGTGTCTAGTGATTTGTGTCGGTAATCTTATGTCTGAATTGGTGTTACTCCCTCGACATTGCAAGTCCGCAACATCTGAAGTCTAAACCATGACGTTTTACCCGTATTAACTGAGTAGGCACGGTTCATTGTTGGGATCCCTTTAATTGTGATACTGTTCTGAAGTTCAAACAATGGCTCCGATGGAACAGGGGAACTTTTTTTTTTTGGAGCATAAACAGGGGAACTGACCAGTGACACCATTGCGTCTGCTTCTGGCCCATTTCTAATTTGCGGGCGGGCTTGCTGCGCCCATTTCTGGCCCATTTTCAAACAAGGCTGCTGAACGCACACGATGACTGGGCAGGAGATAAGCCAGCGAAAAGAGGCGGAGGGCCCTCGCAGCACAGCACCACCACCGGTCGCTCTCGTATCGGCGTTGCCAAAGAGCCCGACCACCTGGAGCTGCATTCCACAGGGACCGCTCGTCCAAAGCCTCGCGGGCGAAGAGAAATCTTTTACTCGTCACGCATCGCCGTGTTATCCTTGTACACGCACGTCCCAGTTCGCCTCAGATCTGCTCAACTTGGCCTGGCTGGCGAACACGCTCGGCTGGCTCCGCCCGCCGTGATCCGATACGTGGGGCGGGGAGGCGGCCACCGCGGCGCCGCCGCGCCCGGGAGGAGATGAGCGCGACGACGTGGCGGCCCGCGCCTCCAGCAGCTAGGCTTCACGCTGGCCCAGCTCGCCTGCCTGTCGCTGACAGCGCGGGCCGCCGCAGCCGGGGGATGCGTGGCTCCACCTGGTCGCTTGAGCGGCCCGCGGGGGTTGAGATATTTTCGCGTTGATTAGTCCACGGACACGTCCCCAAAAAGCGCTGCGCTTTATCGCTAGTAGAAGATATTTTCGCCCGAGCGCGCATGGCCGTCCCTCGCTTCTATTTTACTCGGCGGCCACGGCGTCGCGCGGCTTCTTCTTTCTCTCCCCTTTCTCTCTCCTCCTCCCCGCCGAGCGAGGCAGGTTGCTGCGTGCCCCACCCCAGCCCACTCATCACCGAAGAGGAAAGCGGAAAAAGCGAGGAAAATATCCTACTGCTCCAGCGCAGCCAGCGCACGCAGCCGCCGAGCGGGAGCAGAGCCGGTTCGCCATCGCCACCGCCGCACCTGAAATAGATTAGGCCCGGATAAATGGTGCGGGCCGCGCCGCGACGTACGGAGCACGGCGACGCCGGCGGCCGCCGGAGCTAGCGCGCCCACAACTAGCGACCGTGCGACTAAGCTTCGAGCTCGCGCGGGGGCTCGTAGAGGGCCTGGGATTGATTGGGCGGTGGTGCTGCCGGCAGGGCTGATGGAGGAGGAGGCGCCCGCAGATCCAGCCCCTGCTGATTTGGCGCTTTAGTTTGACTCCGGTGGTGGGTGGGTGGTTTTTTGGGGGACATGGTGGGCGCCGGCGAGGGGGATCGCGTCGGCGGCAGCGGCGCCGCCGGGTTGCCGGGAGGGCAGCAGTTCGTGGACCGGAGCAAGGTGAGGATTCTGCTCTGCGACGGGGACTCCAACAGCTCACGGGAGGTGCTCCGCCTCCTCTGCAACTGCTCCTACCAAGGTCAGCTCCGCTTTACTCCGTTCCATATTCGGTTGCTTCAATCAACGGGATTACCTTATCAGGAATCGCGTTCGCTTCTTTCTGTGACTCAATCATTAGCGGTAGTACTGGTGTTGCCGGTTCGAATGATGTGTGCGCGTGGTCGTACGGTTCTGATGTTCGTTGGCGACCCTTTTTGTTTGCAGTAACTTGCGCCAAGTCCCCGCGGCAGGTGATCAATATTCTCAACTACGAGGGCGGCGAGATCGACATCATCCTGGCCGAGGTCGATCTGCCGGTCACCAAGTGTTTCAAGATGCTCAAGTACATTGCCAGGAACAAGGACCTGCGCCACATCCCCATCATCAGTAAGCTGCTGTCCTGTTTATGCGGCTGCTGCCATGTCATGTGCCAACCACCGCCGATGTACTGATCATACTCTTTCGTTGATGGAATCATGCAGTGATGTCCAACAGAGATGAGGTGCCTGTTGTTGTCAAGTGCTTGCGGCTTGGGGCGGCAGAGTACCTGGTGAAGCCGCTGCGGACGAACGAGCTGCTGAACCTCTGGACCCATGTGTGGCGCCGAAGACGGATGGTAAAGGGCACTCTGCTGATTCACATAACCTCTGTGTCTCTGTTAGAAAGCATACTCTAAGCTGAGATGCCTGAGATGCTTTGATCACCTCCATGAATTCTTCTTTAAATCGCGTATTGGTGTTGGCAGCTTGGTTTGCCCGAGAAAAACTTCTTCAATGACAATTTCGAATTGGTGCTCTCTGAACCTAGTGATGCTAATACCAATAGCACCACTCTCCTCTCAGATGAGACAGATGACAGGCCAAAAGAAATCATGTATCAAGAAACAGGCACCTCCAATCAACGTGAATATGAGGTATAAACTCGTTAGTTTTTAGTAAGTTTCACGCGTTCTCTTTGTTTTTTCCAGCTTATGCTTTACTCTTGGCCTGAAATATGCATGGTTACCTTTTATATACCGTATTACATGATGATATGTTAACCTGTATGTATCGACAAACTTGTTTAAATGCCATCCCATTTCTTGAAATGTTTCCAGTCCTATCCTTCTGTTGCTGATCCCAAACAAAAGGACAAATCGGAGGATGTACGAGGCTCTGTTGCAGCCAGTGGCCAAGCATGTAAGAATTTTGATCCTAACATTTCTTTTCCAGTAACTGGTATTCCTTCTCACCAACGGTACTGTTAATCACCAATGTTCTGCTGCTGTTTTCTGATTTTTTCCCCCTTCTTTAATTTGCAGCATCTCCAGGAAGAATGTATTCACGCCCTATAAAAACTAACCTGAGGGTTGCTGAGTCATCTGCATTTCTAGCATATGTTAAGCCAAGCACCCCAACCAGCGGCTCATTTGATAGTGAATTACAAAGAGGTGGCAGTCGGCCAGAGTCTCTGGATAACCAGGGTAATTGCTCTAGTGCAACTGATAGAAGTGACACTGGTATCGATGTAAATATTCGGGATAAAGAAGCTTGTGAGACACCTGTACAGTACCCTATGGTATGCTATTCTTCCTCTAACTTGCACGTGGAGCAAAGCAGTGAAGGACATAATGATACTTCAAGAACTCCTCCTGTGTATCATTTTCCATTTTATTATCCTGGAATGTTAGAACACGGCATGCCACATCCTTCAGTGCAAAATTTTCAAGGAAACATAAACCATGCTCAATCCCATCCACCACCGACATTGTTCCCTCAGTATAATATTTATCCTCAATGCCATGGTATGCCTATCATGCAACCGTTTCAATTTAATCCTGCTGGTATGAGCATGCAGTCAAGTCATTTACCGACACAAAATGTGTGGTCACCAGTAACAAGCACGCCAATGCCTGAGGAAACATGTAATCGCTCTGAAAGGAGGGCCCAAGCTCTTGCTAAATTCAGGCAGAAAAGAAAAGAGCGTTGTTTTGACAAGAAGGTGAGGTATGTGAACCGAAAGAAACTTGCTGAAACAAGGCCAAGGGTGCGAGGGCAGTTTGTTAGGCAGGCAAGCAATGCGGATATTATAAGCACTGGAGACGATATCTCTGAAGATGAAGATGATTATCCATCGTCCAGAGAGGTAGAGATGGTTTCTTCTCCAGAGTAGTGGGACACGTCTTCTATGTGAAATAGACTGCAGATGTTTACCGATCACTTTGTTTACTCGGTAGACATAGGCAATGCATTTTTGCTGGCAATTAGGCAATACGCCTTTTTCCTTGCACAGAATATATACTTCTGTCCCACATAACTTGTGGCATGTCCACCACTATTACTGTGAACATTTTTGGGGAAGACATTTATACTGTGATAAGGCAGGTTGTAGCTAAGCCAGTGATGCTCTGCTAATTTTGCATAATATATTTTTTGGTGCAGACTACTCTCTATGTGTTCTATCGATTATCGAATGCAGTTTGTCATTTTGTATCAGATTATAAGAATACAGAAGTTGTCGTACCGTTCTCCACAAATATATGGTGTCATATAAAGCAAGCACCTGCTACTGAACCCTCTCAATCTCCCTAGAACATGTTACTCGCAATTGTGTCTACTGCGTTCATTGCGGCAGTGTTACTGTGTCTCTGGGTCTCATTTCCCTCATACTGAGTATTAGTAATAGGTCTCTATTAGTAATATATATTTCCCTGACAACAAAAAGGTGAAGCCTCGATTAGGGAGAAAAATAAGGGCTCAATGCTCGAAGTTTACCAGCAGCGCATAACTGAGTTCAGCATAATATGTTTAATTCTAAGTTTCAAGGCCACTGCCTGAGATTACCTGTTCCAATATTCCAGCTATCCTATCAAAGAGCCAACAAGGCAACAATATTCGTCGTATTCCAACTCTGGCACAGGAAAAGAGTAAAAGACGTTACCAGTCTACCATTATAGCTTATTTCAGCATGTTGACAGCCAACAACCAGGACGCCTGAATGGTATGATGGTCACATACTGATACTTGAGTACATAACATTAAGTAGCACGATCATTACGTTACATTGACATGCTACTGACAAGCATGGTAGCACTTAAAGCACATGGTCTTTCTCCAATAGCTAACCTACATTCGAACCAACCACCACCAAAACAAATGGTGCTCCTGAAGATCCATGGTTGAGCAGAGTTGGATACTTCAGTATTTTGGGGCTGGCTTTTGGGTTGGCAACAGTCCAAATCTCTTCTTCAACAGGTAGCGCTGGCGAGAGTACTTGTCATCTGGGGAGAAGCGAGCTGCATCACAGAGCAATGATTTCAGTATACTTCAAGAATGCGCAAGTCTGATATGCATTCAAATTTATGATCAATGAACATCACAACACAAAACAGAATTCACATGTTTCACTAAGGCAATTGTATATTATCACTTTTGGAGGCATACATCTGGCATATGAGGTTACTAATATTTTACTAAAGCAAACAAAAATAGTATAACCCAAACGGTGTGTTTATAGGAGGACAGTGCTCATGGTAAGGTCATTCAGGATGAATCCTACATTGTCATGTAAAGATATTTAGAAGTCATATTGATTGCATAAAGGAGGATTCATCACCCCAGAAGACAGAACGTTATGTATGTGGTACATCAGAACAGTTGTTTGAGCAACCGCTATGCTCAAGTTTCCAGAATCCTTTGGTCCCAAAAGTACAACATAATGTCTGCAAATTAATTTCCAGAACCCATAACTCGGAAACGGGAATAATATCTACATTATGGGAATGAAACTCATTAAAAAAGGTGAATCTATGTGTATTGGATCCTATGATTCCTATCCCACCAATGCTGCTCCATGTGAAAGAACCGCTAACCAGTGTTACCTAACAGTGCTCCAAGAGCATAAATCCAAACTTACAAATTGGAAATAATACGAGTAATAATGAAAATATTATACAATCCAATAGTATGCATAGTATGTTAGGCTAGGAAACAACAATGTTATTTTTTTCCTTAGAGCTGCGCTTTTGTGTATTAAGAAGCTGCCAAGCGGAGGATTACAATGCATAGGTTTGCATTACCCTGCGCAACACAGTGGCGCGGTGCACCGCGAATTTACAACCCAGAAGGATCCAATAAAGCCATGACAGTTTTGAACCAAATCAAGAGCGGTGCTGCACACCAGCCAAGTTTATGTCCTTCCAAGTACATGAAAGGTAACCTACTACTACGTCCAAATAAACAGGAAATTATTTGCAAGTAAGATAACAGCAGGAACAAAAGGAACTCAGGTGAACGATAGGGTCGTACCCGGGTGAGCAGACTGCGTCGGCACCCCGAGAGGCGACTCCTTCTGCAGCAAGAACAGAATACGCACATCAGCACAGGTTAACACCTCAAACAATCAACTAATCAACCAGATAGTAAGCGAAAGTAATAGAACCTTGGTGGTGTAAACCTTGTCCCCCTTCTCGTTGATGTAATACTGGAGATACATCTTGGATCGACGCGCCGGGATCAGCCCTGGAAAAAATCGGCAATAGGGAAGTGGGATTATACCCGGAATCGTCAAGAATCCAGCTATCGAAAGCAGCAGAGTTGCGGAGCGGAAAGCGAAGTACCAGGAGGTTCGTCGGAGGCGCGGAGTGGAGGCGGGAGGGAAGCAGCAAGTTGGCGGCTAGGGTTTATGGAGGGAGTCCGGGCCGGAGAGGGTATATGAGGAGCGGCGGAGGTGGGCTTTGCGCATTTTTGGGCCGCTTGGCAGACAAGTGAGCTCTTTGCACTAATAAGGGGCCCACATGTCAGTGCAGTTTAAAGCTCTGATTCCTCTGAACACTTCGTGATTTATTTATTTTTTGTCTAAAGTGGCAACACAATCTGCTGGATCAACTTGGTGTGTCGTAAGTGAGGTTTCGGAAATGACATACAGAGATAGAACTACTCATGTATAGATACTCTCAATTGTTCTGCGGTATATCTAAGAACTACTATGAGATTTTCATATTTTGTTCAGGGAAGTTCTTCGAAAAGTCCCAACAGATGATGATTGAGACGAGCCAGCCAACCAACCATCACATATGTGAAACTTTTCACTGGTTCCGAACCATTTAATACATAATCATGGATAAATGCGTAAATACACTTTTGAAAGAGAAGTAGGTAAACGAAGTATTGTTGACGAGGTGAAATAAAATTGGAAGGAGTATAAATCCTAAACTTGTGAAGTTGTAAGTATAGAGTTAATAAGGTGCACCATATTACACCTTACAATTTTCTTCCCGTCTCATACATCCTTTTGTTTTCAAAAAGAAAAAACGAGAACTTCTTTCCCTAGCTAAAAAGGTACTCTAAACATGTCATCGAGACAGGCTACTCGAAGTGGGCTTTAGTTGGTGTTGCATCCTTATCCACCAACACTGCATCCGCAAAATGGCCTTTCGCTCTCACTCCTGTAGTTACTACGTGTACCCTCCACTAATAAGCGGCAGCAGACAAATCCACCACAGCGGAAAGATCAAAAGAACATCTAGTTGTCCTGTGTCTAGAGTTATATAGCAGTATATAAAATTAAGCGCTACTAGTAGAAAACGAGCCCTCCGTGATCCTGCAGCAAAGCGAAGGAGCTGCTGTCCCAGCCGCCGCCGTCGACGTCATCCACCACGTCGTCGAGGTTCCACAGGCTGCCCCACCCCCACGTGTCGCCGCCGTCGAGCTGATCCTCGCTGGACCCTTCGCTGGCAGCCGAGGCGGTCGCGGTCGCGGCGCTGCCGCCATTGAGGAGGTAGGAGGAGCAGGAGGAAGACATGGACATTGGGCAGAGCTGGTACAACAGGTCGTCCATGTCCTGCATCATCTGCAGGTTCTCGTGCTGCTGCGCCAGGGACGCCGCCGGCGCCGCCTCTCTGACGAAGGCGTCGCCGTGATCGGGCTCTTTCATCTGCTGGTGGTCTTGCTCCTGAAGCATCAGCTGGCTCTGCATCTCGCGGCGCTGCTTGAGGAACCTTGCCCTGGCGCGCTCGACGTTCTTGGACGGCTTGCCCTTCTTGAAGTGCGTCCGCCAGTAGTTCTTGATCTCGTTGTCCGTCCGCCCCGGCAAGCTGCGCGCGATCGTCGACCATCTGCGAACAAGAACAGAGAGCGTGCTCAGTTTATTCAGCTTGTTTTAAGATCTTTGTTCAGCTCATGTTTCTACAAGAAACTGACGTGAGACACCGTTCTTCTTCTTTTTTTTTTTTTTTTTTTGAGATGCGTGAGACACCGTTCGATCAGTTTCAGAAGATCAATTACCTGTTTCCCCACAAGGCGTGCAGCTCAAGGATGACGCTCTCCTCCTGCGGTGTGATCTTGCCTCGCTTGAGGTCGGGCCTCAGGTAGTTCACCCACCGAAGCCTGCAGCTCTTGCCGCTTCGCTTCAGACCTGCAGGGCACAACAGGCCAGAGTTAACACCATTTAACAGACCGGACACAATAGTCTCGTAAATTTGCTTGCAAGTATGCAGTCATGAGCAGCATGTACAACCCAAATTTATTATATATCTATTAGTATATATTTGTTACTCGCAGGTTTGACAACATCAACTTGCAAGTTAACAAATGCAACTTGCGGCGTCAGGTTGGTGAAGGCTCTTCATGAAAATAAAATGAAAAAGAACTAGAGAAATGACAAGCGAGAATCAGTAACACTTGATAAGTACCTGTCAGTTTGGCGACTGAATTCCACCTCCCCTCCCCATGCTGCCTCACGTACTCGAGCAGGAGCTTGTCTTCCTGCGCTGTCCATGGCCCTTTCCTCCACCCTCCCTCCTCCCTGCCCCATCCAAACTGCGCTTCCATCACAATCTCTTCTTGTAACGAGCAGAGCTAATCGATCTTTAGCTTCTTAATTCCGAGAGCTGTCGCGCCCAGGCTTCAGCGAGCGAGTGAGGTGATGCAGCAACCGAGTGAGCTACTGCCGCATATATATTGGCACACAGGCTCCCGCTACAGGCATGTCGCTGTCAGGGGCACCCCACTGCCACTACGTTCTGAGGAGACGGGGGTTGCCTGAAATGCCCCCGGGCGATCGGTGTCGCGGGTAATTTTGGTAATCTTTTCTCTCTTTTCCTCGATGGATATGATGATCGGTTACCGACTCACCGTAAGATTTCTGCCGAAAGCGCGGCCTCGGCGGCCATAGCTTAGCACCTGCGTTTTTGGTGTTGCGTGGAGTAGCCACGACAAGGACAAACCATGTCTGCTGCTAGCTTGTACTAGCTGACGATGGGCCAGCCATCTGGTGCAGACAGTGGACACCCGCAGTCGTTTCTTTTTTTTTTTTTTTTTTTTTTTGAGATGGGACACCGGCAGTCGTAGCTAGCTTGCAACCGTTTTTGCTTGCGAGATCAATGGAGTTACTGATCACATGAAGTGATAAACACAGTGGATTTTTGGTGACATGTCTCTTCTACTCACTGCTGAGCTAGAATTAATTCTAGATGTTGAATAGGAGAACATGTTCTTTTTATCAACACCATTCCATTCCTTTGAGAAAATCATACGTTAGTTCCTCAAAATTCCTATGATATCGACACAAATCAATCAAATTTTTTCGCAAACCACAAATTAATCAGACTATCAGATAGCCCTTCAGAAAAAAAAGGAAAATCAATCAGAATGCATGGCTATGTCCAAATAGGCTTTGAGTGTTTAGCCATCTTTTGCATACAGTTTCTATAACCTGTGTCACGAGTTCTGAGGGCCTATTTAAAATGCAGGAGTTTGTATATTTCTTTAAAATACTAGAATTTTACAAGAACCAGTCCAATTCTCTCTTGATTGAGAAATAGTATTCTTATTAAGGGGTCCTTAAGTTAATCACCTGAGCTTGTGATGCAACACAAGCATGATCACGACAGCTGGGCATCAACATGCTACTACCATCGTGCACACAAAGTATCAACGACATAGGGCGAACTAGCACTTACAGCTTGTAGCGCCCTTACAAAGGTACATGGAGCGTGGACTCAGCTCATCAGGCGTTCCTTTGCCCTGGGCTCGGACCCAGCACAGTTGACCTGTCTTGGTTTGGTCTGTTCAGTGTCAGTGCCTCCTTGATGCGCTGACAGTTGACTTGGGTTGGATCACAACTTGCGCAGGGCCTACCCTTTTCGCGTTGGTCAAGGTTTGTATGGTTTCTTCGCTCAAGTCTAGTAGACATCAATCTCGTCGCTTTTCACGTGCTGTTTGCGTCTATTCAGAAACCGAAACGATGCCATCTCGTCAGATTTCTCCGTTCGTTACCAGTTTGTCTCCCACCCAAATCGCCGAGCACACATGTTTAAGTTTAGCACGCAAATGAATTGGAAGTACAGAAACGAGAGTTTTCTCTCCCAACTGGTAAAGAAACGCGGAGATGCACGGTCAAATCCCGGCCTCACTGGTCAATAGCAGACGGTGAAGAAAATCTTCTCCAAGCTGGTAAGAGAACGCGGTGGCAAGGTCGATTCCGGGCATACATCACTGCTGAATCGCAGACTCGAAACGCACCAAAGCCGCCGATGAGGTAAAATAATCCTCATCTGACGGCGATTCGTGAGGCCTAACTCGCGAAACACCTGGCGGCCGCTGGGCGCATCCCGGATTCCCGGTCGCTTGAAGAAGGGTGCATGAGCGAAAAAGCCAGCGCGACGCGGTTAGCAGAAGAAAGGCGCTTGCTCTTCTCCCTAATCCGCATCGCGGGGTCCGTCGCCATCGGCGAAAAGGCCCCGGAGCCCCGATGCATGAACCAACCCTTTTGACCGCGCCACATCATCGTTCCCCCGGCGCCCGGCCGCTCGGCGCGCGCCACATGGTCTCCGCGACCCCCCGCGCGTGCTCTGTGCCTGTCACCCTGGCCCCCTCGTCGTCCCGGTACGGCCGGTCATGCCGCCTCGCGCGCGTCGTCAACACGGGGTGCCGCCATGCCGCGCGCGCGCCTAACCCCACCACCACCGCACCGCACGCACGCACGGGCGCCCGCGGAGTTCCGCAGCGCGGAACGACCTCCGACTCGCGTCACCAGGGGTCAGTCAGCCGCTCCGGCCCCGGCGCTGCGGCCACCACGCGCTCGATCTCTCGCCCGCTCGGCCCGCTCGACTGGTCGTCCGCGCGGTCGCTTACTCGGTTTGTGACGTCCGCGCCAACAACGAGAAAGGCGTCGCGTGCGTCCGGGAGAGGGGGAGACCGTGAGTGGGGGAGCGCTGATTGATAAGATGTGATGGAATCCTCGATCGGTTTGCGCTTTTCTTTGGGAGGGGATTAGCACGGCAGGAAAAAAAGCACAAAAGGGACGAATCGGAGAGCCCCGAGAATCCCCTCGAGGCACACGCAGCGCGCGGCACTGCAGCGGGTCGAACAGATTCGTTCGTGGTCTCCGCTTCCGGGGTCACGGAACGCATGATGCGAGCAGAGAAACTAGCTCGGGCGACCGGGGTTCGTTAGTTGCCCACGAATGGCCTGGTGACATTTGAAAGACACCCGTGTGGCAGCACCATCATCGTACGTGTTGCACCGCACGCGGTGGTCTGCTTTACATTCAAACAGTTGCTAGTCGACGATGATAAGAATCCTTTGTAAGGGTCATGTTTCCAATGGTGACACATTGTACAAATCTTTTGAAGGTGTTTATTAAGTTTCTTCTCCCCACCTTGTACAAATCAGACTGTTACACGCTTTTTTTTTGTTGAATCAATTAGTTATTATGTTCTCTGTGGTGAAACCAACCCATCCAGGATCAAGTCACATATTTGACATGGGTGTTGCACCTTTACGGCTATTTTCTTTTAGTGGGAGGCGGCGTCCCGTCAACAGTGAGGCGTCTGTGGTGACTTCGTGTCTAAGATCAAGCTGGCCCAGTCTTTCGGAGACGCTCATAGGAGTAGGGTGTGCGTATGTGTGTGTTAATAGGGGTGAGTACTCGCGCGTGTTTGTGAGTGTCTGCGTCTGAATTGTTACACACAAACAACAAATAGCAATCATTACTAACAAATGAGAATGTCATACGAATGTACACAAGATATATTTAATCGTTCCATATACAAGAAAAATGATTTGGCTGAGATTTTAATCATGCCTACTATGTCGAATACCTTGACTTAAAAGCTCTATTCAACAACAATTGGAGGGGCAAGGCGGGAATTTGGAAAAAACTCAATAGCTCGACTCAATAACCTTGATCCACTCTAATAGGTCAGCTCAACTTCGTCTCAATAGCTTATGAGGAACTGGCCAACTTAAATCCTTAGGGTTTTTTAGAGTCAACCATCAAGCAGCTGGTCACAACAACTATGAAGCTTCTGAAAATTCTGTAGGTCTCATCCCTCGAGACTTTCAAGGCCAAAGATGAACTCATAAGGAAGCAACCATGGAAATAACTACACTTCCAAAGAAGCGGCGGAGCTGGATGTGTGTGTGTGGTGGGGTGGTTGACGGGGGGCCTCCCCCCCCCAAGAACTATTCCTTAGAGCAACCTTGGTCAAGTTCAAGGAGGCAAGGATATGATCATCATTTGTGCAAGACCATGCCCATTGTATGAAAATATCTTATAGAAATCTTTCGTGAGACCATCTAAAACTCTTTCTGGTACAAGGTACAAATATTGTATTTCACATTAAATCTTGGACATGAGGTCTGCTAAACGGCCAATCATCCTCCGTTTGTGCTTGTTTTGTAACATGTCTTGATTCTAGCCTCAGTCAGTTGGGGCTATATATATTTTTTGTTTACAACAATATGATTAAACCATTTTCCATGTTTAAATTGTGAACCTACTGCGCTGTGGTGGATCAAGGAATAAAAAAAAACAAATGTCAGCATTACAACAATCAGAATAACTTATCACTAATTCCCAACGTGCCAGCCAAATGGACGACTATAAAGAGGCAAGTGGCTCATGTCAAAGGATAGTTCAAGAAAGAGCAGCATTTGAGATTAATGTGCGCTCCTTTTTGTGTATAATAGTATGAGGAAGATTGAAAACTAATGAAAAGTTTGTAAAAAGCGCTCCTTACAGATAAAAAAATGAAGTTAACTGTTTACTTTTTAAGGTTTTTTGGTGCAATTTTCACCACTACTTTTTTTTCTCCGCAACATGCAATTCTACTATCTGATAAAATGTTACCTACATTTGAAGACTAATAAACACATGATTTTTCGTTTTCAAGATGGATATTTTGAATGCTATTAATGGTTGAAAATATAAAAATGATAGGATATAATAGAAGTGTCGAAGTCGAACGTTTTGAGCGGAGTGAGTAATTCATTGAACCATTTTGTGTCTTAATTGTGCTATTCGTGTGTCATCGTGGAACCAAAATCGTGTGGTAGAGTGGTAGACGTGCACCACCAAGAGTCAAAATCTACTCTGCACTGAAGACCCGAAGAACAGAGCGCGTGGTTCAGAAAATGGAACAGAGCAGAAAGTGTAACCCACCAGTTGACATCTTAATACCGACTAGACTTTCACAAAGCGAAAAGAAAAGACCAAAAGATCCATGACACATCTTATCATCTAGGAGTAGATCTTAAGCTTAGCTCAGCTAAAGCGGACGCTTTAGAGGACAACTATGATACGTACAGATGAACAAGCACACGAGAAGAGCGTCAATGCACGACGCTGCTGGTGCCGCGCGCCTTACACGTTGATGCCTAGGATTAGTGCACTCGTATTTAAAAAAATTATTATGCTGACCGTGGGGAGATCGTACGCTACGCGGTTATCGGCATCGTTGTAGGCTGCCGAACCGGGCAGTGTGGCTATGGACGGTCATGCGTGCCTGCACACATTTGAGATGTCAGTCAAACGATCTGATGATCGTGGTATTACACGCGTAAACAGTGGCTGGAGACTGGAACTTGCATGAGTCGCGGAGGTGGGGAAGCCTCCGCTACACATTGCTTTTGTGGAAACCGTGAAGCCTGGCTTGGTTGGGAGAGACCCGCGCGATCGATTTGGAGTGGAAGGCCAACTGATCAACTCGAGTGTTCGATAGGAGTACGTGATCTGGGCATCCGGCCAGGACGTGATGATTTGCAGGTACACGGAGCCTTGCCTGCTTCTCGCTCCATCTAGAGTTGTAGACCTCGGTAGATTAGCCCGCTGTGACCGTGCAAGGGTTGGTCGCATGGCACGGCACGCAAAGTCGCAGCAAGCGGCCGGAGAGGACGACGCCAAATCCAGCGCTTCCTCGCCTGATCCCCGGGAGCGAAGCACGTCGGCTTCATCGTCCCGTCTCTCCTCCTTCCGCAGTAAACAGCACGCCTCCGCGCGAGCAAACCCCTCCGTCCCGGTCCACGTTGATCGATCAAGCAGAGCAGTAGCTAGCTCCCGAGCCTACTCCTACTAGGCCGGCTTGCCTGACCTCATCGGATCACCAAAAGCGCAACCTAGCGAGCCGAAGAAATTGTTTTCAACTCCGGCGTCGCTGTCACGGCGACCGGCGCGGCGATGCGCTGCTCCCACGGGCGTCCACCTGGCCGATGCATGGTCCCCTCTGCCACACGGCCGTACGACCGGGCCGGAGCACCTCACGGCCGCTGCCCGTCGCTTGTACTACAGCATGAGTAGTACTAGCTTCTTTGAGAGATCTTGGCGTGCTTTCTTGGAGTAAAGTAATGCGGGCGTTCGCGGCCAGAATTTCGCCATTTCAGGCAAGGGCTGCGGCCGGGGGGACAAGCTTTACGCCCGCGGCCGCGCGGACGCCCGGCCGTCGACAGCTGTCCCGCGCCGGAGTTTTGTTAAATGGCAGTCCGGTGGCGATGCGTAGTATAATGCCGAGCTCCGGACCGAAAAAGGAAGGGCCAATGCGCTGCGCTGTCTATATGCGGCATATAATTGCATTGCATGGGATTAGCAAAGTTTAGATGCTTTATTAAGCACCGTGGGAGACAGATCAGTTCAGATCAGTTCATATGCTTCCGCTTTCTTTGCTTGCGATTTGCATGCCGCTTTTCCCTCCATCTGTTTGGTCCGGTGGAATTGTCAATTATCGCTAGATTCTCTCTGCTTGAAGCACTCATCTCTTTTTGGTCCGGTGTAATTTTTTTAAAAAGAAAAATGGCAGGTGCTCTGCCCTTTCATTAAGCAGGAGGAAAAAACAGTGGTGAGAAACAAACAGGTCCAAACAGTCCCGTTGGTAGCTTATGCTACCACATCATACACCCGGTGTACTTTACGTGTACGAGTACGAATGATTTTGGGGGTCCGGAGACTGCAAGCGGACTTCTTGGTGAAAGCAATGGTGGCTCCAAATCTCACGCAGGATACATATCTGTAGTGAACGCATCAGGAGCTTCAGTGGCAGGAACGATGATAACGCTCTCTCCGCTCAAGAACTTATGATTGACTGATAAGACAAGCATTTTCAAAAGAATCTTGAGCTAAGATGTAGAACTCCAAGGGTTGACATTCTTATTGCTAAAAAGGACGAACAAAATTTTGTGGCTTGCATTTGAGCGGCTTAATTTAATGACATAAACAGCCAAGGCTACCGATTATCGCGGACTATCGCTGCCAATCATGTAAATGGTTTATGCATTTCTGAATCTTCTGGATCAAAGAATCTTTGGGAGCAAACTATTGGCATCTTAGTAGGACATATATGTAACCTAGGCAAACATTGAAACATATATTCCGATTTACTTACGGTCGCTCGCAGTGGAAAACAGCATAACAGAGGATTCCAGCTAGGGAATACGAATGCATAAAAAATTTGTGATTTGGTAAGCACGTAGCTTCCCGCCAAGAATCTCACGATCCGGTTTTGCTAATAGAGAAGCCCGAATCCTGAAGCAGGCAGTGATCGTGTGCCCCGTCACGGGCGCAGGGAAGATTTTGTTAATAGAGAAATAGTACTGATCGTGCTCTAGGTGTCCGACAATGATAGCGACCTAGAAATACACCGCATTGGAAGAATTTAATTTTTCACAGAACTTTGTGTTTATAAAGTTGCCAGCAAATCGCCTATACCTAATTCTTAGTCAAATGTATTGCATCATTCCAACGAATTTACACAGGGCAAAGACAGAGTATATGAGGTTTTCTCCACAATGAGCGTATCCCGGTTCCGAGTCTCAGATCTGAACAAAATTGTCTGCAGATGTTATAACCTGGAGCCCGTATTCATTTTGGTTAGCCCAACCCATTAGGCCCACTGCATTTTTTGGGCCCATAAACAACACGTACTGCTACCATCGATTTTCACCGTGAGTCCGTGACAACTGACAGCATCTTCTCCGTTCGCCTCCGCGTTCTCTCATGGCCCTCCCTAAAACACGCCATGATCATCGATGAACCGCTTGTCCATTGTCATTAGGCATTCGCGGCAATGATTCCTAATCCCGAACAAACAAGCTGACATGCAAGCGGAACGATCGATCTCCTACAGGGTCGCATGACATCATCTACGACATGCGCGCACCGTTGCGGGCAGCATCCGTCATGCACACCTCCCTCGGCGTCGCGGTGGCCATTGCCACCGCCGTCGTCCTCGTCCTCGCGCCGGTCGCCCATGCCGAGATCAGGACGACGCATGTCGTGTCGGACCCGCGTCCCATCATCCTGTTCGAGCAGTTCGGCTTTGACCGCGGCGGCAGGGCCACGCTCTCCATAAGCCGCGCGACGTGGAGGCTCCGGCCCGACTCGCGCCTCACCTCCGTGGACTCCAGCCTCATGGGCTTCGTGCTCATCTCCGGCGCCCAGTTCCCCAAGATCAACAACGAGACCGAGTACGCCGACGCCGACCCGAGCGGCGGCGGGTTCTGCGTGCTGACGAGCGAGCACGCCCTCCCGGTTCTCCGGCTCAACGACGTGCCGCCGGGCGGCGCCGCCAGCACCGTTTCCATCGACGACCCCGGCGAGTACGCCGTCGTGTTCAGCAACTGCCAGGACGGCGTGGAGGTCACCATGGACGTACGCACCGAGATGTACAACGTGCGCGGCCCGGCAGCCGACGAGACGAGGGACTACCTCCCCGTGGGCCTGCAGCCACTGCCGGCCATCTACGCGGCCGTGTCGGCGGTGTACGCCGCGTTCCTGGCGGCGTGGGCGTGGAGGTGCGCGCGGCAGCGCGCCACGGCGGAGCGGATCCACGCCGTGATGGGCTCGCTGCTGCTGTTCAAGGCGCTCAAGACGGCGTGCGCTGCCGAGGACGCGTGGTTCGTGGAGCGCACGGGTGAGCCGCACGGATGGGACGTCGCGTTCTACGTCTTCGGCTTCTTCAAGGGCGTCCTTCTCTTCACCGTCATCGTGCTCATTGGCACCGGCTGGTCTTTCCTCAAACCGTACCTCCAGGTTAATTTCCAAACTCGACCATCGATCGACATTGCAATGCCATCTATTTTATCCCAAAAATAAAAGTTATGAACCGTGCTTTCCAACGACGTTGCAGGAGCGCGACAAGAGCGTGCTCATGATCGTGATCCCTCTGCAAGTGATCGAGAACCTAGTGCTGGTGATGATCGGCGAGACCGGCCCGACCGGCCGCGACTGGATCGTGTGGAACCAGGTCTTCCTGCTGGTGGACGTCATCTGCTGCTGCGCCATCTTCTTCCCCATCATCTGGTCCATCCGCAGCCTGCGCGAAGCCTCCAAGACGGACGGCAAGGCCGCGCTCAACCTGAAGAAGCTCACGCTCTTCAAGCGCTTCTACCTGGTCGTCGTCGGCTACCTCTACTTCACCCGGATCATCGTGTCGGCGTTCCTCGCCGTGCTCAGCTACAGGTACAAGTGGGGCGTCAACGTCGCCGTCGAGGCCGCGAGCTTCGCGTTCTACCTGTTCGTGTTCTACAACTTCCAGCCCGTGGAGAGGAACCCGTATTTGTACATTGGTGACGAGGAGGAGGAGGCCGCCGGCGGGGAGCTTGAGATGGACAACGGAGCGTTCTGAGAGTGCAAGAGTTCTTTGTGACGTACGCACTGTTTTAGCGGCTGGGATGGCACACGTAACATGTTAATTTGTTGCTTAGAAACTGAGTGGGCAGTTGCTTCCTTCAACGGTGGTCATGACGCCATCTACAAATGTTTTTGTCTCTTTTGTACAACAAGAGGTTTTTTCCTCTCTTTCTTCAGGGAGAGAGAACTGGAGGGATTCGGAGAACAGAAAGCCATCCCAATAATAGTACAATAATTTTGACATAGGAATTCAAATATTTAAGTGAAAAAAGGCATTCTTCTATTATTAGGAAAACTTAGAAACTTGGGCGACAAAAACCTTGCCCAACTAAACAACTGCATCCGTGTGTTACGAACCCGGCTGCGGCGTCACCACAGCAGTGTCGACGTAGTGAACATCGCACGGAGCCCGCAACACCCCGTGATCGCCAACCCGCCTGGCCATGCACCGCACTAGCTCCCCTTGGCGGCCGCCGCCGTCATTGGACGTGACCGACGGGACCGTGAGCCCCACGTCGAAGGCGGCCACCCCGCCGCGCATATCCGCCGCAAGGCTGTCCAGCACAAAACCCGGCACGCGAACCGCGGTGCCCCACGCCACAACTGGGCCTGCCTCCGCCGACTTCCCCTTGCCGGCGCAGAGGTGCGGCGCCGGCGCGCCCGCGAGCCGGACGCCGCGGTAAGACACGTCCAGCGCCGTGCCGACCTCGAAGCATGCGCCGGCCTAGGGCCTCCCCGAGGCGATGCGGAGGGTGAGGTTGAACTCCGGGTCCAGCGTGGCCTTGCCGAGGTTCGTCGCCGGGTCGAGGCCGGAGACGGAGGAGATCGCGGCGTAGTACCGCGGATTCCTCTCGTTCAGGACCAGCAACGTCACGACCGGGACAAGGATGACCGACAATAGGAGTAAACCGGCCAAGAGACATATCAGGAGAGAACAAATCTGTTCTTTAAGTGATTCTTGTCTCCAAAACTCGTCTCTGCGTCTCATAGTCGAATGCTTCTCTGGGTTCACTGACTTGGTTTCGAGGGTTTGGCAGGAGGCCGGGGAGCCTGTTGGGGTTGGGGTTTATGTTATGCCCGTATATAAATGGCTAATTAATTAGGGGACGGCAGCAGTAAGGTCGGTCACGGTCTCATGGCGCGTGGGATACGGATAAGGTTTCACGATCGATGCAGTCGGTTGGTGCATATGATGATAACATGGAGTCAAATCTGATTTTCATATGAGGCTGCAGCCTATCTGAAGCAGGAGTCCTGTCCCTGTACTACGAGATGACATTGAACATTATTCCTTGGGGTTTGGTGCTAGTCTGCTAAGATGGCGAAACGCTACAAAATCAACCAAAAAACACCTCGCAACGACATGAACAACCAACCCCGCTGACATCACCCAGACGTATTGACGGTGGTGTCCACCTCGGTCACAAGGCACGGAGCCTGCAGCGCGCCGTCGTCCCCGACCCGCCGAGCCACGCATTGCACCAGCTGTCGCCGGCTCTTGGACCATGTCGGCGGGAGCGTGACGGTCACGTCGAACGCCGCACCCCCGTTCCTCATGTCCTCGGCGAGGCCGTCCAGCACGAACCTCGGCACGCGAACCGCGGCCCCCCACGCCACGCGCCGCGCCTCCGCTGCGTGCCTCGGGCTCGCGCAGAGCTGCGGCACCGGAGCGCCGGCGAGCCGGACGCCCTGGTACGAGACGTCCAGGGCCGTGCCGACCTCGAGGCACGCGCCGCTCACGGGGCTCGGCGCGGCGACGCGGAGGGTGATGTTGAACTCCGGGTCCAGCGTCGCGCGGCCGAGATCCGTCGCCGGGTCGAGGCCGGACACGGAGGTGATCGCGGCGGAGTACTGCGGCGCCGCGTCCACGAGTGTCCACGTCACGAAACCAGCGATGATGGAGATTACTACAAATCCGACGCAAAGGATCATGACCGTTTCTGCTGTCCTTGCTGGACAGTTGCAGCAACGTGAATGCCGTCCTTCGTCTACCGGTGCCAGGTGTGGGTAAACGCGCGCACCCATCACCATCGTCGACGCTTCGACCTTGCTGGATTGGTTCCTTGGGTTTCTCCTGGAAATTAAGGGGAGGGCGCACCGTGATATATATACGTTGTTACTCTAGCACGTTGGAGATAAAGGCTTCATAGGCATGGATTCGTACAGATCTGAGGGATGGTCTTCAGGTCGGTTTGTTGCCAACAAGTCAAACGGAGCGAAATCACAAGCTAGGCCACAGGATATTTTCATCTTCAAAACAAAAAGTTTCTCTCTTTCTTTTTTTGCAAGAAAGGATAATGAGATTTCATTAGATCATGGTAGGGTTGCAAAAAAAATAAAATTAAGAAATTTAACAGATACGAATAGAACGACAATAAAACTAGAATAAAAAAAGTATAGTTGACTATAGGACACTATTCGCAGTGCATTCACAAAACTGCTAGTACCAGTTGTATGTGATAAATCTTTATATTTGTAACTCATCAAAACAAATTTTAAAGTTTAACTGAAAGTATTTACAAATCGATGTAGTAGCACTCAAAGGAACATGACTATCTAATGGATACTACCAAAGTAGTTCCGCTGTAAATTATCCTGCAGTAAGCTGAAAAGAAAAACAGTGCAAGGTCGCCGGTTTCCCATTACAAGACGCCCAACGCCGAATCTTCACGGACCGCACCGTCCTTCTCCGGCAATGCAACATTCCGAATCTCGGCAGTGGCCCGTGGCGCCGCCAGCACGGACACATTGCACGGTGCCTGCAGCAGGGCGGGCACCCCGACCTTGGCCTTGCACGACACCAGCTTCCACCAGCCTTCGTGCGGGACGGTGAGCGTGACATCGAACTCCGGCGAGCCCCAGCCCCACAGCTCCCACGCGAGCGCGTCCCGGACGGGCCTGGGCAGCCGCACCCCGTTCCCCTTGGCGACGACGGCGACCGACGCGTCGTCCCGGCCGCTCTGCCCCGGACCGGCGCAGAGCTTCGACGGCAACGCCGCGGCCGCGAGCGGGTAGCGGCCGTAGGACACGGCCGCGGCGGAGCCGACGTCGAGGCACGCGTCGTCCTTGTGCTTCCACAGGCCCGGGTCGATGCGCACCCTGAGGCTGAACTCCGGGTCGAGCGTGGGCCTCTTCAGGTCCGTCTTCGGGTCGAGGCCGGCGACGGCGTCGATCCCGACGTGGTAGAGCGGCTCGTCTGACATGACGCCCGCGACCACGAGGATGACGGCAAAGATTAGCCAGACCAGCCAAGAGCATCCGCCCTCGTCGCCATGGCATTGCGGGGCCGGTGCTGGAGTCCCTGCCATCGTCGTTGTCGCCGCGTGCACCGGTAGACTATCGGGTCGTCGTATTTGAGATTACGAGTACCTCTTCTCTTCACCTCCCAGCGCTGGACTGCTGGAGAGACCTGTCGATTTACGTATGAAAAGCACTACATCAGGCCCGCGCGAGGTTTGCACCGTAGTAGATTGTCGTATGTAGATGGGACACGGAATTTGTGTCGTTCCATCTACAAACTTGAGGCCGGGCTGTCTGCGGATCCGTGGTATTGTAATTGTACTACAACTAGTATTCATTCATCAGTAAAGGAGAATTTACGTGACGCAACCGTCATGAACGACGTTTCGCATCTGCAAGCTTGGTTTATGTAGTCATGGCAGGAAGAAATGGTTTCGGCGGCGGTGGCGATGCGACACATCTGGGTTTATCGTTTATATATGTCGATGGCATGGCGGACGTCTCGCAGATCAGTGCATGTCAAACAAGGTTTTTGACGTTGAACTAATGTTGCTGCAATGTACAACAAAATCCACGGTGAGCGCGACCTCGAACTCGGCCCCGCCGCGGTGCAGGTCGCTCGCGAGCGCGTCCCGCACCATCCGCGGCACGTCCACGGCCTTCCCCCACGCGACGACGGACCCCTTCTCCCCGGACCGCCGCGGCCCGACGCAGAGCTTCGGCTGTGCGCCGGTGGCGTCGCGGTAGAAGCACCAGCCGCAAACCATGAGGACCCAGGCTATTGATGTGAAAAAAAGGACGCCGCCGCAAACCATGAGGACGCATAGGACCCAGAGCGCTACGCATCTCCATATATCATTTCCTTCTGGATGCTGGCCGGGGTCCGGCTGAGCAGAGGCGCATCGAATGGGAAGAACCATCGGTGTCGGACCCGTCGTCATCATGGTGTTCGCTTCTGGCACGTCCCGCTTTGGTATCTTTTTTTTTTGAGGGAAGCCACCTGGCGTACTTTATTGATTTTGGATAATAGTTACATCGTTTACCAGCATCTCAAATAGTTGGCTAGGAGGTTCATCGACCCAAGTACAAATCTGATTACTATCATAAGCTAGCCTAGCCAACATATGAGCTGCCTGGTTTGAGTCTCTGTTACAATGTTCTATTTCTATCAAGCTAATGCTATTCCAAAGACGAGTGCAATCATCATAGATGGCCGCTGCTGCAGAAGCCGAGAAACCTCCTTCCAACATTGTCTGTACCACATCTGAACAATCAGATTGAATTACAAACTTGTTGCTGCCGATCTGTTGCGCAAGTTCAAGACCCTCCTTCAGTGCCCAGGCTTCTGCCATCGAAGCATCAGTGACGTGTGGTAGGTACCTCATGGAAGCAGCAATGAAGCCTCCCGTGTAGTCCCGAATTACAACACCCGTGCCTCCAGTGCCTGTATCAACACAAAAACTAGCATCAACATTGATCATAAGCTTACCCTCCGGCGGTTTCCTCCAGCCTTCCTGTTTTCGGATATTCTTCCGAGTCGCCCGACTGAAATTTGTAGCTATTGTCGCTATCGACATGGCTGTTCTGGTGGTATTCAGGAGCTCTTCCCCGTGAACCAATTGTCTGCGTTGCCACCAAAGGTACCATCCCCCCGTTAATATCAGTTCTGGCAATCCCACTCCATTCATGTTTGCTGAACCTCCATTTTGAATTATCTCTTGCACCAAGACTGAACCCGATCTATCAATGTGTAGTAGTTCAGCTATCCGATCCCAGACACCAATTTTCTTCCATACTTCCTGCACCCGATTGCAAGTGAAAATCAAGTGTTTAATGTCTTCGCATCCAGCAGTACAGACAGGACACGAGCTCTGATTGCCAATGTGCCTATTTGCCAGGATGCCTCGACAGGGGAGCAGTCCATGGAGAATTCTCCACCCAAAAATTTTAATTTTTGCAGGTACATCGAGTTTCCACAATTGTGACCAAACTGAATTGTTTCCTGTCCCACTTGCATAGTTGCTCGGTATCTCGGCTCCAAATTTAAATCTCCATTGACAGTGATACGCCGACCGAACTGAAAACAGTCCATTTTTGTTATGGTGCCAGGCTACTACATCCTCCCTTCCCGAGCTAAGTGGTATTTGCAAAATACGATGCACATCAACCGGCCAGAAGAGATCACTGATTAGCTCTTCGTCCCACTGCCCTGTAACTGGATTTAACAGCTCGCTGACTTTGGAAACCAGGGTGTTTCCCCGCGGTGTAAAAACTTTCAGAGAGGGACTACCTGGGATCCAGTTGTCTTCCCAAATGTTTATCTGATTCCCGTCTCCTACACGCCATATACAACCACGTTTGAAACACTCCAGCCCCGCCAGTACACTCTGCCAAGTGTACGAGCTGCCTTTCTTGGGTTTTGCCTTCAGCAGTTGTCCATCCGGGTAGTACTTTGCTCTGAGAACTCTTGCACACAAGGAGTCCGGCTCACACAGCAGTCTCCAGACCTGCTTGGCAAGCATTGCTATATTAAAAGATTGCATGTCCCTGAAACCCATGCCACCTCTGTTCTTAGGAATACACAGCTTCCACCAGGCTTGCCAGTGCATCTTCTTGTGTTCATCATCATCTCCCCACCAAAATTGAGATATTGCATCAACAATTCCCTTGCAAATATTCTTTGGAATCTGAAAAACCATCATTGCATAAACAGGGATTGCTTGTAGTATAGATTTTATCAGAATTTCTTTCCCACCAGTACTTAGAAGCTTCTCCTTCCATCCCATTGTTTTTTCTTTAATTCTATCAATCAAGTGTCTGAAGCAGTCACTCCTGTCAACTCCCACCATTGATGGCAATCCGAGGTATTTATCATTTAAAGATTCAGTCATGATATTCAGGGCTTGGCACACCACTGCTTTGACATCAACATGTGTGTTTTCACTGAAAAAGATACTTGACTTTGCATCACTAATCATCTGGCCTGAGCTTTGACAGTAGCGGTCCAGAATCAGTTTCAGAGTATCGGCATTCTTCTTATCAGCATGCATCAAGATCAGTGAGTCGTCCGCAAACAGTAAATGTGACACTGTCGGGGCATCTCTGCAAACCTTGATGCCTTCAATTTCTCCACGCCGTTCAGCTCCTTGTAGCAGGCATGACAAGCCCTCAGCCACTATCAGAAATAGATATGGAGACAAAGGGTCTCCCTGTCGAAGCCCCCTTGTCGGTGTGAAACAGTCTGTCTCCATAGAGTTAAAGCGCACATTATATTGCACCGAAGTAACACAGCTCATAATAATTCTGACCCATCGGCTATCAAAACCCATCCTTAGCATCATTTTCTCCAGGAAGTTCCACTCGACACGATCATATGCTTTGTGCATATCGAGTTTTACTGCACAGAGGCCCCGTTGGCCCTTCTTCTTTTTTATTGAATGTATACTTTCATAAGCCACCAGAATGTTGTCAGAAATTAATCTTCCCGGCACGAAAGCCGATTGATGATCACTAATGACCTCTGGCAAGATCCTTTTCAGCCTATTTGCTAGCATCTTTGAAATAACTTTGTACACTACATTGCAAAGACTTATTGGGCGAAATTGAGTGATTTGTGTCGGGTTTTTTACCTTTGGGATCAAGACGATCGTAGTGTTGTTCCAACCTGCCGGGACTGTTGCAGTATTGACAGCAGCTAGCACTTCATTCTCCATGTCAGTACTTAGTAGATCCCAATATTTCTTATAAAACACGGCATGCATGCCGTCGGGCCCTGGTGCCTTCAGGTCCCCAATCTGGAAGAGGGCCTTCTTTACTTCTTCTCTCGTATACGGTGCCAGGAGTTCTTGGTTCATAGCATCACTCACTCTTCGATGAACATCATCAAAGATAGCCTGCTCAGGTTGCTGTACTTCAGAGGTAAACAAGTTAGAGAAATACTCCTTGACCATCCCACAAAGTACATTTCTGTCCTCTTGCATCACCCCGTTGCCATCCAGCAGGCCTTTGATAGCATTTCTTTTCTTCCTGCTGGTTGCAAACTGATGGAAAAAATTTGTATTCTTGTCTCCATACTTTAGCCAGTTTGCATGGGCTCTCTGAACCCAGTAGATTTCCTCCTGTTCCAGCAAGAGTTCAATTTTGACCATCAGTTCCTTCTGAGAATCTGTATTCGCTTCAGACATTGGGCAACGTCGAAGCCGTTCGAGGTCCTTCTTTAGATCTTTCAGTTTCCTTTCAGGTGCTTTCAAAGTGTCCTTGTCCCAACGGTGTAGGTCATCACGAACATCCCTAACCTTTTGCATCAGGGAAGGCCCCTCTCCTCTTGCCGCCGCCCGAGCCCAAGCAGCTTTTATAATCTCATCTACAGTTTCCTCCTTTAACCACCTTGCTTCAAACCGTCTTGGTCTACTGTCACCGTGCACACCAGCCATGTGCTCCGTGTCCACTAGCAGCGGCCTATGATCCGACCTCGTCATGTCCCCATTCAGCAGCCTTGCTTCCGGGAACGTTGTTGTCCACTGCAAGTTCGCCACTCCACGATCTAGCCTTTCCCTGATCGACCCACGTCGCCAGGTATACTGATCTCCAGAGAAACCCAGGTCGGCTAGTTCACAAACGGACAGCGCATCGTGGAAGGCTTGCAGCTGCCGTTGCGAGCGTGGGCTACCTCCTTCCTTCTCATAGTTGAATAAGATCTCGTTAAAATCGCCCACCACCAGCCATGGGAGCTGCACTTTGTCTTTGATCGACCGGAGAGCTGCCCACGTGATGTGTTTGTGATCCCACCGAGGTTCCCCGTATATTCCAGTAAACCTCCAACTCACTCCATCCCTTTCAATCACCACGTCAATGAAGTTGGTTGTGACTCCCAATTCACTAACGTGAATCTCATCGCGCCATAACATTAACAGACCCCCGCTTCTACCAACACTCTCGTGAACGATCATGTGGTCGAAAGCCATTCTCCTCCTCACTTTCTCTGCCTTTGCCTTGCCCAGATGTGTCTCAGACAGGAAAAGAACATCTGGTTTGTACTGCTTCTGGACGTCCAGAAGCGCTCGAACTGCCCGGGCGCTGGCCAGCCCGCGGCAGTTCCATGCGAGGATCTTCATTGTCCCCGGCGACCCTCCTCTAGGGAGGACGCCGCTTTCAACAAATCAATATTCGTTCTCACCACATCATCACTCTTCCTTTGTCTTTTTTTATCCTGCTCCTTCAGCGGGCTCATCTGCAGCCCGTCATTGTTTGGAACACCTTCAAACTGGCCCACCTTCTCTGCTACTGCTCCCGACCTCTTTTGTATCACCGCAATAGCTTTCGTGGGGTCTTCCTCCTCATACTGCGCATAATCCATATCATTATCCTCATATCCAGCAGTCATATCTCGACCTCTGCCTCTACCTCGGCCCCTTCCCCCACCACGAGAACTACCAATGCCTGAACCTCGTGGTGCTGCTGGCCCTTCAAATTTGACAAGCAACCAGTTCCCCCATTGACAACTTTCTTCAGCATGAATGCCGTCCCCACATTCTGCTACCTCATGGCCCAGGAGGCCACAAAAATAACAAAACAAAGGGAGCTTCTCATACAGGACAGGGTACTTCTTCCTCTCTCTGAGGGTCATTGGCACAAAACGAACCAGAGGAGTATCCAAGTCCAAGAACACCCTTGCCCTGAGATATGGCGTAGGGTTGATTCTACCCTCATTAACAATGACTGTGATCGGTGGCAGTCCAACCTTTCCTGCTACCTTCTCAGCTAGTTCCTTCTTCTCCATCAAGCCATCCGGAATACCTTGTATCCGGACCCAAGCTGGGATTTTGTTTAACTTGTACTCCCAGACATTGGAGAATCCATCATATTCTTGAAGTACAACAGGGGCTCCACGGAAAATCCAGGGACCTCCCTCCATCACACGGTTCCAATCACCAAGGCATTGAAACTGGACCAGAAAAAGATTATCTCCTTTGATCTTAAAAATCACCTCTCTTGCAGCTGCCCATGCATTACGCATGGTGTTGAATAGTGCCGCATGGCTGAAGGGTTTGGTGGTATGAACCCTAAAAAGAGCAAGCCAGCGTACATCTTTGACTAAATCATCCATCTCCTCTGAGAAATCCAGGTCTTCTTCTTCCTCACCCACCAGATGGATCCCCTCCAACCTTTCTTCCAAACTTGGTTCAGATCTCATCGCCTCTGCCTTCTTTGCCGATTCTCCCTGAGGACCCGCCATGCGAACGTGCGCACGTGGTTAGGAGAAGAATTGGTTGTCGAAACAGCAATCGAGTTGCCGGGGACCGGAGATCACGCGTAGGAGTACGGTGATCCTCGGTATTATGTGGACTCTGCCGACGTCGCCGCCGCTTTGGTATCTGGTTTGTGCTGGTTGCGCGGAGGACGGGTGCCTGGTCGATCTGGCTTTTATACGCAGGCTTCCCTCGACGATTGTGATTTCGATTGATGCAAACAGAGTTTGAGGATTTGGTGCAAAGCTGGTGACATTTCCGAAAACTCATTCTCGCACCTACCCTCTGAGCGGACCTTATCCTGACCGTTCATTTTCGCCTCGATCCCGCGCCACGATCGCGTGGTCCCCGATTTGTTTCGCCAAACTGCCAATTGTTTTGCCTCGCTGCCTGCCGCTCGCCTCGTGAGTTGGCTGGTTTCTATCCTCTCCTCCGCCGTCTGAGGATTCACCCAACTTTTTCGTCTCCCCCACCCTGCCGCCAATTATTAGCAGGTTTATCCCAAATTGATTCGGTTCCCCTTCCAGATCTCCGCCTCCAGTTGTGCTTTATTGATGCAAATCTCGTTAGGTTTTCTTAGTTCCCTAGCTCTCAATCCCTCCTGGTTTATTTCGTGCTATGTTTTATTTCGATTTTTTATCTGATTTTCCTCCGTCACCTCAATTTCTTCGAGTTTTAATATGATTTGTTCCGATTCGTTCGGTTCGTTTTCCTCAGATTTGCCTACTCCGATTTTCTTCTATGTGATGTATCTGCTTTACATGTGCCCTCTTCTGATATCGTAAGGTTGTACATAATGGAGTCCCGCCGGCTTTCCATGGATTATTCAACTTCGGCCTCCCAAATCCACTTAGCGCTAGTACTTTTTCTGGTCTTCCCTTGTCACCATTTCCTCACTTTGGTATGGGTACGTCAGTTCTTGCACCACACCTTGCGATAGGTTAGTTTCCTTCTCCTTCCTTCCCATCCTATCAATATTAATTTTTCTAATGCGGATAGTGCAAGTTGGGTACACAAAGTCTGCCCTGCCTACATGATTTCTTCCGTATTATTAGATATGCTAATGTTTCCCTATACCAACATATTAATGTTTGTGTTGACAGGATGCTATATTGTTTTGTTGATTAATAAACTTTATTCATAGTTAAACGACCAATCAAAGATGTTGTTTGATGCATGGTTAAACGCCACATTATTTACTATATTGCTGAGGCCATGTATTTTAATTAGTATACCTAGTCAGCTCTCATCCTCATTACGCATCCTTTTCTTTAGTTGGCATTCAGCATAATTTCCATTTTTACCCATATCATTTCCAAAGTAATTTTATCTGCACCTGACTTCATGTTTGTTATGCGCACAACGCCATGCAATCTACTTATTTGATCCAAATGAATTTTCATCCACCTGCATGATAAGCATGTCTTCCTTGATATAAAAAGACTGTTAGACAAAAAATTTCATGAAGCACCTTGCATGCTACTATACATCCATCAGTGGTCATATAAATCATTCCAAGTGTGCACATTGTGTCCAATCATACTCTTTTCAGCGTAAATGCATAATTTTAGAACACCCAACTCAAACATCGAATTATCATTCGTTGTTTCCAAAGACATATCTTATTTCGCTACTAAGTACCTTTTATGTCTACCAAAGATACCCCTTTCCCCGCAATGCACTTGGCTCATTTTTCTGCTGCTCAAACCCTTTTTATTATTTTCCAACCGGATCAAAATTAATGGGCAACAAGATACCGGTTTATCATAAAGTATTCACATTTTAGCTACCCGGACGAATTGGTATTTAAATTCGCAGATATTTTCTTGATTGTACAGGAAACATGTGCTCTTTCCAAGATCTTCTACGATCAGCATATTTAGGACTACTGATGCCCCAAAGTTTTTCGGATATGACTCAGGACAATTTAACTATATTCATGCATCTGATTCTCGCTTATGCTTCAACGCTGAAACAAGTAATCACATTTCTGTTGCATTCAAATTTCGTAGTCACATTTCTGTTGCTTAAGTAGCCTTACGTCGTCGCGAATCACCATTTCCTCACTTTGGTATTGGTCTGTCATCAGTACTTGCAACACACCCTGCGACAGGTTTATTTTCTTCTTCTTCCTTGCCACTTTATTAATATATTTTTGCACATCATATAGTACAAATTGGCTTCACAAAGTCTGCTGTGACTACATGAAAATTCCGGTCTCTTAGAAATGCTATTGTTTCGCTATACCAACATGTTAATGTTTGTATTGCTGGGATGATTTTTACTTTTGTTATTTAATAAACCGCATTCATCCTGAAACGTCCAATCAACGATGTTGTTCCAAGCATGCTTAAAACTCTCATTATTTACCAAATTTCTGAAGCCATGTCTGCTAATTAGCATATCTTGTCAGTTGTGATCCTCATTACACATACTTATCTTTGTTGGCATTCAGCACACTTACAATTTTCCCCATATCATTTCCCAAGTCATTTTATTGGCATCTGACTTCATGTACGTGATGCTTGTCCTGAACTGCTATCTACTATTTTCATCCACCTGCATGATAAGTATGTGTTCCTTGCTATACAAAGTGTGCTAGGCAAATTTCATGAAGCACCTTGTGTGCTACTATACATTCATCCATGGTAATATACTCTGTTCTATTAGTATAAATGCATAATTTTAGATCAGCCAACTCATACACCGAGTTATCATTGGCTGTTCGAACTTATATCTTATTTTGCTGCTAAACAGCGTTTTTGGCTGTCCATGAAACTCCTTTTTTAGCTGTCCAAGAAACTCCTTTTTTGTGGATCCTGTACATTTTATCTTATCTTCCTACTGAAGTAAACTTAATGGGCGACTTCTCCAAAGTTACAATATAGCATTCACTTTTCAGGTACCCAAAACTTGTTATTTACATCTGAACATATTTACTTGATTGTACAGGAAACATGTGCTCTTTCCAAGATCTTCTAAGCTCAGCATCTTCGGGATTACTGGTGCCCCAAGTTTTTCCGGATATGCATCTTCTGAGATCAGCATCTTTAGGTTTACTTGATAGTTCATGGTCTTATGCTCAAACTCCACTTATTTAAAATTTAGACAAGGATATTTAACTGTATATTCATTACCTTTAATTTTATCGACTGTACATAAAAACCCAAACATTTTTAAGATCATCCAAGTCCACTGTTAATAAGTTGTATGTTTACCCAACCTTCAAACCATAGTGCCTACAAATCAATCATATGCTCCAAGCTACCGTATAGTACGCTGATAAACAATTTCATGTGATCTATCCACTGTAATAATTAGTAACGCACCTACGACTTGATGTAACATATTTACTTGTTTTTACAGAAAACATGTGCCCTTTCCAAGGTTTTCTCCGTTCAGCATCCTCGGGATTACTGATGCCCCAATTTGATCCTTCAGTCCCGTATGTACATGTTTGAACAGCAAACATGTATTACTGATATCTATGTTCGATGAATCAAACAGACTGCAGGAATAGCAATGTATGATTCTCCTTGCATATTGATTCCTTCAGTCTGGCATGTAGGATTAAAATGACATAAGATTAGTTTATCATAATGTTATCCACATTTCATTTTTGGCAAACACCATTTATGTGACCATAGTTCGAAAAACAACATTTTCTCATAATATTTACAACGCACTCCTCTCTTTCCACATTTGATTCTATGGTCACCAGATGAGGGAATGTGTGTGAAAAAATAATGTTGTGCTTTTAGCCAAACACCATTTCTGGCAAAGTCAACAGTCCACTTTTCAGTGCTTTTTCTATATGAGTTGCTGATTGACATTTCTCCTCTCTCTCTATAGCTGTTTTTTTTTTTGGGCATATAGAGCGTGTTGCATTACATGAAAACAAAGGAAGAAGTTGAAATGCTGCTACCATTGACTTCTCCAATTCCAGATGTCCCTAACTGTAATATTGATGGAGTAATTGGTTATACAGAGTTTAAAAGAACAATGCCATCGGTATGTTGACTTTTCTGGATAAATATGACATTCCTGTGTATTGCTGGAACGCTCTTCTTATACATGAATTTCTTGGATGCGAGTGATAGATATTGGATCTTCTTCGATGATGAAGACAGGAGCCGTTTGAGGCTTAGCAATTGAATTATCACCATGTGCACTCGTGTTGCTGCATAAGTATTTAAAAGCGTTGGACCTAGCTACTAATCACCATGTGCACTCATGTTGCTGCATAAGCATTTAAAAGACTTGGACCTAGCTACTAATCACCATGTGCACTCATGTTGCTTCAATATCACCTTCACCTGTTTTTCCTAGCTTCAACCTGTAGTTATTTAGTTTTCCAAAAAATGTTGCTCTCTCCTGATGTTTTAAGAATATGCAGTCTAGGTCACTTCACCATAAATTGTCTGGCTACTTTTATGTGGGTTAAATCACATGAGCAATAAATTTCTGTGTACTTAACTTCCATTCTAATTTTCCAAAGCAGGATGAGAACTCGCGGGAATTGAGGATGGCGTCCTGCAGAATAATTTGCCCAAAGTGGGTTTAGTTAGTGGAAAAATGGCCGTGTGGATTTGTTGTGTGGCATTTTTTTATTTTACATATAGATCTGGACACATTACTGAATCTCTTTAGAATATGAGAAGTATGAGGTTTTCTGTACCTTTAGTGTAATGTCTTTCAGATACCAATGGTGTACATGTGGCAAACACCACCAAGGCATGACCGTATGAGGTTTTCTTTACATTTATAGTAATGTCTTCAGATATCTCGCCTCTTTTTGGAGCATATGAATGTCTGTTGCTGCTGCGAGGGTGACAAGATGTTGTGGTTTTTTAGATTGGCACTATTGTACCTGAATTTGCGCACTCGGTTTTTAATCTCCTACATGAGCTTCCTAGTTACGTATGTGGAACAACCTATATCATGTGTTGAAACTAACTCATTTTACCCGAAGTTATCATGGACCACGTCCTAGATGCAAATGGGAATTCAAGTACATCATGTTATAGCAGATGAAAATGCTGAGGAAGTTTTTGATGATGTCAAGTACATCAATGTGCACTCTTTGACTGAAGACAAGAAAACAACAATTGAATTTTCTGTCAATGAATGTAAGAACTTGATGTCTGAACCATTGGCCTTATACACTGAGTCATTGAAAAAGCTCAAGGATCTTGTGCAAACAGTTAGGAAGATGTAATAGAATCTAGTGCAAACAGCCCTGCTTTATTTAGCTTGCACACTATACTATTTATGTGACGTGGCGCTAATTGTTTTGTTGTGAACTATTTTATTTTTGTAATATTCATAGCATTTTGTAGTTATTTTTCGTTTATCAGTATGTAAAGAAAAAAAAACTGCAACTAAATACATCCAGGCAGCTAGATGATCACAGCTAATAAGGAGCGCTGGCATAGTAAACTTTGTAGTATTAGGTACACTTTCCAATGTAAAACCAAATACATGAAAAACTACAGATACTTTGATTGCATCACAACTTCATTTTTAGTTGCCGGTCTCACCTTAGGCACTATCGTTACATACGATGCAGTTGTCATGTCAGTTCATGTCCAACCAAACATATATTACATCAAACATCTGTTTAATGGGCTCTCGCCGGAGCAGTAAAACCAGACAAATAGCCTTCTTTTTTTAGGAAACACGCCCATGACTGGCTATTAATTAAATACAGGAAATTGAGGCCAATTACATGTCAGACATAGAAAGGACAACCATTTTGATCATCCCTATTCGTACACCAAAAATATCACTGATTTGAACTGCACTTCTAGCTAAAGCATTAGCTGCGAAATTGGCTTCTCTAGAAAAATGTGAAAATCTCGTTTCAAAAGCTGATCTTTTGTCTTCATTTTTTTCATGATATGCCTGATCCTCCAGTCTTGTAGCTCATCACGAGAATTATTTGGACCTGAGAAAATCACATTCTTTGATATTTAGCTTTTTTTCAATCGTCCATAAGCCAAGAGACAAGCTTAAAGCTAGGAATAACAGAGCAATAACATCTTGTGCTTGATAATGTTGCTACTTTTACATACTACTAATGAGTCAGCAACACAAGTTTGTTAATATGTTCTAATACAATAACTTTCAGGCAGAGATCGCCCCTGAGGACAAGTTTGTTACGCTGGATTCCAATACAATAACTGGAAACTCTTTTACGAGACAACAAACGTGCATAATATTCTTAATAAATAAACCATCTTTTTATATAAATCAGGAGAGAGCATCCCACCTTTTCATCATTCTCATAAAGAACTTACACATACGAGACATTGGCTACATGTCTTGTTTTTGGAGAAGAGCAGCGGAGGGATGGAAGCACCATTGCTCACACATACAACAACTTGAGTTATGTAAATATATTGACTAGCTTGAGCGGTTTTCGAACTATGCTACGCAGGAGAACCAAGGGCCTACTCTAGCGTTAATTACTTCGCTGCTAGAATGAAAAATTGGATAATCATGGCATAATAAGTCTAGTACAAAGTAAAGGAACCGAAGTTCAAAACATATGTTAATTACTTCTAACAACAGATGCACCTATTCTAGCTGCTCACCGGCGACGGAGAATGAGCATAGTAGCTCACAGGCACCATATCTGCGCGCCGCACCACCGGTTGCGCAACCTTGGCCTTGCAAGAAACCTCGCGCGACATGCCTTCCGGGCCCGGGACATGCTCGAGCTGCACCACCGTGAGCACCACGTCCAACTCGGCCACGCCGCGACGCAGGTCGCTGGCGAGGGCGTCCCTGAACATCCGCGGCGCTCGGACGCCGTTCCCCCACGCGAAGACGGAGCTCTGCGCCCCGGACCGCCGCCGGCCGACGCAGAAGCTCGGCACGGGACCTTTGGCGAGCTCGACGCGGCGGTAGGACAGCCGCACCGTCGAGCCGCTCGTCAAGCACCAGCCCGTGGTGACGCTCCGCGAGGCGAGGCTGATCGTGAGGTTGAACTCCGGGTCCAGCACCGGCCGAGCCAGGTCCGTCGCCGGGTCGAGCCCCGTGACGGCGTCCACCACCACGTGGTAAAGCGGCTCCCTGTCCTGGTCCTGGTCCAGCCAGTGGACAAAGACCCCTGCAGCGATACTAGCAAGGACGAAGCAAACGATGGCGATTACTAGGAACCACTTCCCATGGCGTTTGCAACATCCTCCATCTCCTTTTGGCTGGCCGCTAGCAGGGTCCGGCTGAACGGAGGGACATTGAATAGGAAGCTGTTGTGCCGCCGCCACCATCGTGTTCGATGCGTAGCAAGACCTAGTTTGGGATCTTGTTTGTGTTTATATATAACAACGCATATATAGAGGAGGATCAGGTGCCTGGTTTGGCCTCTTACACGCAGGCTTTAACGGTTCCGAATTCGATGGAGCTAGTGAAATTTTCAGCAGAGATTGAACAGGTGACGAAAGACTCATGCAAATGCGGGTTCGATGCGAGTTCCAATAAACTAATTGAATAATCTATTTTTTTTATATATATGAAACAACTGGACGAATAACAAATCAGAACTAGCGTCATGCAGAACCTATCAAGTCTCTAACCGTTCACAACATGTCACGTCCCCGTACCATTGTGGACACATCTTGATGTTGCGATCCTCACACTTTCTAGAGTTTCGGACAAAGTGATGAATTTAATATTTCTAAGAAAAAAGGAACTACATTCACGATGCTAAGCACAATGCTCCAATTTCATTGAATTAATCGGGCACCAGCCTACAACCGTACTACTTTGGATCTTAACCTCGCCAAAAAAAAAAACCTACACGGGAGGTCAATTACTTCGCTAGCTGCTGGAATGAAAATTGGAACATTATAGCACAATGTCATAGTGTACATATATGCTTATTAAGTTCAAAACAGATGTATCTTTGGCGACGGAGAATGGGCGTAGCTCACAGGCCCCATATCTGCGTGCGGCACCGCCGGTTGGGCAACCTTGGCCTTGCACCACACCATATGCGACTCGCCGCCGGGGGCAGGCAGAATCACGAGCGCGACGTCCAACTCGGCCTCGCCGCGCCGCAGGTCGTTGGCGAGGGCGTCCCTGAACATCCGCGGCACGCGCACGCCGTTCCCCCACGCGAAGATGGAGCCCTGCGTCCCGGACTCCCGCGGGCCGACGCAGAACCTCGGCACGGGACCTGCGGCCAGCTCGACGCGGCGGTAGGACAGCCGCACCGTCGAGCCGCGCTCCAAGCACCAGCCCGTGGTGACGTTCCGCGAGGCGAGGCTGATCGTGAGGTTGAACTCCGGCTCCAGCGCCGGCCGAGCCAGGTCCGTCGCTGGGTCGAGGCCCGTGACGGCGTCCACCGCTACGTGGTAGCGGCTCCTTCCCCTGTTCCTTGCCCAGCCAATTGAAATAGACCACGATGGCGGTAACTGCGAGGACGAAGCAAACGCCGATGCATAGTAGGATCCACTTCGCATGGCGTCTGCTCCATTCAAAAACTCCTTTTGGCTGGCCAGGGTCCGGCTGTTGCGCCGCCGCCGCCGCCATCGTTTTCGCTACGTGAACGTCCTTGCTAGTTTGGGATCTTGTTTGTGTTTAACTACGTATATATATATCTGGTGCCTGATTTGGCCTTTTACACGCAAGCTTGCTTTTACGGTTCTGATTTCGATGGGAATTTGAAAAAAGTCAAACAAATCCGTACGGTCCTTGCTTTTACGGTTTTTTTATCTGTATATAAACGGTGATGAGTTTGTTGGTATTGTACAGTTATGGATGGTAAATTTCTTAACCTTTGAGGACCTCACTCTATGTTTCTGATGGACTTTTCAAGTTTTATAATATGCACTATGGCAAGAAAATCATTAGATTAATCCATGAAATCTCTAACCGTATGCTTCGAAAAAAAAAAACTCTAACCGTATCCAACATGTGACGCCCCGTACCCTTGCGGGCACATCTTGGATGTTGCAACCTTCGTATTTTTCCAGATATTGGAAAAACAAATGAATTTAAATATTTCGTATTTTTCCACATCTTGAAGGTGATTTTTCCCCTCCTTTAGTACGTGGTCAAACACACGAAACACTTAAGAGAATGGCGTGTTTTTCATTTTCTGAAACGAACAATGCAAATAGTATTTCATTAATTATATGACGACAGTGAGTGCGACAGATTACAACTCACCAACCAATAATAACATGAAGGAAAATACACGGGTACGTAGAAGACTCATTGATCCTAACACTACCTAACAGTTCTACACCACGCATGACGACTGGCTACTACTGAATCTCCCGCTGCTGCTGTCGAGCGCTAGACGACGGCCGCTAGCTGTTTCAACATCAGCAGCTTCTCCGTAGGCTCCGAGAGAACTGGCCTGCTGAGCGCAGGGCGGGCCGCCCCTACCATCACCACGCGCGACATCACATAGTCCCACCAGCCGCTGTCGCTTAACGTGTTGAGCTGGACCTCGAACACGGCCTCCCCGCTCCTCATCTCCTTGGCGAGGTTGTCGATCACGTAGCCCGGCACGGCCACGTTGCTCCCGCTCGCCACGACGGCGCGGAGGTCGCTCGACTCGCGCGGCCCGACGCACATGCTGGGCACGCTCCCCGCGGCGAGCGGGAGGCGGAGGTACGAGTACAACACCCTGACGATGGTGTGGTTGTCGATGCACGCGCCGTACAGCGAGCTCTCGGAGGCGACGCCGATGGTCAGGTTGAACACCGGGTTCACCAGCACCCCGCCCTGCTTCGTGTCCGACGACGGCACCGGGTTTTCGAGGCCGGAGACGCCGGTGATGGCGACGGTGTACGCCGGCGACACGGTGGCTTCGTGCACGTACCAGAAAAAGGCCATTAGGCAGGCGGCGATGACGAGGGCCGAGAAGGTCCCGCACAGGCACTCAAAGGAACAGCAACCGTACTCCTCTCGCCGGCGAGGGCGGCCGTGGTAGTAGCGAGGCAGAGCAGGATGCTCCTCGTTGGAGTAGGCGCCCATCGTTGGCTAGCCCCGGCGGTAAACAGATCTAGGGTTTAATTTGGCTAAGGTGATTGCCTAACTAACTTGTGATGTGGTTTCGCCGTTTCGGTTCAGGGGATCGAGATTTTGAGGCGGCGGCGCGTGGATTTATATGCGATGTACGTGCTAGGGAGATCGACTTTGGCTCTGATGAGGATAAGAACTTGTCGACGAACGGTCTCCCGTTAATACGCAACTGTTTTTATGTTTCCCGTTCTGACACGTCCCAAAAGAAAACGGAGCCCTAGTCGTCGCCGGGTCGAGGCCCGTGACGGCGTCCACCGCGCACGCTGTAACGCGGCTGCTTCCTCTGGTCGTCAACCGTCCATTGGTGATGGACCAGTACGGCGCTTACAAAAATGGCGCCGCAGACGATGCTGATGAGTAGGAACCAGCACGCTGCGCGTCTGATCCGTTCCTCACGATCCGGCTGACCGGAGGCGCATCTAGTAGTAGTAGGAAGCAAAGCGCGGCCGTTGCCGGAGTTGCAGTCATCGCGTTCGCTACTAGGCACGTCGTACAGGCATCGATCGGATCTTGTTTGCGTTGTCTAAAGTAGGAGGGCCTGCCCCTGGTCTGGCCTTTATATGCAAAGCTTCTGCGTGGTGTTTGGTTCGCAAATTGTAACGTAATCTGATTATACAGGAGTAAGGGGTTGCGTTAGTTCGAGTTTGTCTCGTCCCGCTTGTAATCAAGTCACGCGCGCTGTAATCGGATACCAGGCAATACAAATCTGATACACCTCCCACAAGATTGGTTTTGTGGTGCCTAGTAAAATAGTAAACCAAAAGCTGATGCAAATCCGGGTTCCAATAAACTATAACTGAATTAGGTTTCTTTTCAGGAGGAAACAACTGAACAAACTTTCACTAGAATATTTGGATAATTAACAACAAGCTAGCTAATGTTTTAACTGATCTGTTAAGATAATTTTCTACGTACGTAAAAGATCGCCATAATAATTTAAATGCCCGTCAAACAATGCGTGGTTTTTGTATATTGTAAATTGCATCGAGTTGGTATTGATTTTCTTTTTCTCCTTTAGTACGTCGTCAAACACACAAAACACTCTAGAGATCAGTACAATGGCGTATTTTCTATTTGCTGAAACTAACGATGCAAATATTTCATTGTGACGAGAGTGAGTGCAACAGATTACAACTCACCAACCAAAAATGACATGAAGGAAAACTACACGGGTACCTATATAAGATTCATGATCCTGCCACTACCTACGTACAGTCCTACACCACGCTTGATGACTAACTACTACTGAATTGAATCTTGATTGCTAGCTGTTTCAACATCAACGCAGTTTATCCGTAGGCTCCGAGAGAACTGGCCGGCTGAGCGCAGAGCGGGCCGCAGCGTCCGCCCCTACCATCACCACGCGCGACATCACATATCTCCACGAGCCGTATTCCCTCAATGTGTTGAGCTCGACCTCGAACGCGGCCTCCCCGCTCTTCATCTCCCTGGCGAGGTTGTCGATCACGTACCCCGGCACGGCCACGTTGCTCCCGCTCGCCACGACGGCGTGGAGGTCGCTCGACTCGAGCGGCCCGACGCACATGCTGGGCACGCTGCCCGCGGCCAGCGGGAGGTCGAGGTACGCGTAGGACACCTTGACGACCGTGTGCGGGTCGATGCACGCGCCGTACAGCGAGCTCTCGGAGGCGACGCCGACGGTCAGGTTGAACACCGGGTTCACCAGCACCCCGCCCTGCTTCGTGTCCGACGACGGCACCGGGTTGTCGAGGCCGGAGACGCCGGTGATGGCGACGGTGTACGCCGGCGGCATGCCGGTTTCGTACACGTACCAGAAAAAGGCTATTAGGCAAGCGGCGGCAACGAGGGCCGTCAAGGTCCCGCACAGGCACTCAATGGAACCGCAACCGTACTGCTCTTGCCGGCGAGGGCGGCCGTGGTAGTAGCGAGGCAGAGCAGGATGCTCCTCGTCGGGGTAGGCGCCCATCGTTAGCTAGCTCCGGTAAACAGATCTATCTAGGGTTTGATTTGGCTAAGGTGATCGCCTAATTGCGATGTGGTCGCGGTTTCGGTCCAGGGGATCAAGTTGATGAAGCGGCGGCGCGTGGATTTATATACTCCCTTGTCTGGGCTGATGTGCGAGGGAGATCGACTTTGGCTCTGATCGATGAAGAACTTGTCCACGAACGGTCTCCCGATAATACACAACTGCTTTTATGTTTTCCGTTCTGACACGTACCAAGAAAACGGAGTACTACTAGCTAGTACTACGATGCTGTTCAGTTGGTGAATTTGTAACGTAAACTGATACTAATACCGTAAAATAATTTGATACTAATACCGTAAAATAATTGCGCCAGTTCTTGTTTGCTTCGGTTCAGGCGGGTTGCTGCTGGACAATGATCGGCAGTGGAGAAAGTACAAAGCTAGGTCGATTGCTTCATGGTGTCAGGTCGAGATAGAGAATGCCAGAACGTACAATAGGAGTTAGAATGCAGAACACACAAACTGAGCCAACCGATCTCGTACGCATCATGTAAACTAATTCCGTTCGCAACCAATCAATTGATGAGTCCAAAACAACCAAATATCAATAAAAACAACTATCTAGTATCTCTACCTAAATCTGTTTTTCCTAACACAATCCGCTAAAATGAGATTTACTAAAACTGATTAGTAATATTTCGACGCAGATCCAAACAGCACATCAGTGTTGCACCGGCGGTTCAGCAAGAACTGGGTGAGGAAAATGACCGGAATCCCCTTGCTCCGTCACCGGAACGCTGTCAAACCGCATCGAGGATCGCCGGCACGTCTTCGACGTGGCGGCGGCCCCGGCCCTCACCAAGCACGCCAAGACGTCCCATTCGCCCTCCTCGTCATCCAGGCTCATCAGCTTGACCTCGAACACGGCCTCCCCGCGCCGCAGTTCCTCGGCGAGCGTGTCGGCCAGAAACCCCGGGATGGCCACGTCGCGCCCGCTTGCGACGGCGGCGCGGCACTCGCTGGACGGCCGCCGCCCCGCGCACATCTCCGGCGAGCGGCCGGCGGCGAGCGGGAGTCGGAGTGGGGAGTAGGACACCCTGATGGCCGTGCCGGGCTTGATGCACCCGCCCTTGAGCGCGCTGTGCGAGGTGAGGCCGATGGTGAGGTTGAACGCCGGGCTGAGCACGCCCCGGCCCTGCTGCGCGTCCGTCGGCGGGTTGAGGCCGGAGACGGCGTCGATCGCGACGGAGTACTCCGGCAACATGCTGAGCTGGTCAGCGCGCCATCCGAAATAGGAGGCAGGGCCGGCTATAGCGGCCACGACGAGTATGAAAATGGTGACGTTTGCTACGCAGTTCCGAACGCCTTACCAATCTATCCGTGACCATAATCCTTCTTCCGGAGGAGATGAGCCGCCCAGCTTCTCTTCCGGGGTGGCGGGGTGTGCGCCCATCGTCAACTGTGTAGGTCGATCTAGGGTACGTTTCGGGTGAGGTGCTTCGTCCCTGTGGTTTTGGGAGGGGATTGGATTGAACTACCGACTCAACGCATGCACGTGTGGGTTATATACGCCTCATTTGCCGTTCGTTAACAACTGATGGGTCTATCTTTGGGCCTGTTCGCTGGTGTGGTTCCGTGGCTAGTCTGGTTTTTGGCTGGCTGTTTGCCGCTCATGCCCTGCGGGCTGCTACAGTAGTTCGGCTGGTTAACAGCAGGCTAGTGTACCAGCTGAACAGGCCCTTTATCCCCAAACGTCGACTCTCGATCGTGGTATCAGCTCGGTATACGATACGCCTAACAAACAATCCCGGCCCAAGTATATAAAAAAAAAAAAATCCCGGCCCTACTATCACACGCCGTGAGCGGCGACCCGTCGTATAAACCGCATGACACCACCCCGGCATGGAAGGGAAAATACGTGTGAAAGCCACAAAAGAATATGAGGAAATATTACACGCGACCACGTACGTACGTACATGATTAAAAGGCCGCATTTTTTTGAGAAAATATTTAAAAAATTAGTCACATAAATTTCTGGTGTTTTACTGCTGTATGTTCACAATGAAATAAAATTCCACTTATGTTGCGTATAATCATTTGCACGAGGGAAAAAAAAAGGAAAACAGATGCTCGATCTGTTTAGCACCCAAATTTTGAGAACTACGGTGCTCTCTCTCTCTCTGCCCTGAGGTTTTCCTATACAATACCTCAGCAAAGTCACTGATCACGCTGCGACCAGACCAGGCAGTATGGCGCCAGCCTCGTAGTAGTATTTCAAAAACGGGGAAAACACAAAAATTTAATAAACCAAAGAGCACTCGGTCACTCATGCTGGAAGTGTGTTACGAAACCGAGTGCCGTGGAGATATAATCAACAAACACGAACTGTGAACCTATGAATTTTTATTGATTACATGAGCTAAATTGATGAGTGACTAAGACTCTTTGATTGGAATCATATGTTGGCCAATGCTCTCCACATGAAGAAATTGTCAGCCCAAGAGCCTGATCGAAACAGCCTGGTACGTACTTATCAGTCGTTGATTCCCACCTTAATGAACGGTGGACTTGTGTTGAGGACCGAACCCTACCTCATACTCCCTCCGTTCCAAAATATAGTGTACATCTAGTTTTGTCCTAAGTCAAATTTTTTGAACTTTGACCCACAATATTTAAAAATATATATTATTTTAAAGTAAAAGAGTTATATATCATGAAAGTTCATTTCAAGATGAATCTAGTAAAAGCATTTTCATGTTGTCAATCTTTATGATTTTCTAGATATTGTTGGTCAAAGTTCAAGAAGTTTAATTTAGGATAAAACTAGATGTACACTATATTTTGCGACGGATGGAGTATATATCTTATTCAGGTGTGTAAGAGAGTAGGAGTAAGATGGAGCAGCCAACAACAGTAGAACAAAGGAGACACAAGAGAAGAGGAGAAAAGAAAGGGCTTGTTGTCATATTCATGAATCCCATGCAATTATCTTCTAGCTGTTGATCGGATATTCCAAACTTGGTGAGCTCATTCTACACTTAGAGTAATCTGATTCTTAGTAAGCATCTTTACCTTTGACCATTAATTTGTAAAATTTTATATAATTTAAAATGTGAATTGTAGATCCTGAAAGTATTTTTCATAATGAATCTAAAATCATAAATCATATTATTATAAAATATACAAATACAATTAAATAGCCAAAGATAGAGAAGTTTGACTTTGACTAAATCTAAAATTGCAACTATTTTGAACACAAAGGAGTAGGAGTATGCAACATGTAGAAGTAATAACATTCACTCGTAACAAACAGAAGGGTCCAAATCCAAATATCATCGAAAACACCTAGCTTAACTAGTTTTCCTAATAATCAGCTAAAATGCAATTTACTACCAACTAAACACTCATTTGTAATATTTCAGTACAAGATCCAAAAACTGACATTATTGTTGCACTGGCGCGTCAGCAGGAACTGTTGGGTGCGGAACATAGCTGGAATCACCTTGCTGCGGCACCGGTATGCTGTCAGACGACTCCGAGGATAGACGGCACGGCTTGGGAGTGCCGGAGGCCGCCGCCGTCACCAAGCACGTCACCACGTCCCATGCGCCATATTCATCATCCCGGGCCAGGCTCGTGAGCTTGACCTCAAACACAGCCTCCCCGCGCCGCAGTGCCTCGGCGAGGGTGTCGACCAGGAACCCCGGTATGGCCACGCCGTGCCCGCGCGCGACGGGGGCGGGCCCACGCACATCTCCGGCGCGCGGCCGGCGGCGAGCGGGAGGCGGAGGGAGGAGTAGGACACCCTGATGGTCGTGCCTGGCTTGATGCACTTTTCTTGCACCACGTTATGCGCGGCGATGCCGATGGTGAGGTTGAACACCGGGCTGAGCACGCCCCGGCCGCCCTGCTGCGTGTCCGTCGCTAGCGCTGCAGACGGCGCGGAGCGGAGCGCTCCAGCGGCCAACCCTGTGCACCGCTTGATTCAAAAACGGTTCAAGGTTCGCTCCGCTCCACACTAATTAGGATAACGAATTGCCCGCGGGTCGGACCGGATCAAACCTTAATCACGTTGTTTCGCTGCCGGAACCTAGCCGCGGGGCGCCCTGAGCTAACGTCAGTGACAAACCCAGCTTGCATGCAGGCATCAGATGAACCAGATCACTAACTTGTGCTACGTTATATTAACTGGTTCATGTGTGCGAATTGTGTTGCAAATCAGTCCCTTCGTGTACGTGTATGACTTACATGTTGCTAATTGTTCTTTAGAGCTTAAAACTAGAGCTTAAACAGGAAGATCCAAACAATCCTAAGTAAATAAATCCAGATAACCGAAGTCTCACACAGTAATACAATAAAAACTCCTTCTGTAAGCTACCGCCAATTCTTTTAAGACCAAGTAAATAGGGCCAGCTCTCATGGTCATGGAGAATAGGTCTTTTCATACTGACATATCCATTCTAGCAAATTAGTTGACACAACAAAACCAACTGTTCACCATGCTACCTTCTGGTCAGTAATTTGTCACAACAAGGTAACTAGTTCAAACACTGACACTCTATGTCTCAGAACCCATTAACAAAACAACTACTATATGTTCCTCAACTCGCTGTCAGCAGCCTCCTTGACATGGCATTAATCCGCCTGTAACGATCAATTAAGAACAAGACATTACTTTAAAAGCTTATGAAAGAAGAGCAACACAGAAGGACATGCAAATATGCAACTGTACGAGCACATACCTGAATATGCATATAGCTCATATACGAACATCATCAATGGTGACATTTCATCAAACACTGTAAGTGCACTAAAAAAACTGCAATTTCTTCTCGACAAGAAGCGTATTTCCCTGAGCAATATTCCTCGATAATCATTCATGAATATTGTAATTTCTTCTCAAAGCAATCGTATTGCTCTAAAGCACATGAGAATACACAACGAGACGAAACCAAACTGGAAGACAAGCCAGCAACGCGGGCCAAGGTGATGAGGCCGTCGAAGGAGCGGGGGAATGGGACGGAGGATCTCGACGGCGTTGGTGGCGCTGCCTGGGTAAGGCGAAGAGGACGTCCCCGGCGTTGGCGGTGAAGGGAATTGGAACCACCACAAGAAGGAGAGGGGCACCCAGGAAGAAGGAGAGGGGCACCCAGGAAGAAGGCTCCCAGGCTGGCGGCTCGACAGCAGCGGCGAGGCTGGCGGCGCCCAGGACGAAGGCTCTCAGGCCGACAGCTCGATGGTAGCGGCGAGGCCGGCGTCGCCACGACGAGGCCGACGGCGTAGCTACGGTCGATCGGTTCGAAGGGGAGGAGGAAGAGGTTCGGCTCGACCCTAGGGGCGATGGGTTCGACGACCCGTGTGAACCAGCTCCGTATCGGTTCGCGCCGGACCGATTCGTTGTCATAATTTAGGGGCGGGTCGACGAACCGAACGGTTCGACCCGAACCGTCCTCAGCGCTATCCGTCGCCGGGTTGAGGCCGGACACGGCGTCGATTGCGACGGTGTAGTCCGGAAACGGACTGGTTTGCGAAACGCGATCTATTAGGAAATACAAGACGGCTCCCCATAGAGAGACAAAGATGAGCGTGACGACGGAGGCGTTTACGCAAACCCATAATCTTTCTTCGGGACGCGATGAGGCACCTTGCTTCTCCTCGGGGTACGCGCCCATCGTCAACTCTGTAGTTCGATCTAGGGTTTCGGGATGAGGTGCTTCGCCTCTGTGGTTTCGGAGGGGATTGAGTTGAACTGCCGATCGACTCAACGCATACTCGTGTGGGTTATATACGGCCTGTTAACAAACTGGTGGATTCGCCACAACGTCGACTCTCGATCGTCGTATCAAAAGTACGATACGCCTAACTAACAACCCCTTCCTACACGCCGTATAAACTGTGCAAGGATCAATTGCTCTGGGCACCCTGCTGTTCAGTAGGGGATCTCGTTCCCATCCCATCACCTCGGGAAAGTGGAGGTGTTTTAAATCAACGTTCACCCCTCTTACACGAAGATCGGACAACTATCAACTTACTTTTTTTTTCTTTAGTTACTGATACAATGAAATTTTTTTCTCTAGTTCATGCATAATCCCACAAAAGAAAATGAAACAAACTTGTTTTTAGTCGATGAACACAAGCAAAAATGAAACTACATTTTCACCATCTAGACCATTTGCTTACTCCAGAACGCTCGGCTATCCTATTGCTAGAGATATGGAGTAATCAACAAAATATGAACTATGAGCCTATGAATTTTTTTTTAGTTACATGAGATAAATAGACTATTGACAAAAATTCTTTGAATGGAATCCTATTGCTACCAGAGAACCGCTTGATTCATGAAACAGAGGCAAATTTCAAAACAGAACAGATAATGGTAGCTGTAGATAGAATTCATCGGCTGGCCACCATACAAGCCGATCGACATTCAATGGGGCCCGGCGGCCACCGGAATTGGCTGTGGAATACGGATGGCAATGGGTACCCGTTATCCGATACCCGATGGGTAAATACCCCATTTGGGGGCGGATATGGGACATATTTGAACCCATGGGTATAGAAATGGGTAAAAAGTTGCACCCGTGGGTATGACGGGTATGGGTATGGGCAGCCATATCCCGTATCCGTTGCACCCGCAAACCCGAATATATGATCATTTGATTATGTTTGTATCTTGAACTTAATCAACTTATGCTTAATTTGTTGTCATGTAGGTTCAACGGTCTATTTGTTCTATGATGATGAGAGACTTTATATATATATGCTTATGATATCTATTGTAATCATGTTTATTTGTTAAGGTCCTAGATGACGATTGTTCTAATTTGGCGGGTATGGGATACCCGTGGGTATCCGTTACCCGCGCGGGTGTGGGTATGGGAGCAACTTCCCACCCGAGCGCGGATGTGGGTATGGGGTCGGGTATGAGTTTCTCCTGTCGGGTAAGGGTTTGGGCAAGCAAAACCCGTGGGTAATCTACCCGTTGCCATCCCTACTGTGGAACGTAGCCGGAATTCTCTTTCGGTACACTGTCAATGCGCCTCCAAGACTCCTGGCACGGCATCTTCAAGGCGGCGCCGGTGGCGTCCCCGAGCCTCACCCAGCACGTCACAATCCTCCAAAACTAGGCGTCCCGCAGGCCCGTGAGCTTGACCTCGAACATGGCGTCGCCGCGCCTGATGTCCTCGGCGAGGCTGTACACCAGGAACCCTGGCAGGGCCACGCCGTGCCAGCCCGCGACGGCCCGGCACGGCCCGCTGGACTTCCACGGGCCCACGCACACGTCCGGCGCTCGCCCGCCGGCCACCGGGACGTGGAGGTGCGAGTAGGAGACCTGTATGGCCGTGCCGGGCCTGATGCAGCCGCCGCTCACGGCGCTCGGCGCGGCGATGCCGACGGTCAGGTTGAACACCGGGTTGAGCAGGCCGCGGCCCTGCTGCAGGTCCGCCACCGGGTCGAGGCCGGAGACGCCGGTGATCGCGACGGTGTACTCCAGTGGCATGCTGACCTGGACCACGTACCAGATAAACGTCGCCACGGCAGCAACTAACATGGCGGCGACGCCGCACCAACGGCATGCTTCGACGTCCTCGTTTGACGGACGCGACGAGTCGCCGACGTGGAGGGGCAGGATCGGCTGGTCCTCCCCGGGGCTCGCACCCATCGTCGTTTACTCTGTAGAACAAAACTACTCCTACTATGGGTTCTAGTTTCACAAGTTGGATTTGCCTCCCTGAATTCTCGGAGGGAATCTGTTGTACTACTTGACTGCACTGCACGCCTGCACCTGATGATGAATTTTTATATTCACGGTTTGTTTCGTATGGGAGTTTGTTCCGAAGAAAAAAAAAATGTCGTGCAGGACACAAGTCGTGACAAACGTGCACGAGCACAACATCACACCGCAGGCTTGTACAAGACCGTCTCATCCACGTCCGGTTCCCGTGTCATTGCCGAGCTCCGGCAACAAACTCCAACACAACCTCGATGTTCGATGTACATAAACCTGGTCAGGATATATACGCGCAACTAACGCCTTCCACAACGAACCCCGCACGCAAACGAGATTGCCCGACGAAAGAGAGAGACAGAGTTCGAGAAGGGAATCGATCGCATCGGCGGCCATGGGAGCGCACGCGCCGGAAACCGAGTGGTTCCTCAACTCCGGCGACACCGGCCGCGGCGACTGGGACGTGAAGGGCTTCTTCTGGCGCATCCTCCCGGGCGTCCTCGGCGCGCTCCTCGCGCTGGTGATCATGGTGCCCCTGCTCTACTACCCCTACCTCTGGTCCGCCGACAACGGCAAGTACCCGGAGATCAGCGTCGCCATCGCCGGCTTCTCGGGCCTGGACCCGGCCGGCGACCTCCTCCCTCCGGCGCGCGCCACGCTGGACCCGACCTTCGACCTCACCGTCCGCATCAAAGAGCCGCGCAAGTACAGCGCCGCCTGCGTCCCGGGCGGCACGGCGACCGTGTCCTACCGTGGCGCGCAGCTGGCGCGGGGCCCCGTCCAGGGCTTCTGCGGCCGGAGCGAGGACACCACGGAGGAGGGCTCCGTCATGGCGTGGGGCAACGCGGTCACCGTGCCGCGGTTCGCGCGGGACCTCCTCGCCGACGAGCTCAGGCGCGGCGAGGCGGTGGTGGACGTGGCCTTGACGTCGCCGGCGAGGTACTGCCAGTACTGCTACCAGACGGTGATCGAGTGCAGGCCCCGTCTGGGCGGCGGGGAGGCGTCGCCGCCGTGCTGGGTGAGAACACAGTACCCGACATTGCCCGACAATGTGAGGAAGCCGGTGAGAAGGATGCTGAGGTTCTTCGGCTCGCGGCAGTAGTTGCCAGCGGGAGGCACCGACCACGTTAATTTGTTTCGCTAGTAATAGCTAGGTTAATGTATTTTTCCAGAATGACACTGAGAATATAGTTTCATAGTCTTTGTTATTCCAACCTTGTCCATGAATATCAACTGTATCAATATTGTTCAGCAGTTGTGTTAACCTTCAGTTATTCCTCTCGTTGAGATTAGAAGTTTTCAAGGGCAGGTTCACTGCATATTCTCGCGAGAGGTGAATAGGCTTGCCAGGTTACTGAAGATTCATATCCTGCAAGCTACTAGCATTTAGCAAAGCAAAATCAAACCAACGAACATAAACGAATTGAACAATCCAAAGTAACAGTTGCGGATATCAAATCCATTACGCCTGATGGCATCCATAAGAGATAATAAATGGCCAAGGAAACAAGAGCGACCCATGGAATAGCATTGCAACCCAAATCAAAATTTCCCAAGAATCCACCTCAAGACCAGACCTCTTATCTACAGAACCAAAGACCAAAGGATACATTCATAATGAACTGACCAGATCCTAAACTACCTAGCAACACCTTAACCCATTGAAGCTATGACACAATTTCTCCAGCCGTTCCTCTACTAGTCTAGTTATTCCTTCACACCATAGGAGTATACCCCCCACAATGTATTTACCACCAAAGCCCCTCCTCATATTTCTCCAGTATACCCCAGAACATATTTACCTCCAAGCCCACCTCACCACCTCCGATATACCGCCACCATGACTCAAATGAGAAAAAACAAAAGAAAGGTTCTAAAGTAGTACTACACTATGCTAACAAGTAACCATACCAATGGGATTTCTTCACCATCATCCGTGTAATTGCTTGGCACGATGATGGCGAACTAGCTTCTACCTTGGCTCGGGTTTTGCCAAGAAAAACCTAGGTTGTGGGACCTGTGATGGACGCTGAGGTGAAGGGTGGTGGTTCTGTGAGCGCTGCAGCATCTGAACCATGGATGGTGTCTGATAGGAGTAAACAAGCGTAGCACTGTCTGTCGAGTCCCCTCGTGCAGTGGCCCTCTGCCAAGAATGTGAGCTCAGTCCAGACAGCAGATACGCCCTCCCTGAAGCCTCATAACGTTGCCGGTTAGCCATCCTCTCCTGCATCTCCTTCAGCTCTGCGTCAAGGGCTGCACACAGGCGGTCACCACTCCGGCTTGAAAAGGACTCCAATAATATCCTCCTGCAATCCTCAAGGATAGCGACAGCATCAGAAAGACCACCTCTCTCAGCAGCAGCCCTAGCAGTCTCAATAGCATCAGCCGCACGGACACGGTTTCTCTCACGATCAACCTCCATACACACTGACTCAGATGTGGGTGATTTAGGCCTCAAGATAAAGACTCCATCACCCTGAATCGTCATGGTTTCATTTGTCAACGGGTCTCTGTAGGCACAAGCAACTTTCAAAAGTGTAGTCTGTTCATGACAATGTGGTAAGTTTACCGACAGTAAAAAGTCCCTTTCCTCATCAGCGTAGAGATGACCAACATCAATTGACCCAGTTCGCCCATTTCCAGCCACCTTACTCAGGTAACTCCCAGATTTGATGGAGCAAAGCTTAACACCTGGATGCACACACTCCACATTTAGTTTCATATCCTGTACAACAACGCTAAGAAGCCCGCCTATACACTGAGCAAATGCATCCTGAATCACACCTTCATCCTCAATAAAGGAGAATGTACCACCAGAAGCCTCAGAAATTGAATGCAAGGCATCTGAATCATGGTCAACCCCGAAGCCAAACCCATGGACAGGCACTAAGCGGGATGTGTGATTTAGAATGGAAGATGGAACAAGTGACCTATAATCTGGCCGGGCACCCCTAACATTTGAAGGAATGTTGTAAGTATCTTGGCCATCTGACAAGAGAATGATGCTGCAAACTGGATTCTGATAACTTCGGTCCTCAATAACCTTGGCAGCTTTCTTCAGTGCATCAGCAATGTTTGTACCACCACTAGCACCAAGTGAGTTGACAGCTTGCAAGGCCTGCTGCCGGCCAGAGTGTGACATTCGTCTGAGATGGAACAACCTCCTGGCAGTAGACGAGAAAGCAATAACTGAAAGGCGATCAGATGGCCCAAGGTGTTGAATAACAAAACCCATGGCTCTCTTCAAGAGTGCTAGTTTAGTACCTGCCATACTTCCACTAACATCAAGCACGGTAACAAGATCAACAGGAGCACGAGTTGTAGAATAGCCAGTTGAGGTTGCATTGAGCGATCTGCCAGTGATCTGTTCAGGATTAGCATACGGGGCTTTCAGATGGATCAGAACAGCAAAATCATCTTGAGATGATGACTGTGGAATTGCTGAAAACTCTGGAAATGTCTTAATTTCAACAGTTCTACTAGATCCAATATCACAATTATCAGCAGCCTCCATCTTCTGCAATGGTTCATCATCATTGAAGTCTACTGGCTCAGAAGTATGCATAGCAGGAGCCTCTCGCTGGCGGTTCGGAACCTGGCGGAGAAGAGCCATGTAGGCATCTTGCTGTGGTAATCGAGCTTGGTTCGCTTGCAGCCCACCTCTTCCACGAGGAACTATGGAAGATAATGAGCGATTGAATGGAATCTCTTTCCACTTTGCCCGGCAAACTGGGCATACATGGTTTCCATGCTTCACACTGGAGGAGATGCAGTGAAAGTGAAACATGTGAGAGCATTCGGCAGTGAAGAGAGCTTGTCCATGACCCGGCTTCATGGAATCAAAACAAATAGCGCACATTTTCTGTTGAAAGAACAATGAAAGGCATGTTAAATCTTTAAACAAAGCAGGATGGAATGCACATAGAAATCACAAGTGCACAACAGCACCATACTACTGTATCAATTTTGTAGTATGTACAATAACAGACATAGGACCGCAGATCATAATGTGTGCACACTATTAATATTTACCCCGATTGCATGAGAAATCGTACCAATACTGTGTTTATTTAAGGAGCTTGGCTAGAAAACAATTAAAATCACACCACTAGACAATAACTACCCTAAAAGAGCACTTCCCATTGATTTGTTCAACCAACATATGCTACGAATTTCCAATAAACAAATGTTCTGATAACTTAGCACATGCATCAAAGCATTGCTTGTTGGTCACACTATGTGACACTTTGCAGAAAATTCAAGGCCTGACCAGTCTAACAAAAAATGTCAAACTTGCATGCCTGCCGATAAAAGTCAACCCAATCACTGATCTCATGTTGACTTAACAGATTGTCAACTTTGAAAATGTGAACCAACAATGTTTGCAAAAGCAATAATGCAGGCGTCAAAATAGAACAAATAATTTAGTATTTGTTTCCCTAACATTTTAGTCTTTACTTCTGACTATGATAAGAAAATTTATAGCTGTCAACCACACCTCGAGACACTCGTGAAGTTGCTGGTCAAATTAGGGTACTCCCATACACAATTCTAACCAAGTCGTACCCCCATTAAACACCCAAAAAAAAGTGAAACCATAAATAAAGGCATCCATGCATTGTCTCAACCACACGAAATTTTATATCAAGAAAATCTCAGATCTATAAAATCTTGGACCATTCAAAGAAATCACAAGCCTACCATGACAACTATATGCAGGTGCGTCCTTGAAGACATTCAAGATGAACGCAAAAAAGAAATACTCCCTCCGTTTTTTAATATATGACGCCGTTGACTTTTTTCGTTACGTTTGACCGTTCGTCTTGTTCAAAATATTTGTAAATAGCTAATTGTACAAGTTAACTTTAAAGTGCTTTTGATGATGAATCCAATGATATTCACTTCACATTCGAAAAGTAATTATTTAAATCTATATTATTGGTCAAAATTCAACGAAAAAGACAACGGCGTCATATAATTAAAAACGGAGGGAGTACTAATCATGCAGGCAATTCAACATCCCTTTCAATGGGCAGCAACTTGAGTTGGAAAATACGGTTAACACTGAGAAAAACGTAAGAAACTGGTGGCGAGTGGTAGACGGGAGAAGATACACGTGAACACAGTGGGAAGTTAGCAAGTTGGTCAGCAAAGGATGCAACTTTCCCTTTCGGGGAGGAACAAGTAGAGGCAGTAGAAAAGAAGCTCACGTTAAGCTGCGGATATGACACAGAACAAAGAAAGCAGAATCGACCCGCCCAAAAGTGCATTGAAACTTGAAAGATTCCCAGACAAAAACTAGCAAACTGACCGCACCCCCAAAATCCCTAAGAATCTCTGAGAACATGGAGATCTGAGAAGATAAAAGAATTTGCAGTTTTTGTACTTTGAAAGAGGAAAAATATATGAGCAAAAACGTGGTATAAGTTAGAAAACAGCACGAGATTATATGAGGGAATAGCATAAAACAGAAGATTACCAATAGAATGTGACATCATCATGCAAACTGCAAAGGAGCATCTTTTTTGGATATTTCCCTAAAATATTTTTGTGGAAATAAGTTTTGACTAAATCATCAATATATGAAGTGAGGAAAAGGGTTATTCTAATGAAGACATGTTTCCGCAGGAACAGTATGATATGATTTCAGTTAAAAACAACACGGCACAATTTCAACTCGAGACAGTTACAAATGGCCAATCAAGACTAGTGGAGGCACAGCTTAAAACAAAGCAGAGCATTAAAAAATCAGATGCATACAAGAATGCTGGACGCAGCCAAGAACATCCAAATCAAAACGACCATCGCTGCATCCAAAACTTGCCGGCCTCCCGTAAGAGCGCGGCATCTGTAGCCAAATCGTTTGCAGGCGAAGCCGCATTGCTCCAATCCGTACCTAAAACCAATCAGAAACGCCAAGCCGCACCAAGCCGGCCTCCGTCTCTGCTACATTTCACATCTAACACTGCAGTACTCCCCATTCCCCGGATGCCGACGAACCAGGCACAAATCTTAACCAACAATGGAAGGAGCTTGCTCCGAGAAATGGGGAGAGGAAGAAAATGTCTCACCTTGGAGGACTTGCCTCCGGACTTTGACCTCCGCAGCGCGCCGGACTCCGCCGTGGCCGTCACCATGGGCGTGTTCGGCGCCGACACGAGCGCCGCCGCCGAGGAGTCCATGGAGTGCGCCGCATCCGACGCGCGGCGCTCGCTGGCGCCGTCCTCCCGGTCGCCGGCGACGGCGGGGAGGTGCACGCACAGGCCGGCGCCCAGGGCCTTCTTGGCCTTCCTCCACGCCCCCGACATTGCCCCCCACCCCCGACACGCTCTCCACCGCAGATTCGTCCAAAATGCTTAACTCCTGCCTTGGCTTCCTGCAAGATTGAGAGCGCTACTACCAAAGGAAGATTGAATGGGGCAGGGGGAGAGAAATGAGGTGGTTTTGAAGGGAAATGCGAGCCGCCATTGGAGAGCGGCGGCGGCGGCGGTGGGTTGGGCTGTGAGTTGCGGCGGTGTGCGGCTTTTGGTTTGACCTGTGCGCTGAGGGACAGGAGAGAGACAGGGCGGAGGCAGGCAGAGTAATAAGTGGAGGTGAGGAGGGCGCGGAGTTTTGACCTGGGCACCGAAAAGAAAAGGAAATGGCGTGAAAATGAGAGGGCTTTCGCTCGCGGCCCCGAAATGGTTTTGGTTTTACGCGGAGGGAGGAGAGCGTTGGTTTGGTCACCGGTTGGTGGGAGCCGACTGCTCTGGTCATAACTCATGAATGCAAATGGAGCTTGAAGCTGGCAAACTGGCAACTGGTCCACCCAGATCGTTACCCACCCAAGATGACAAGTGCAAAGCGTCTTGTTTCCTTTATTAATCGTTGTCACATGTGATTCTCACCAAATTTGCTCGTTTATAAGGTGTGCAGACGTCAACTAATAATCGGAGTACTATCCCGGCAACCATCCCGGCAACTGTCTGGTTGCCTCCGAATTAGTTCGTCTCATTGATATCAGCAGTGGCATTTTTCTCTTCATTGTTGTGTCACCAACTCTCCCACCTATAGATGAGCAATATCCACAGTTTTGACTTTGTCCTTTTATTATCTTGTTCAATGAATACCAAGCTGCGGATGACAAATCACATGCTTGACGGTCTCAAATATAATCTCTCTATTTTATGACGTTTGTTACAGCAACACTTATGGTATTTGTGTTCTTCGCTAAATGACGACTAAGAACATGCACCATAGTACTTGTCCAATAATATATACATCGTATCTTTTAGCCTTGACACTCGTTTGTTTACCAATATTTTTAATGCATAAATGGTATTCTAGCATGTTAACCACCTCGATGTGTGACAGGACTTGAGATGGTATGCTTACATGGTCACTCAAAAATTGTCTTACGTTATTAATGGTTTGTGCTTACGCACGAAAGTTAGTATAGTGGTTATGTTTTTAGTATTGATTTTTCTTTTTCGGTAGTTTGTCGATTACTGGAGGAGATTCCTAGAGGGCCAATGCCCCCGACCCCCCCCCCCCCCCCCCCCCCCCCACCCTGTCAAATAATTTATTAATTTTTAAAATAGTTTGCCATTGTGTTTGTGCTTTTTTATTATTATAATATGTACACTACTGATTTATTGAATGCATAAGTGATCTCTGATACTTCAACTCCCTTATAACATTTTTAACACCGAAAAAATGTAGTAGCACGTAAAATGGTTCAGCCACTAGGTTGGTTCTCAGTTTTTCGAAAGCCACGCATATTATGTGGTCTAATTTAGCACAATTTCAGCACCCATTATGAACATGACATATATAAACAATCAAACATTCCAAGTTGTATTGCATCATCACTCATCCAAATTCCAGGAATAGTTATAAAAACAACGATTGTTGATCGGTGTTCCTAATCTACTGTTTTACAAGCTCCGGGCACCACTGTTCTTGTCTGCTCTGACCATACCGTCTTCAAAGCATCCTTGCCCGATGCCAAGTTTCCAACTTTTGTTTCCAGATGGCTGACAGTTTTGCATATCGGCAACCGCAAACCGTGCGCTCGCATGAGGGCGGAGTGGGAAAGGAAGGGGACCAGAGGGGAGGGAGCCGGTGAAGCCACAATTTGACCGCTCCCTGCTTCAGGTCAAAAAAGGGTCCGGCTTCCTTCGAGATTTATGGAGAAGCCGTACAGGGACTGCCCGTTTGGTGGTCATCGAGTAGATGCCGTTCCAAGAGCCGTCCCTGGAGTCGAAACAAAGAGACCCTAACATGCATGGACTGTTTTTATGGAGTGTTTGTATGTTTTTATCTCTCAAGATCACTATTGTAGAGGTGAAAAAGTTAAAAATCGTACTTCAGCGATGCTAGTACTTGTACAAAGATTCAATTATGCAAGGCATTGCGTACATGAAAACGTAACGGTATTACTTGGCGCCACAAGTACGGTTGTCCCTCGATCGCAACCGAGTTGGAGCAGTACTTTCGTAGATAAGCAATCACACTTGAGCGTACTTTACCGGGAAGAAAGATACAGGTAGCCATTCATGCTGAGCTCTCGGAGTCGTGCTTTCGATTAATGCTCGCTTCAAGCACAGAAAACTACTTGATCCTACTCTGAAAGTAACTTGGGTCCGACTGCCTCCTCTGGGCATCATGGAGGAACCAAAATTAGGTGGAAATTCCATCTCCGAGAGCTACTTGATCGTACTCTGAAAGTGTAACACCATTTGCGATTCGTGCACTTCAATATCATCAATGCACTTTTTTAAAGTACAAACATGCAGGTAGGCGTTCAAATCAGGGATCTGCTCCGTTCAGACGTACTACCAACCATGCACACGCGTCATGCAACTAATCCGTCAAGAACCCGTTTGATTATTCCGGCAATGAAGATGAGACAAGTTAAAAATTCTGTAAACTCGTTTAAAGTCCAAGTAGCGAGTGACGCAAGCTAAGAAAAATTCACACAGGCACGCGTGTTGCCATCTCGTGGCGCTGTGCAGACTGAAGGGTACCTTCGGGCGACGAGCAGCAGCAGCCACAGGAGATTACGAATCCGCGCTCGCCCATGCTGGAGCGGCGCACGACCGAGCGCGATCCGGCACGTGAAGCGCTATCTGGAGCTCGAGATTCCCATGAGCCATGATCCCCCGGCGCACGAGAGGAATCCTCCGCAGACCACGAAACGCTCTCGCCTCGCACCCAACCAACCAAATGGCCATTTCTTTGAACTTTTCCGCCATCACGCCCCCGCACGAGACGACGAAGCAAGCCTCCCTCCCTATCTGGTAATCCGCGCAGAGTACTTTAGCGGTTGATGCCATATCGTTGCGGGGATGGGGGACGCCGACGTGACGTGATGGCGATCGCGAAAAGGGGAACCTGGCTGCCCCGCCTGCTGCTGCACAGCGTCCGGGGTCAGGTGTGCACAATTTGTGCCATGATAGCGCTGCCAGCATCATGGCCTCAGCGTATAGATTAGCGGCAGCTAAGCTCGGCCTGCATTGTTTTTGAAGAGCTAAGCTAGGTGTAGGTATACTACGAGTATAGTGTGCCTCTGGATGCTCGAGTAGTGGCTTCACTTTCTGGTGTCTGCCGGCCCGTAAAGTGGCGTGAGCTTTATGTCAGGGGGATTCTTTGTTGTAAGTTTACAAAAAGGACTGTAAAAGGGTGCATCATCGGGGAGCTTTGTTTAAGCCAAGACCTCCTGGATGGGGTCTAACGTTTGGTTATGGTTAAGCGAATGACTCGACTAGTACTAGTGGTATCCGGCGCGCTTCGCGCGCCGCTTGTTAGATGACGCAGATTAACAATACCTTGAAAAGGTGGGTTTACTAATATTGGCCGGTGGAGAGGCTTCACATTGCCGGTAACAAGCCTCTGTTGTGTTTGTGATTTAAAAAAACGTAAGTGACCTGCATATACACATTGCTTTCCTAGAGTTAGCATAACAAAATTATCTTTATATTGATATGAAACTGTGACACTTCCATCACAATCAGTCAACAAGAAACAAACATGGTATCTTAGTTACAAATATTTACACGGGACTTTTTATCTGCTTTATCATTTCTTTTGAGAGAGTATCTCAATTGTTTATGAAACATGGTATAAAATCAAAAGTGCAAAAAAGGGCTACATGTGAACCATAGGTCATAAAGCCGACATCATAGCGGACTTTGATAGAAACACATATATAGTAGACATCACTTTTCACAGGTAGTATGATTGTTAAAAATAACAAGGGGGCAAGAGTATTACTGTGGATATCTTTTCTATCTTCTTATCATAAAAAGATATAAATACAACATATATGATTGCATCGGATACACGGTGCAAACAGTACTGGTACCAAATATATGTAAAATCACATGATACGAGATGCAACGTCATAAACCAAAGTTTCAATGTAAATATTACAGGGCTATGAAACTGGATGCTATAGTGGGGCACATCAGCTAAATCGTACATCCACGGGAAAATAACCAGCACTTCAAAGGTGCTTGCACTTTGAATGCAACAGGGAACATATCAGGTTCTCCGATAGTATCATGATCCTACATTTGAAATAAAAGAAAAATGTGTATTTAATCAAGCTCATCATAACCATGAGAAACCTACGCATGGATGTGCTCAAACAAGAACAAGCTCAAGTTCATGAAAGAACTTCAAGTTCGGCTCACATATTTTGAACTTAAACCACTTTTATGAAAATATTTCAGAAGCTAGAATAGCATGTGCCAAATCGAAGTGTCAGTGCAAAAAAGAATTTGAGTTTAATATGTAAAAGGTTTAAACATACAAACATACTTGTGCAATCTGGATGCAACGGTGCCTGTCAGTCTGTCACACCACAGTGATATCAATAGGGTAAAGTTTTTTTTCCTCCTTTTTCGAATACTATTTACTGGAAAATATAATACATGTCCTATAAGCATTGTCATAAGCTCAAATCAGAATGGGCGCAAAAAGAGCATCATTATGACAGATAAAACATGGAACAAAGCTCTGAGCATCACATAGAAAATCCATTCGCGCACCGCTTGGTAAACTCGCTATTACTTAAGCAAACTTTGGTTCATGGAAGTGGCATGCCATCATTCGATTTGCAGCTGTAATGTTCATGCAGGTCTGCTGGGCAATGACTATGAGAGATAACAAATTGGCACAAAACTATGTACACTAATCAGAAATGTGAGACACCATACTAAATGAACAATAGTCGGAGCTGTCATCGTCGAGTACACTGGCAAAGGAGCCATATGTAGATTAATCTAACAGGCAAAATGCCCTACTAATCCTTTTAGTGTTGTCATCATCAAGATATTAGCAAAGGAGGTACACTCCTCTGTTTGTGTCAATTACGGTAGTTAGTATTAGGCAGAGAGAAACGATGTAACACCGCTGCTGTAAACAACCAAAAGGCAAGGTGTATAAACATGTCGAAAGGGAAGGCATTACCGTGTCCATTGGATTTAGACATCAGGTGAAAGTGAAGAAGTTGTGCAAAAAAAAAAAAAAAAATACCAGTGTGCGCCCAGACATACAAATTCAATTGTTAGAAATAGGATTGCTAATATGGGCACATGAGCTATTTCCTAACCCACAAAAAATAAATCCAATGAGCAAGTAAAGCACCTAATTAGCCAGTAAAGCCATGGATAAACTGAGAAAAAAATACTTATATCCTATTCGAATGAAATCAAAATATTCTTAGGAAACAGTAATGTTCTCAATAGTAACAAAAATCTAGTAGTAGTAAGTCAGATATATCACCTGGAAATTCATGGAAGCAATAAGTTGGATAACATATGTGCTAAGATGCTAAAACATTAACTTCCCAGACATCATGGTCCAGAACCTAAAACCAAAAACAACACCTTTGTCAAGAGCTATATACCATCAGTGACCTGAGCCAAATGCAACATAATGCGTCAAACAGAAACTTGGTACATAGAATACCAGTGACATCCGTTAAATTACCATTAATTTTTGGTAAGAGATGCGATCAACAGCCAGTTGCAACTAAAAGAGATCGATTCAATCACCAAATTGAGGAATGTTTTCTATGATCGTAACATAAACTTATGTGAACACCGCCCAATAAAAGAGGCTCTTATTCGGTACAGAACAATAGGGAGAAAGACTAACATATATTTGTTTGCAAACTACAAATCACATGTCATGTTTGGATACAATGCTGCGTACCTTGAATTCTTGCGTCAAGATGGAGTAAAACAATATGATATGCAAGGAATCACAAATTAAGGGGAGATTTTGAAAGATATAAAAAACTAATCTATGAATCCAAGTGAAATCCTAATGTAAAGTTGACATCCACATCAAAACAATATGAACATCTATATATAACCCAATCAAAAGATGATGATGTAGCATGATCCCACCAGGCCTTACTGCTCATGCAAAATTCACTCCAATATGCCACACAAACATTAGACATTGTGATGCTACAAATGCTACTAATCACAATCGAAAGTGCTATACTGCAGGTTGTGAGCATAAATAATTAACACGATAAATTTGAAAATGAGAAATAATTGACAAGAGTGTTTTGTTCAATAATATTTTACAGCAAATATATACTTTTGTATATCAATGGCTGGAACAACAAACTGGAATGACAGTCACTCTGCGGAGAAACAACAGAGCGTGTAAACCATCCAACATAAGGAATGATATGCACACCAAATGACCTGATTATTAACTGCAAGATGCATCAATCCATTATGAACTTATCTTTACAAATTGCCCAGCAAGATGGCATGCCCCTACCTGCCCTGTGCTTTTGTGTCACAGTTTGATCGAAGAAGAAAAAAGCTGTGTTATTGTAGTAGAAGTCGATTGCAAAGGATAGCATGATTTTGTTTTTGGAACAGTACATTTTCTTTATCTCCGGTAACTCACATGAAAGGAAAAAGCAAGGAAATCTAATAGTGCACGACATTTATATGAACCCAGGTTGCATGCATATATGGCTGATTCATTACATACAGAGAAGAGTAAAGCTAAGAGTGAGGTATCTCACTGATAAAAAACAAACCTGGATAAACAGAAGACTAATCCACCTCTTAGTCCTGTACAACAGTCACCCGGAACGAAGAAAAAAAAATGGGAATTAGACATAACAAAAGCATAGTAAAACAACCATGCTGTCGGAATCATCTGAAACTATCACATGGCACAATCGTGAATAAACAAATACAAATTCAAACAGGAAGGGGAGAACAAAAGAAATTTTGATTTGTTGTAAGGGTGGCACCTAATTCTAAAAGAAACATTGGGAGCTTATACTGACTACTGTTGGACATATCTATCCTAACCAAAAAGCACAGGATGAGATATAGCAGGGCAGGCTGCACGCAAAAAGGAGACCAAGCACACCAAAACCCTAATCCATGGAGTAAATCCCCAGGAAATTATGGCTACCATTCCTGAAGAGATTGGAACCCTGAATTACATTACAAATGGAAAACAACCAATTATTAATCATTCTGTTATCTTGGAAGAAATCACCCAGAGTAGAGGCATGAAATGCACTGGAGTTTTGAATGAACTGTACATTAAGGCTGTCACATGATCTTGCAGCACCCATCGTTCTAGATATATGGAACACCTGAGTACAATGCCAAACTTTTGTATTGATAAAGTTGCTTCTTACCTTATACTACATTAACGGAGGGAATCGCCAGAGACCTTAGGAAAGCCATGCGAAAATCATACCACCATATCTGAACTGCAAGGATTCGGGGAAAATCCCATGAGGGGAACCATGTAAAAATCATACCATTAATCATATCTGAACTGCAAGGACTAACAAAATTTCAGACCAAAAAAAAGATAGGAAGTGAATTAGAGGATGGTAAATGCCAGGGGGAGAAGCATGGCGCAGTATATAGGAGTAGGATTCTATTATATTCATTGCGGGTTCCACAGAGCTAGTCTTAAAAATAATATCTCTATAACCTGATCCTGATAGCAACATTTCAAAGAGAAATAATGATCTGCCAGGGGAAGAAGCATGGCACAACATATGAGTATGATTCTTTAATATTTCACTGAGTGTAGGATTTACAGAGGTAGTCTTCAAAACAATATATCTATAACATGATCCTGATAACAGAATTATATTCAAAGGGAAACAATGATGAATGCTCTACAGTTGCAGTAAGAAGCGGCTTACTGGTTTAGCATTTGAGCCAGCGTTCATAGTGGACAGAAGAATTCCATCCTAGTGCGCTTTAACTCTTGCTTTATCTCATCCTCAAACTCAGCTCTGCAAAAGAGGAAATAGAAGCAAATGCAGCAATATTAGGTAAGATGTCAACTCAAGAGCAATAATGTCATATAAGATCTGATCCTCCAACAAAAGCTAGGAGTTGTTGCATTGCAGTTTATGGAGAAAAAAAATATCCTATCCTCAAATAGCACAGAAGGAGCAGCCTATGTTTCTTCATAAGCAGAATTCACAATACTCTTATACTGCCGCTGCAAGGTTCAAATGAACAGCAAGGGCAATGGATCGATATGGGCTCCCCACTTTTACTGTTTCCACTAGGATCCCCACCTTACAACATGAAACAGTACAACAAAATCAATGTTCCCTGCAGGTCCAGAAACAGGATCAAGACAAAATCAATGTTCCCTGCAGGTGCTATATGCGAAAAAGTTCATCGAATGTCAACAAGAAAAAATGTCAAGAGAACCCGTACGGTTCACAATTTACCTTGCTGTCATCAGCATGGCAAAACTTGATAAGTGCTTATCTTTGCTCTAAAAACTTATTAGAAAATGTTCAATGAACTAACTGTATCTAATAAAATAGAAGCGCTCCTTGAAAATTAAAACCATAGTGACCTTCATCTGTTAGTTCTATAAAAGGTCACTATTCAAGATCTATATAAGATACACTCTTGTGGACAAAATGCACGGGCTACTCTACTTCACCAATAAATTTTTCCAATGGGATAGAGGAGCATTGTAGGTCAGACTAATCAAGTAAAAGTATGTGCATATTCTCACCAGTGTATTTTTGGACCAATAACATGTATTAGCCTCGGAAAATCAAATCTATACGAAGCAACAATGAACATGGATATTATCAACCGATCATGAATCAAAGGTAGAAAAAATAACAGAACTTGCCCAAGTTTTTAAGCCATTGCGCCTTTCAAGATGCAGCTTGTGAGATCGGTACATTCGCAAGGAAAAAAAGAGAGGCATGATTGCAATCGCTACTCAGCTATCTTTTTCGACAGTAAACATAAATTACACAGATCACTCAAGAGATATGAGGTCATGTTTTTTGTGATAGTCACTGTAAATAGTAAATTAGCTTCACTGAAGGTCTATACTCATAAGAATTAGCATCACTAATGCTAATATATTTATTCTTACAGAAATAGTTTACAATGCTTTTGGACAAAACCAGTTCCCAGATTTCGTTTTCTAAACAAAGACTCCCCTCAAAGAGAGGCATCGGCAAACATTTATTGTTTTGTTTTATAATAAATGAAGCAGCCATTTGGATGGACAAAAATCATGTGAAGCCTGTATTTGGCAGAGAATACATATTTAAAACAAAGTAATTATTGCATGCGGAACTGAAAGAGGCCTATAATCAACTATTGTTACCAAGCAAAGAAAGGAGCAAACAATTAGAAACAAAAAAAGAAACTGGCAAAAATTACCTAGCAATCTGAGAGCCATACCTCTTCATAAATTTTTTGCCATTGCTTCAGCAGTCCAGCCTCTCTCCTCAGCACTAATGTGACTTGAATCATTCCCAAAATTCATACGGCCATCCTTTCATCATGCATTCTAGTAATCACAGGTTAAAAGATAATCAACGAGGGGAGACAGAACCACCACATCATGGCTATTTTCTCTGTTGCCCTTGTGCCTACAATCGCTGGAGACCTGGATGGCCTCTTTAAAAAGCACAGCGTAAAACAAAGCTCTCAAGTTTTATTTGGAGCATGAACACAACCCTAACAATTATAGTTAATGGTAACGTATAAATCACTTCCTATCAACTTGCTAGAATCTGTATCAAGATCTGCATCTCCTATGCACCCAGACCCAAGCAAACAGCGCAGCAAGTTAGCAATAGGGTCAGAACAAGGTAATAAAAGAAACAGTGGGCAAGCCATGGCAACCGCCAATGCGACTGGTACTCTGCTACTCACCATCTTGTGGCACCGACAGCCAAGGCGTCTCTTTCGCTCCTACACCTTCATCATGAGCAGCAGTGGCGACAAAGACCTCAGCGGACGTCCCTCTACCTCGACCCCAGGCGGCTTGCCGTCTGCCGTACAGAAAAAGAAACCCTATCCAACAAAGATAGGCCTGTTGAGCAAAAAGCATCATAGCCGGCCCTGAATCTAGCAGGAAACATGAACAACAACTGCAAAAAAAAAAAAGGATAATAGAGAAGACAACAACCGCACCAGTGACTTGTCTTGCAATTGGAGACCAAGAACAAGGGCAACGAAGTGCCTCCCCCTTATGCAGCCTCCATCCCATAAGCTCCCATCCTCTCCCGCCTCCTCTTCATGGAGAAGACCAAGTAGTGCAATCGAAAAGAACAAATCAAACAATGATAAAATACGAAAGAAAAAAAAAACAAGAATCAAACCAACTCTAGATGGCAACCGGCAAGAAGTCGCCACCCTTGGTTGCACGAGCGAGGGCGCCGCCGCTACCCTTGCCTCCGGATGGGAGGGGGTTGCGCCGCCGCTGCCCTTGCCTCCGGATCGGAGGGGCTGCGACGCCGCTGCCCTTGCCTTCACTGCGCGCCACCCTGAGATGGAAGACGGAGGGGGCCGCGCCACCGAACCAGCCCGGAGGCCGTCCTCTAGGCACCTTTGGAGGGCAGGGAGTGTGACTCAAGCTGCCGCTTAGCCTTGTTTAACAAATTGATCGGCTGGAACCAAGCGAGAGGACCGCATAGGCAGTGCCGTCCTGATCGGCAGATCGATCTGATCATCTTGAGAGAGAGAGAAATGCGAGACGAGGAGGGGAAGGAAGAGCATGCGGCGCCGCAGATCCCCGGCGGAGAGGGCTGGGGCACGGGGAAGAGAGGAGAGGCGGGCTGCGACGTGGAGGCGTGCGGCGGCGCAGCTAGGGTTGGCGGCGGCGGAGAGAGACCGACGGAACAGGAAGAGAAGGGGCAGTAAAATCGCACGACACGCATCATCTCGCAACTACCCCTTTGAATGCGGGGCGCCCTCTGGCCAATCAGAAGCCTGGCTCACCGCTTGAGCCACGAAAGGCCACACGTCCGTATCATACAGGCTAAGTAAATTTTGTTACCGTGATATCAAGTTTACCCAACCATTCCACACGCCAGAGGTGGAGATCATGCGGTGAAAATTATTCACCGAGACGTGGCCTGCCTGGTCGCGCGCGTACACGGGCACCACTAGAGAAGAAAACTAGGTGAAAAACCCGCGCATTGCTGCAGGATAAATAATTATTTTTTAAAAAATAATGGGTATAGAAAAGCAGAGATTGATTCGTGAGAATAATTAGATGTCACCTTTTTGGCGATACAAAGACGAATATTGTGGTTGAATTGACTCTGAAGAGATGAAATTTTGAGAATAAAGGCATATGTTGGCAAATCTCAATGTTAGTGTCACCTGACTCATGGCATAAATTTATGTTCCTACATACAATAGAGAGATATTTACACAGATGCTTAATTAGCAAAAGAAAGTAGTGCCATGAATTTGGTAAACTTTCCAAATTCGTTGTGTTGGTTAACTTCTCTACTGAGCTCTGAGAAGTAGATTGTTGATGTAATTTCATTTTCTTTGACTTCAAGAAAAGTGTATAGGGAAGGACTACATATATCAACTGAAATCAACTACTTACTATCAAATATCTTCAGAGAGTTTTCTTTTCTTCTACAAACCCCTCTACCATTCTCTTTACCTCTTTTAGATAAGATCTTCTCTTTACTTATGCCTAGCACATTATTAGTACCTTTATTGCATACCATTAGTACAAATCCATGCAGCAAGCTGTGACAAATAAGAAAGGATGTCAGTGAGAAAGGATCCACAATCAAATCAGAACAGTAAAAATAGAACATGCTTATTTTTTAAGACTGCGCACATATGGATATGGGTGGGGGACTTGACTTTGGGGTGGTATTGGTGTTTGGTGGTTCTTAGCATCCGCCAAAAATGCTGAAATGTCTAGATGGACTGTGAGGACCTTTGATCTTCGATTGCTTATTAGTGGAGGATTAATCTAATCTAAACTAACAAAGCACGAGTTGTGCGACCAATGTTTCCTCACCCAAATTTTGTGTACCCTCCTCTAAACTCACCTTTGATTTAATTGGGTCCACCATCTCCTAACCCTTGATCTAAAGCCATCGACTCCTGTCGGTGGGACCGTAACGTTAGCAAGGAGTTGTTACACCCCGGTTTGCGTTGAAAAGTGTTACGGAGGGGTTACGCTCGGGGGTGCCGCGAGCATTTTTTTTCACCAGCGATTTTCTTTACCCGCCTCCCAATCGCTCCCGCTATAATCGTGTGATTTGATTCGTTTCCCTTTTTCTTTCCGGTTTCCTATCAATCCGGTTTCCTCTCAATCCCTTGCAGCGATCGAAAACGTGGTTCACCGCTGCTGGTGATCGAGGAAGGTCGTGCTTCACCGACTCTCCAATCTCTAGCGGCCCTCGGCACCTCGACGAACTTCGCGATCACGCAGACGAGCATCGCCTCGCCGCCTGCTGAGAAGCGCAACGACGATCTGCGTGACGATCAGACAATCTGCGCGCCGGTGATCGCTTCGCCTCGCCGCCTTCTCTAGCTGAAGGAGGATTGGCCACTAAGCGACGACGACGATCTGCTTGAGTCCGTGACGATCTCCGGCGACTGTCCTCCCTGTATGCTCCTGAACTCCTGATCTCTCCCCTTTTTTCCTTTTCTGCTAGCACCCTGGTTTCACATCTCTATGGTTTATTCCCCCACCGTTTTTGGCACATGCCGGGCTGTTGCCCCGGGGAGGAGCTGCGCGTGGAGCTGCCTCGCTGCGGCGGCCGGCGAGACCCGCCAAGCGTCGATCCCGGTTCAAGCAAAGAGGTGAGAGGTGGTGCATGCCCGGTGCTCGATCAAATTCCTAGGAATGCATTTGTTTCATCTTCATACCTTTCACCTTCACTATCATGACCAATGATCTAATTTAATTCATTAGGTGATTCGTTGCTGGTTACTCTAAGATATATCGAATGACTGCTGGTGTGGCGTTCATAGTGTCGAGTTGTGCAGGTGGGCCGGGGCGGGGTGCTGAACCTTACAGTTACCTACAAGATGGTCAGTTCCTGGGGTTGCTTAATTACCCTCCTCCCAAACCTGTTTAGGGTTCTGCGGTTGATGCTTGCTTAGCATCCATTGCTCGACACTTCTTTAAAGTCTTTCATCAGTGCGTAGACCACTTACCAATAAAATAATGGAGAGCTCGGTTTCCTTTCGGTTCAGCGCTACCATCGCACCTACTCGAGCGGAAAGATAAGACTCGGCAGCTACTGACTGCGAAAGATAGGTATATACACCTGCAAGTCCGTGAATGTAACCCTGGATGAAGTCCTGGTTATCGGAGCCTTCGAAAGGTATTTCCATCGAAGCTGTGAGCTGAATTTCTCCGGCGAACCTGATCAATCGGCTATCCCACGTCTAATATCATGGAAGTGCCATATGTGGATGGCAATTGTTTAGTTAAAGAGAACTTGAATCCCGCAAAAGTGATTTATCAAATGGTAATTAGAACTATATATGATATGGCATTTTGAAACTGAAAGCACAAGCAAGTGAATTCAGCAACAACTATTAGGAATGATGCTGATGGCAGATGCTTGCACTATTCACTTAAGGCTGGGTTGGCTTCTTAGTTAAGAAGAAGCAAACAGTTCGGCCTGTGCCCAATGTTTCCAAATTAGTCCAACTTCGTACCTTTCCGGCATAAACCGTATATCTCAGAGAGGTCGTATTTCTGTGGGTTGGTAGTAATCCCAACGGACGTATATTCCATTATGCCAAAACCCTCCCTGATTACAACAGTAGTGTTATTAACTCAAGCTTTTACAAGAGATTCAAAAAAGGGTGGTTGCCCGGGTTAATCAGTGGCCTACATTACGAGGATGTAGTCAGTGGTAAACAAGGGTGTGCTTTGTGAATTACAACTGACCAGTGTTGACCAGTAGCAGTAGATAGATTATGTCGTAACTAACTTGGGAGTAGGTCAAATTTTCTACCAACAGCATTATGCATGACTTTTTTTTGTGCCGTGTCAGTGTCGAGTTGTATCCTCGATCGTCATTTTGTGCCAGGTCATTTCGTAGCAGCGTCGAGTTGTATCCTCGATCGTCATTTTGTGCCAGGTCTGCATTAATCTCTTTTTTGTTTGCTGGAGATTGAAGCTAAGTTAGTGCACACGTATGTATGTAATACATGCCAAAACTGCCAATAGCATAATGTAATGCCTCTTTTTGTTTTGCGAGAAACTGTAATGCCTCTTTTGTTTGTTTGACGTCAGTTTGCACATACTATTTTAACTCTGATGATGTTGTCAGAAATAAACAACAGGGAAATGATAAAAGATTGTATATATACATAATATAGGTTATTTCTCTTGTTGGGTAAAGACCAAGTTTTAGGAAACAACGAACCCTTTCTGATGTTTTTCTGCACTGAAAGCGAGATAGCTTGTTTACTTGACGAGATGAGTTACTTTGTCATCCCTAACGTTTTTATTGCTGTAATAATTACTGTATCAGTCTTTATGCATTTTTGTTTAATATGTATGAAAATGTAAATTATGTGCCACCACTAAGCTTCATATGCTCTACAAATTTTCCTTTCAGGTTATAGCTTGGCACCTCACCATTGCATATAACCATTCAGTAAGTATACTTATTGTTTCATTGGTCTTTGTAAGAATACATTGCTTGTTGCCCAACATATTATTAATGTTTCTGTACAATGCCATGATGTTTTGAGTTGAACAGTATATTGAAGTTGTGTTTCATGCATGTGAGGTCGCGTGAAACAATATTTTACCGTGCGTGTCGCACGGGGTTAGTAACTAGTACCATCATAGCATTGGTCTCTTGATTGCATAGTGGGGGAGTTACTAATACTGGTGACTGTTGGCGGTTCTTATGCGATAAAATTAAATTCATTAATTCCGCAAGCGTACGGATCACCATTGTAGCATTTCACCTTGGAGTATTCCAGGGTTATCGTATTTATATTTCCGCAGGGAAGTAGAGCAAAAGAAAGCGGAATAATAGCTATGCATTGGATAATTTGGAGAAAGAATTAATGTATCAACTATACTTGAGACGGGGGTAAGATAGGCATGATAGATATGGGTGGCACACACATCCTCAAATCCAAGGTAATAAAATAAATCGTAGTATACATTTGGGAGAGCAACGAGATAGAGTTAAGGCTACCTGTATGTTTATCTATTATTTACTTTTCTAGCAGTCAAGTCTACAAAGATTATTTACTCTAGTTAAGCTCATACACATACAAGTCATGTCGTTTCGGGGCACACACGTGCTAGGTTAACCGATGAAGCTAGTTCAAACCTAGGGAACCGTATGCTATAATTAAGACCCTGCTGAGTCCAACCCGGACGTGGTGGATTACAGAGACCGGTGCAGCTGTCACATACACTCGCGGCTACCATCCTCCGTGGGGCTGGGTGCCAAACGTGCATAGGCTAAGTTCTAAGCGCCATGCTTACAACCCGCCTAGAGGATCTACTCTTGATCAACGGAGCAGTCCTATCTAAGAATGAACAAGCACAGATTTCACACGACGTCATCTCCGACGACGGCACTCTCTCGTACTCGCTATTCCAACAATCACGAATCCCACAACAAGACTTCTACGAGCACTTACTTAACGAATAAATAAACTAAATAGAAAAGAACTACTAAAAGAAATAAATAAAGATAAAACTAATTATATAATAAATAAAATAATATCTCAAGAGTAAGGATACAAAGAACTATACCGAACTCCGAGAATACTCCGGAAGCCCGAGAGAGCTCTCACTCTACTCTACTCTACTCTAACTCCCAAATCTACTACTCAACTAAACTAATGAACACTTGGATGAAGTGTGATGGTGCGAATTGATTCGGAGGCCGAGGGGTCCAATTTATAGCTTGTGAAGGCGGTGGAAGCACCCTGGCCGACTTTGGAGAGGCGGCGGCGACAAAGTCGGCCGGCCGGCCTAGGGGGGTGGCCGGCCGGCCGTCCCTTCGGTCGGTTGGCCACCGTCTTGCTCCTGGACGCTTCAGATCACTCCCTGAAGGCGGTCTGAAGGTCGGTTCCTTGCTGGGGTCGGCAGAATTGGATTGAGGGCCAAGTAAAGGCCCAAATGGCCCACCTTCTAGAATGTCGGTGGAATCCTGCCGAGCTGGGCTTGAATTGTGCGTTGAAGATTATTTTCCAGCCCACCGGAGAAAGCCTGGGGCCTGTGGCCACCAGGTGGGGCCGGCCGGCCTATGGTGGGGCCGGCCGGCCAGGGAATTTCCCTGACTGGGCCCACTTTTCTCCATTATTCACTCCTGCATCCAAATATTCACCAAAACCTGTGGAGTAGTATTATTCCTAACTACTATGCACAAAATCTTGGTGTTATGTATTTATTTATCGGTAGGGTGGCGGTCAAAACATGATTTAACGACCGCCAACAGTGACCCATGAATTAAAATAGGGTGTGGCAGGAGTTTATGCTGCCCTCTCCTCCTAGCCAATTACTACACCAGTAAATATAAGAATGGGCGGAGGGAATGAAATTGATTTCATGATGTACACCAGGGGATGATTCAACGGACTTGATGTTTTGTAGACTATGATCTGATGGCTGAAATATTTCAGGTGATGTAGCCTCATGAGGGGCTAGCTTTATAGCAATAAATGATTGTTAGTGGGTTGTGATTATATAAGATATATCGATAAGAAAAAAAAAAGAGGGGTTTGCACTGCGTACTCGCGTGATTATTTTGGTCTGACGCGATTATCGTTGAACGGGTATTTTCAATGTATTTGGATATTAAAATTCAAATTCATATGGAATCAAACATTACGAATGACTCGATTCAACATTTGATAAAAACTAGTTTAAAATGTTGAATACACTATTTCAACATTCTCGTAAAATTTAAAATAGTACAAGAAAAATGTTGAAAAAAAACATACTCTCAAAATGTTTAATTTTGAGTAAAATCGAGAAATATGAAAATATACTCATATGGGATTTCATTTTGTTGCATTAATTAAAAAAATACATTTGTTCAAAAGAATTTGAAAAGAAAGGTATGTTTTGAGAGGAAATCGATTGAAATTTTGAATTCAACAAAATTTCGCCCAGGCGAAGCAGATGGCTGGCTGCCCGCAGCTTCTTTTTTTAGATCAAGTCTGACCGCAGCTAGTTCCACTTCCTATCCTTCCGTTAGAGCATCTCCAACAGCTTACTTATCTCAATACCAATACTCAAAAACTTTTAGGCTATCTCCAACGGTGGAGGTGACCCAAACCCAAAATAGAAGTTGATCTCCTTCAAAATAGCTCACCCAAAAACACTCATCTCCAATGGAGGACTCAAAACAGCCCGATCTTCTTCCTCCTCCGGCCCCGCCGTGCCGCGCCGCCGTCGGCCCCGCGCCCGCGCCCGAGCGCCGCCACCCCCGCGCCCGAGTGCCCGAGCGCCGCCGCCCCGCGCCCTTCCCCTTCCCTTTTCCCTTCCTGTTGTGCTCCCCGCCAACGAGAGCGAGAAGGAACAGAGAGAGGAAGACGAACAGGAAAGAACGTTTCGATGGGTCGCCAGACGAGCTAACGCATTCGTGGGTGCCGAGGCTGCCGGCTCCAACAATAGGTCTTCTATTTGGGTATTCCGTTAGAGAGGTGTTTTTTATGTTCTGAGACCCAGTTTCACTTTAACTCCTAATTTGGGTCTGTCATTGGAGATAGTCTTAGGTAGCCAAATCTTCTCCAACAGAGTACCCATATGGCCATCCATACCCATATTTTTTGGGTACCTACCTATCGGCTCCTCCTGGATACGCAAAGAAGGGTAGCCGATCGCCACTACCCATCGGCAGTTGCGCCTGACGGGGGGACATTTCGCCTCCCGCCGACCTGCCCGACGCGCCGCCGCCGCCGGCAGCCCCGCCCCACCCTGTTTCTCCTCTCCGCCGCCATCCGCCGCCTTTGCGCTCCATTAACCGTCGAAATCCCATCCGATTTGGCCATCTCCAACCGCATCAAAGCTCTGGCCCCGCCCCTCCCCTTCCTCGCATGGCCACGCCGCACCTCCCAGCCGGCGCCCAGCTGTAAGATCAATGAACCTAGAGCATGGTTCATAGGTTTTGGTGATTGATGTCAACATGGTCAATGGGACTAACAAGGTTTGCTAGTTTGCAAGATGTTTAGTCTCATGGATGTAGTGACACACTATTAGAGTGCCAACACCTCAAAGGTTGCAAGGAAGTTGATAAAGATGAGAAGTGAACATGAAGACTACTTGAGGTGACTACTACGCAATGAGGTAAGAGACAAGGTGAGTATGTCATGTGTCTTTGTATGTATCATATATCTTGACATACTCTTGATCATCATGTTGGTCTTGCCTTATATCGTATGCCATGATGATCTTGTCTATTATGTGATGATGTTCTTGTTTCATATCTTATGCACATTATATGATGCTTCGGTCGGGTTGTCCTTTGTGACAACTAGATCATTGTGACTAACGTCTTTGGATGTAGGAAAGGTGTTCATGCATATTATTTAGGTCACAATGAAGAAGCTTCGTCGTTGAAAGAGTGCGCCAACCTTTTCTCTATATCCCGGTGATTGGTTTCCTCGACGATGGATGACGGCAAGGATCAAGGACTTGATGGAGGTCGCGGTTGAGGAGATGGATCAAGGCTAAGGACATGCTAGATCCAAGCGAGTGTTGCTTGGTTAGATGTTAGCTTGAGTCCATAGGAAAAACCGGACTATCAAGGGGGATCGAGTCGTTTCTCTTAGGTCACACTAGTGGTAGAGGTATGTGGATGCTCAAAGTCTCTCAGGCACTAGGGTGACAGCAGAGGAGAAGAGGAGCCAAATGGATGAAGTTTGGAAGGAGAAGATCAAGAAGAAGATCGAAGCTGCGAAGTCAGAAGAGACCGGACAGTACGGTCATGGAGACCGTACAATACGGTCTACAGAGGAAATCCAGACAGAGGAGCTCAGGTTTCTGGAAGTTGAAGAATAGAGACCGGACAGTTGACCGGACAGTACGGTCCTAGGGACCGGACAGTACGGTCTCTATTGGTGTGTTCCAGACAGAGAAGCGGAAGTTTCTGGAAGTTGAAGAAATGAAGACCGGACAATCGACCGGACGGTACGGTCCTAGGGACCGGACAGTACGGTCTTCATTGAAGATGAAGAAGAAGATGGAGATGCGCCTGGAAATAGAGACCGGACAATACGGTCTGGAAGAGACCGGACAGTACGGTCCTTTGTACGGTCTCTAGTTTCGCAGGGCACTTTTGGGCAACGGCTAGTTTTGGGTTGGTAGCCTATATATAGCCGGTTGCTTGGCCCTTTGGGGTGCCTTTGGCCATTATTATCAGTGGGGAAACACAGTGGGAGCCAAGAGGAAGAAAGAGAGGCACTTGGGGAAGATTTGGAGAGAAATCTTGGTGCTTGAAGATTGAGAAGAAGAAGAAGCTTAGTGCTTGAGAGGGTTGAGAGCATCCATCCACCTCTAGGACTAGTGTGGTCATAGGGAGGCGGTCTTGGTTTGTTACCCTTGGTCTATGGCAAGGCCTAGACCGGTTAGGCGTCGGTGTTGAGCTTGCCAAAGAGAGTGTGGAAGCCAACACAAGTTTGTACACGGTCTTGGAGCTTCCCGTGCGAAAGAAGCATCACTAGTGGAGCGCCCTTTGGCACGCATCAAGTGCGGAGCCTTACCTTCGGAGGAGTACCCGGGAGAAGCCCGGCGGGACGTGCCCGCGACTTCACTCAAGAGCGGTGGATGGTCCAAGGAGAAGAGCATTGCCGGTGTGCGGCGGGGTGGAGCCCGTGACTTCACTCGAGGAGTGAAGCGTGCTCTTAGGGGACATCACCGGCTTAAAGGGTGAAGTGTGCTCTAGAGGGGATCGCCATCGAGCGGAGGGACGGGGTCGAGACTCCGGCGGGAGTGACCCAACGTGGAGTAGGGGAAGGCGCCATCCTTCCGAGACCACGGGAAAAATCGATGAGCAATCTCTTACTCTTACTCTCTACTACTTGCACTTACTATCTTGTTTATCTTATATGCATGTAGTAGATCTTGTGCTTATCATATGATTGCTTGATGATTGTTTCCGGTGCTAGCTCTATGTTATCTCTAGTGATATGCGCTTTCCTTATGTGTACTTACTTGCTTATAGCTCATACACTTGCTTAATATCATCTAGTGATCTTGTTATGCCTTATGTTGTATCTATCTTGTCATGATCACTAGTTTGAGCTTCCCAATGTGCTACTTGTATGCTTGCTAGTTCGCTTGTCTATCTATCTTATATACTAGCATGTGTAGGACCTACTTGAGCTTCCGTATGTGTTACCCATATGCATGCTAGATTGCTTGAGTGCCTTTACCTTATACACTAGCATGTGTAGGACTTGTTGAGCTTATCTTGTATATCAACATATGCTAGGTTGTTCTATATGCTCTTGTATACCTTGCTCCTAGCATGTACAAGTCCTAGCACATGGTTATCCTTGCTTGATCACTATCACCTAGTGCACATGTATGCTCTTGTTATGTATCCTTTACTTGTGCAATTAGTTAGAGTAGCTAGAAGTGCAAAAAGTTTTAGTTCATGGTGTGCCCGATTCACCCCCCCCCCTCTCGGTCACACGATCCTTACAAGTGGTATCAGAGCCAAGTGCTCAATTTAGGGCTTAACCGCCTTTGAGATGTGACCGAATGAGTTTGGGTTTTCATCCCTTATGGGTTTGGACTTTGGACGTTGAAAGAATCGCTTGAATAGCTACCTTAAGTCCATAGTTCCAAATGAATTGTGGGATACCATGAATAAATTCTCTAGCACTTTCACGGATAACCATGTTATCATGATGATCTTGTTGTTCTTGTTATATCTTATGATGATCATGATGATATCGTTGCTAATTTTCTTGTTGAGGAGTGATTTTGATAATCTTACTATATTCTTTAATGAATCACTTACTTGTGTTTTCGCTTGGTTATGCTAGATAAGAGGATCGATTCATATGACAAGTGAAAAGCTCAAGTGGTGAGGTTATCATGAAGATCTTGAAAGCACCTCCTCATTCAAGATTTGGCGACAACATTTTTGCACTTCAACATGAAGATCTTGAGAAGCTACAACATGAAGAAGTCTTGCTCATGACCATCACACATGATGAGCACTCAAGGAAATGTCTCTCATTTTGAGGACATGTCAATTGGTGATGGTGGTTCTATTGAAGATCAATCTACAACCGTGAGCAAGCTTCCATCACTTGAAGAGCGACAAATTGCGAAGAAGATTATGCAAGCTCGGGATACTCATTTTTTTGATCACTCAAGTGAATCTACATCTTCCTCGGAGAATGCAAAGATGACGGTATACCTAGAACCGAATTTCAAATTCTTTATCTAATTCATCTTTGTGTCTCGTTGTTAGCAAGGTGACTATGAACCGATGGTGAAGATCAAGTTGTTATTGATATCTTGATGGAGACTTCACCTCCTCCATCTCCACCCGTGTGCCTCACTAGAAGACATGACTTGCGGGTCATCGACAAGAGAAGAAGGTGGTGATGGAAGGATCAAGTGAGAGTGATGAAGAAGAAGAAGATGATTTCAAGGCCAAACACAAGAAGAAGTATGTGAGACAAGACCAAGGTCAAGAAGAAGGAGATGTCATCTCACAAAGGTTTTTCTTGTTGGTGAGAGGATTGCCAATAATGAAGACTATGAGAGTGACTCTTCTTCAAGAGCATATGCAAACATGTTGTTGGTCTTCATCTTTACATGCACCTCCAAGGTAAAGGAGGTAAGGAAAGAATGATATGGCCATATTTCGTGTTGGTGAGCTTGATGAGGAGCTCAAGGATCCCGTGTCATCTCATGAGGCTCTACATATGAGTTGAGGGCTCAAGTTGGATAACATTGAGCTTCATGAGAAGTATGAGAACCTTGAGATCTCTTATCGAGCTATCAACCTCATCTAGTTCTTTTCTTCTTCATCCACTACTCCTAGTTCATCTATCACGCATTCGTTTACTATTTGTGATGAACTAACCATCTCTTGTGAGAGCTCTTTCTCTTGAGTCTTTGTTTTGAAGGAATACCACAAGCTCAAGGAGAAGAGTGAGTCAATAATGCAAGCATTCACAAGACTCACAAGAGGGAAGGAAATGTACTTCTTCGGTGAACATAGAAGCCATTGACAAGATGATGCCACACCAAGTGAAGAAGTACCGTTGACGGCCAATGATCACTATTGCAAGCATTGTTGCATAAGTGGCCATTCAACAAAAGATTGTTTGATTCCTAAAGCTCCTACATTTGCTTTTGATTATTTACTTTACCTTGACAACACTCACTTTTTGTTATGAGATGTGAATGTAGTGTTGTGAAGGCAAAGTCAATATATAGGAGTTTTGGACAAGAGGAGGAAGATGAGGATGCTTTGGGTGCCAAAGAACTTAGTGGACCGGATGAAGCCGGTCAATCACATGGAGGCGCCCAAGTACAACACTTGAGGTGATGGAGGTGGTGGACCGAGTTCAATCATGGAGATCATTGAAGGCCGCCATAAGTGTCAAGGGCATGAACGAGAACATCTACTCTTCAAGGAGGTATCTTGTATCTTAGTGTAGTTTCTTTTCGTTCTAGTTCCTTTGTTTTTGTTAGTAGCTCCTTTGTGAACTAGTATGTTGTGCATTTCATGCATCATCTAAAAACCTAAAAGAAAAGCACAAAAATATTAGTTCGAGGTCTAACTTTCTCAAGATAGCTATGAGCATAGGGGATGCTTGAGTTGGTGGACCGATGGACTCAAGGCAAGGTTTGGCTCATAGTGAGTAAGCTTGAGAGAGGTTCAAACTTGACCTTGGGTAGGTTTCCTTTATGCATTGTCTTTAATCTTGCATGCATTCATCATGGCATGTTTAAATTCCCCTTGCATTTGTATTATATGCTTGTTCATGCATTGCATATAGGAAATCACAAAGGAGTCTTTCACCCGTGTGTTCTTTGTCTTAGTTTTTATCATGAGGTTACATGTCATAACGTCTTCTCTCCGAGAGGTATGCCTAGAACCTATCTCTTTCAATTATCTTTTGTTCTAGCTACCATCCATAACATAGTTTAAACTACCCCATGTGTTTCACAAAATGATATGCATATATCTTGCCATCCACAAGAAGTATGCATAACTCTAGGGGGAGTTTAGCCTATGTTATGAGGCTTTCATGATCATGGTCCAAATGCTTTCCACTCTAAAGGACATGGTTCATGAAGCTCTCTTGTGCATTTGACGGTTGCCTTTCTTGTTCTTTTTCCTCTATTGTAAGATCAATTGTAGGAACAAGGAGGAGGCACAAGAAAAAGGAGAGAACACGGTGAAGACAATGAAGATCACCTCAAGGAGGAGTTTGTATTTGAAGATCATGTGATCGTGATGATCGATCTTCACAACAATCTTGAGGTGAAGAAGATGACGACCACCTCAAGGAGGAGTTTGCATGAAGAAAGATCACGAAGATCAAGATGATCGTTCTTTCTCACAATCTTGAGGTGGAGAAGAAGACGACGACCATCTCAAGGGGGAGTTAGCACAAAGGAAGGTCAAGTTGATCAAGTTGATCGATCTTCCTCACATTCTTGAGATGGAAGCTTATGTCAAGAGGGAGCGACATTCTACAAAGGTAAGTATGAAGGTAATCTCCTTGACCCTATGGTGATGAGCGTTTCTTGCTAATTATCCTTTTACTTGTCACCATAGTCCTTATGCTGGTCATAGCTCCTTGTGCTTTATATTCACTTGTTGTATGAGTTTTTGCTCTAACTTGTGACATCTTATGAGCTATGACTTGCCTCGACCGGAACATAAAGGTAACATCTCCTTGCATCTCATATTGCCTCTTGTATGTATATATCGAGATGATATGTTTGTGCTTGATTGCTTTTTGTTCCTTTCATATCATCGCCCCTTCATGCTTGTCATTTGCTCCATGTGCTTAGCTTTATCTTGATGTACCCTTTGTTGCTATATATTGCTTATCTCTTAAGTGGTATCTTATCTTGAGCAATGACTTGCATGCTTGTCTTACTTACCATCACGTGTGTAGTGTCCTTATATTTCTCGCATGATGCCTTTTTGTGATTGAGTTGCTTTACCCTTGTTGTTTGCTTCATATCTATATGCTTTTACAAGTGGTAAAGTCTTGCATGTTTTCACTCATATCCTTTGCAAGTGGCATCTATTTATGCGTTTATTTCATATCTCTTTATATGCCATGATTCGAGATATAGGGTAGTCTCCTTGACTTGTCTTCATTGATGTAAGATCAATGAACCTAGAGCATGGTTCATAGGTTTTGGTGATTGATGTCAACATGGTCAATGGGACTAACAAGGTTTGCTAGTTTGCAAGATGTTTAGTCTCATGGATGTAGTGACACACTATTAGAGTGCCAACACCTCAAAGGTTGCAAGGAAGTTGATAAAGATGAGAAGTGAACATGAAGACTACTTGAGGTGACTACTACGCAATGAGGTAAGAGACAAGGTGAGTATGTCATGTGTCTTTGTATGTATCATATATCTTGACATACTCTTGATCATCATGTTGGTCTTGCCTTATATCGTATGCCATGATGATCTTGTCTATTATGTGATGATGTTCTTGTTTCATATCTTATGCACATTATATGATGCTTCGGTCGGGTTGTCCTTTGTGACAACTAGATCATTGTGACTAACGTCTTTGGATGTAGGAAAGGTGTTCATGCATATTATTTAGGTCACAATGAAGAAGCTTCGTCGTTGAAAGAGTGCGCCAACCTTTTCTCTATATCCCGGTGATTGGTTTCCTCGACGATGGATGACGGCAAGGATCAAGGACTTGATGGAGGTCGCGGTTGAGGAGATGGATCAAGGCTAAGGACATGCTAGATCCAAGCGAGTGTTGCTTGGTTAGATGTTAGCTTGAGTCCATAGGAAAAACCGGACTATCAAGGGGGATCGAGTCGTTTCTCTTAGGTCACACTAGTGGTAGAGGTATGTGGATGCTCAAAGTCTCTCAGGCACTAGGGTGACAGCAGAGGAGAAGAGGAGCCAAATGGATGAAGTTTGGAAGGAGAAGATCAAGAAGAAGATCGAAGCTGCGAAGTCAGAAGAGACCGGACAGTACGGTCATGGAGACCGTACAATACGGTCTACAGAGGAAATCCAGACAGAGGAGCTCAGGTTTCTGGAAGTTGAAGAATAGAGACCGGACAGTTGACCGGACAGTACGGTCCTAGGGACCGGACAGTACGGTCTCTATTGGTGTGTTCCAGACAGAGAAGCGGAAGTTTCTGGAAGTTGAAGAAATGAAGACCGGACAATCGACCGGACGGTACGGTCCTAGGGACCGGACAGTACGGTCTTCATTGAAGATGAAGAAGAAGATGGAGATGCGCCTGGAAATAGAGACCGGACAATACGGTCTGGAAGAGACCGGACAGTACGGTCCTTTGTACGGTCTCTAGTTTCGCAGGGCACTTTTGGGCAACGGCTAGTTTTGGGTTGGTAGCCTATATATAGCCGGTTGCTTGGCCCTTTGGGGTGCCTTTGGCCATTGTTATCAGTGGGGAAACACAGTGGGAGCCAAGAGGAAGAAAGAGAGGCACTTGGGGAAGATTTGGAGAGAAATCTTGGTGCTTGAAGATTGAGAAGAAGAAGAAGCTTAGTGCTTGAGAGGGTTGAGAGCATCCATCCACCTCTAGGACTAGTGTGGTCATAGGGAGGCGGTCTTGGTTTGTTACCCTTGGTCTATGGCAAGGCCTAGACCGGTTAGGCGTCGGTGTTGAGCTTGCCAAAGAGAGTGTGGAAGCCAACACAAGTTTGTACACGGTCTTGGAGCTTCCCGTGCGAAAGAAGCATCACTAGTGGAGCGCCCTTTGGCACGCATCAAGTGCGGAGCCTTACCTTCGGAGGAGTACCCGGGAGAAGCCCGGCGGGACGTGCCCGCGACTTCACTCAAGAGCGGTGGATGGTCCAAGGAGAAGAGCATTGCCGGTGTGCGGCGGGGTGGAGCCCGTGACTTCACTCGAGGAGTGAAGCGTGCTCTTAGGGGACATCACCGGCTTAAAGGGTGAAGTGTGCTCTAGAGGGGATCGCCATCGAGCGGAGGGACGGGGTCGAGACTCCGGCGGGAGTGACCCAACGTGGAGTAGGGGAAGGCGCCATCCTTCCGAGACCACGGGAAAAATCGATGAGCAATCTCTTACTCTTACTCTCTACTACTTGCACTTACTATCTTGTTTATCTTATATGCATGTAGTAGATCTTGTGCTTATCATATGATTGCTTGATGATTGTTTCCGGTGCTAGCTCTATGTTATCTCTAGTGATATGCGCTTTCCTTATGTGTACTTACTTGCTTATAGCTCATACACTTGCTTAATATCATCTAGTGATCTTGTTATGCCTTATGTTGTATCTATCTTGTCATGATCACTAGTTTGAGCTTCCCAATGTGCTACTTGTATGCTTGCTAGTTCGCTTGTCTATCTATCTTATATACTAGCATGTGTAGGACCTACTTGAGCTTCCGTATGTGTTACCCATATGCATGCTAGAATGCTTGAGTGCCTTTACCTTATACACTAGCATGTGTAGGACTTGTTGAGCTTATCTTGTATATCAACATATGCTAGGTTGTTCTATATGCTCTTGTATACCTTGCTCCTAGCATGTACAAGTCCTAGCACATGGTTATCCTTGCTTGATCACTATCACATAGTGCACACGTACTCTCTAGTTATGTATCCTTTACTTGTGCAAATAGAAAGAGTAGCTAGAAGTGCAAAAGTTTTAGTTCATGGTGTGCCCGATTCACCCCCCCTCTCGGTCACACGATCCTTACAAGTGGTATCAGAGCCAAGTGCTCAATTTAAGGCTTAACCGCCTTTGAGATGTGACCGAATGAGTTTGGGTTTTCATCCCTTATGGGTTTGGACTTTGGACGTTGAAAGAATCGCTTGAATAGCTACCTTAAGTCCATAGTTCCAAATGAATTGTGGGATACCATGAATAAATTCTCTAGCACTTTCACGGATAACCATGTTATCATGATGATCTTGTTGTTCTTGTTATATCTTATGATGATCATGATGATATCGTTGCTAATTTTCTTGTTGAGGAGTGATTTTGATAATCTTACTATATTCTTTAATGAATCACTTACTTGTGTTTTCGCTTGGTTATGCTAGATAAGAGGATCGATTCATATGACAAGTGAAAAGCTCAAGTGGTGAGGTTATCATGAAGATCTTGAAAGCACCTCCTCATTCAAGATTTGGCGACAACATTTTTGCACTTCAACATGAAGATCTTGAGAAGCTACAACATGAAGAAGTCTTGCTCATGACCATCACACATGATGAGCACTCAAGGAAATGTCTCTCATTTTGAGGACATGTCAATTGGTGATGGTGGTTCTATTGAAGATCAATCTACAACCGTGAGCAAGCTTCCATCACTTGAAGAGCGACAAATTGCGAAGAAGATTATGCAAGCTCGGGATACTCATTTTTTGATCACTCAAGTGAATCTACATCTTCCTCGGAGAATGCAAAGATGACGGTATACCTAGAACCGAATTTCAAATTCTTTATCTAATTCATCTTTGTGTCTCGTTGTTAGCAAGGTGACTATGAACCGATGGTGAAGATCAAGTTGCTATTGATATCTTGATGGAGACTTCACCTCCTCCATCTCCACCCGTGTGCCTCACTAGAAGACATGACTTGCGGGTCATCGACAAGAGAAGAAGGTGGTGATGGAAGGATCAAGTGAGAGTGATGAAGAAGAAGAAGATGATTTCAAGGCCAAACACAAGAAGAAGTATGTGAGACAAGACCAAGGTCAAGAAGAAGGAGATGTCATCTCACAAAGGTTTTTCTTGTTGGTGAGAGGATTGCCAATAATGAAGACTATGAGAGTGACTCTTCTTCAAGAGCATATGCAAACATGTTGTTGGTCTTCATCTTCACATGCACCTCCAAGGTAAAGGAGGTAAGGAAAGAATGATATGGCCATATTTCGTGTTGGTGAGCTTGATGAGGAGCTCAAGGATCCCGTGTCATCTCATGAGGCTCTACATATGAGTTGAGGGCTCAAGTTGGATAACATTGAGCTTCATGAGAAGTATGAGAACCTTGAGATCTCTTATCGAGCTATCAACCTCATCTAGTTCTTTTCTTCTTCATCCACTACTCCTAGTTCATCTATCACGCATTCGTTTACTATTTGTGATGAACTAACCATCTCTTGTGAGAGCTCTTTCTCTTGAGTCTTTGTTTTGAAGGAATACCACAAGCTCAAGGAGAAGAGTGAGTCAATAATGCAAGCATTCACAAGACTCACAAGAGGGAAGGAAATGTACTTCTTCGGTGAACATAGAAGCCATTGACAAGATGATGCCACACCAAGTGAAGAAGTACCGTTGACGGCCAATGATCACTATTGCAAGCATTGTTGCATAAGTGGCCATTCAACAAAAGATTGTTTGATTCCTAAAGCTCCTACATTTGCTTTTGATTATTTACTTTACCTTGACAACACTCACTTTTTGTTATGAGATGTGAATGTAGTGTTGTGAAGGCAAAGTCAATATATAGGAGTTTTGGACAAGAGGAGGAAGATGAGGATGCTTTGGGTGCCAAAGAACTTAGTGGACCGGATGAAGCCGGTCAATCACATGGAGGCGCCCAAGTACAACACTTGAGGTGATGGAGGTGGTGGACCGAGTTCAATCATGGAGATCATTGAAGGCCGCCATAAGTGTCAAGGGCATGAACGAGAACATCTACTCTTCAAGGAGGTATCTTGTATCTTAGTGTAGTTTCTTTTCGTTCTAGTTCCTTTGTTTTTGTTAGTAGCTCCTTTGTGAACTAGTATGTTGTGCATTTCATGCATCATCTAAAAACCTAAAAGAAAAGCACAAAAATATTAGTTCGAGGTCTAACTTTCTCAAGATAGCTATGAGCATAGGGGATGCTTGAGTTGGTGGACCGATGGACTCAAGGCAAGGTTTGGCTCATAGTGAGTAAGCTTGAGAGAGGTTCAAACTTGACCTTGGGTAGGTTTCCTTTATGCATTGTCTTTAATCTTGCATGCATTCATCATGGCATGTTTAAATTCCCCTTGCATTTGTATTATATGCTTGTTCATGCATTGCATATAGGAAATCACAAAGGAGTCTTTCACCCGTGTGTTCTTTGTCTTAGTTTTTATCATGAGGTTACATGTCATAACGTCTTCTCTCCGAGAGGTATGCCTAGAACCTATCTCTTTCAATTATCTTTTGTTCTAGCTACCATCCATAACATAGTTTAAACTACCCCATGTGTTTCACAAAATGATATGCATATATCTTGCCATCCACAAGAAGTATGCATAACTCTAGGGGGAGTTTAGCCTATGTTATGAGGCTTTCATGATCATGGTCCAAATGCTTTCCACTCTAAAGGACATGGTTCATGAAGCTCTCTTGTGCATTTGACGGTTGCCTTTCTTGTTCTTTTTCCTCTATTGTAAGATCAATTGTAGGAACAAGGAGGAGGCACAAGAAAAAGGAGAGAACACGGTGAAGACAATGAAGATCACCTCAAGGAGGAGTTTGTATTTGAAGATCATGTGATCGTGATGATCGATCTTCACAACAATCTTGAGGTGAAGAAGATGACGACCACCTCAAGGAGGAGTTTGCATGAAGAAAGATCACGAAGATCAAGATGATCGTTCTTTCTCACAATCTTGAGGTGGAGAAGAAGACGACGACCATCTCAAGGGGGAGTTAGCACAAAGGAAGGTCAAGTTGATCAAGTTGATCGATCTTCCTCACATTCTTGAGATGGAAGCTTATGTCAAGAGGGAGCGACATTCTACAAAGGTAAGTATGAAGGTAATCTCCTTGACCCTATGGTGATGAGCGTTTCTTGCTAATTATCCTTTTACTTGTCACCATAGTCCTTATGCTGGTCATAGCTCCTTGTGCTTTATATTCACTTGTTGTATGAGTTTTTGCTCTAACTTGTGACATCTTATGAGCTATGACTTGCCTCGACCGGAACATAAAGGTAACATCTCCTTGCATCTCATATTGCCTCTTGTATGTATATATCGAGATGATATGTTTGTGCTTGATTGCTTTTTGTTCCTTTCATATCATCGCCCCTTCATGCTTGTCATTTGCTCCATGTGCTTAGCTTTATCTTGATGTACCCTTTGTTGCTATATATTGCTTATCTCTGAAGTGGTATCTTATCTTGAGCAATGACTTGCATGCTTGTCTTACTTACCATCACGTGTGTAGTGTCCTTATATTTCTCGCATGATGCCTTTTTGTGATTGAGTTGCTTTACCCTTGTTGTTTGCTTCATATCTATATGCTTTTACAAGTGGTAAAGTCTTGCATGTTTTCACTCATATCCTTTGCAAGTGGCATCTATTTATGCGTTTATTTCATATCTCTTTATATGCCATGATTCGAGATATAGGGTAGTCTCCTTGACTTGTCTTCATTGATGTAAGATCAATGAACCTAGAGCATGGTTCATAGGTTTTGGTGATTGATGTCAACATGGTCAATGGGACTAACAAGGTTTGCTAGTTTGCAAGATGTTTAGTCTCATGGATGTAGTGACACACTATTAGAGTGCCAACACCTCAAAGGTTGCAAGGAAGTTGATAAAGATGAGAAGTGAACATGAAGACTACTTGAGGTGACTACTACGCAATGAGGTAAGAGACAAGGTGAGTATGTCATGTGTCTTTGTATGTATCATATATCTTGACATACTCTTGATCATCATGTTGGTCTTGCCTTATATCGTATGCCATGATGATCTTGTCTATTATGTGATGATGTTCTTGTTTCATATCTTATGCACATTATATGATGCTTCGGTCGGGTTGTCCTTTGTGACAACTAGATCATTGTGACTAACGTCTTTGGATGTAGGAAAGGTGTTCATGCATATTATTTAGGTCACAATGAAGAAGCTTCGTCGTTGAAAGAGTGCGCCAACCTTTTCTCTATATCCCGGTGATTGGTTTCCTCGACGATGGATGACGGCAAGGATCAAGGACTTGATGGAGGTCGCGGTTGAGGAGATGGATCAAGGCTAAGGACATGCTAGATCCAAGCGAGTGTTGCTTGGTTAGATGTTAGCTTGAGTCCATAGGAAAAACCGGACTATCAAGGGGGATCGAGTCGTTTCTCTTAGGTCACACTAGTGGTAGAGGTATGTGGATGCTCAAAGAGTCTCTCAGGCACTAGGGTGACAGCAGAGGAGAAGAGGAGCCAAATGGATGAAGTTTGGAAGGAGAAGATCAAGAAGAAGATCGAAGCTGCGAAGTCAGAAGAGACCGGACAGTACGGTCATGGAGACCGTACAATACGGTCTACAGAGGAAATCCAGACAGAGGAGCTCAGGTTTCTGGAAGTTGAAGAATAGAGACCGGACAGTTGACCGGACAGTACGGTCCTAGGGACCGGACAGTACGGTCTCTATTGGTGTGTTCCAGACAGAGAAGCGGAAGTTTCTGGAAGTTGAAGAAATGAAGACCGGACAATCGACCGGACGGTACGGTCCTAGGGACCGGACAGTACGGTCTTCATTGAAGATGAAGAAGAAGATGGAGATGCGCCTGGAAATAGAGACCGGACAATACGGTCTGGAAGAGACCGGACAGTACGGTCCTTTGTACGGTCTCTAGTTTCGCAGGGCACTTTTGGGCAACGGCTAGTTTTGGGTTGGTAGCCTATATATAGCCGGTTGCTTGGCCCTTTGGGGTGCCTTTGGCCATTGTTATCAGTGGGGAAACACAGTGGGAGCCAAGAGGAAGAAAGAGAGGCACTTGGGGAAGATTTGGAGAGAAATCTTGGTGCTTGAAGATTGAGAAGAAGAAGAAGCTTAGTGCTTGAGAGGGTTGAGAGCATCCATCCACCTCTAGGACTAGTGTGGTCATAGGGAGGCGGTCTTGGTTTGTTACCCTTGGTCTATGGCAAGGCCTAGACCGGTTAGGCGTCGGTGTTGAGCTTGCCAAAGAGAGTGTGGAAGCCAACACAAGTTTGTACACGGTCTTGGAGCTTCCCGTGCGAAAGAAGCATCACTAGTGGAGCGCCCTTTGGCACGCATCAAGTGCGGAGCCTTACCTTCGGAGGAGTACCCGGGAGAAGCCCGGCGGGACGTGCCCGCGACTTCACTCAAGAGCGGTGGATGGTCCAAGGAGAAGAGCATTGCCGGTGTGCGGCGGGGTGGAGCCCGTGACTTCACTCGAGGAGTGAAGCGTGCTCTTAGGGGACATCACCGGCTTAAAGGGTGAAGTGTGCTCTAGAGGGGATCGCCATCGAGCGGAGGGACGGGGTCGAGACTCCGGCGGGAGTGACCCAACGTGGAGTAGGGGAAGGCGCCATCCTTCCGAGACCACGGGAAAAATCGATGAGCAATCTCTTACTCTTACTCTCTACTACTTGCACTTACTATCTTGTTTATCTTATATGCATGTAGTAGATCTTGTGCTTATCATATGATTGCTTGATGATTGTTTCCGGTGCTAGCTCTATGTTATCTCTAGTGATATGCGCTTTCCTTATGTGTACTTACTTGCTTATAGCTCATACACTTGCTTAATATCATCTAGTGATCTTGTTATGCCTTATGTTGTATCTATCTTGTCATGATCACTAGTTTGAGCTTCCCAATGTGCTACTTGTATGCTTGCTAGTTCGCTTGTCTATCTATCTTATATACTAGCATGTGTAGGACCTACTTGAGCTTCCGTATGTGTTACCCATATGCATGCTAGAATGCTTGAGTGCCTTTACCTTATACACTAGCATGTGTAGGACTTGTTGAGCTTATCTTGTATATCAACATATGCTAGGTTGTTCTATATGCTCTTGTATACCTTGCTCCTAGCATGTACAAGTCCTAGCACATGGTTATCCTTGCTTGATCACTATCACATAGTGCACACGTACTCTCTAGTTATGTATCCTTTACTTGTGCAAATAGAAAGAGTAGCTAGAAGTGCAAAAGTTTTAGTTCATGGTGTGCCCGATTCACCCCCCCTCTCGGTCACACGATCCTTACAAGTGGTATCAGAGCCAAGTGCTCAATTTAAGGCTTAACCGCCTTTGAGATGTGACCGAATGAGTTTGGGTTTTCATCCCTTATGGGTTTGGACTTTGGACGTTGAAAGAATCGCTTGAATAGCTACCTTAAGTCCATAGTTCCAAATGAATTGTGGGATACCATGAATAAATTCTCTAGCACTTTCACGGATAACCATGTTATCATGATGATCTTGTTGTTCTTGTTATATCTTATGATGATCATGATGATATCGTTGCTAATTTTCTTGTTGAGGAGTGATTTTGATAATCTTACTATATTCTTTAATGAATCACTTACTTGTGTTTTCGCTTGGTTATGCTAGATAAGAGGATCGATTCATATGACAAGTGAAAAGCTCAAGTGGTGAGGTTATCATGAAGATCTTGAAAGCACCTCCTCATTCAAGATTTGGCGACAACATTTTTGCACTTCAACATGAAGATCTTGAGAAGCTACAACATGAAGAAGTCTTGCTCATGACCATCACACATGATGAGCACTCAAGGAAATGTCTCTCATTTTGAGGACATGTCAATTGGTGATGGTGGTTCTATTGAAGATCAATCTACAACCGTGAGCAAGCTTCCATCACTTGAAGAGCGACAAATTGCGAAGAAGATTATGCAAGCTCGGGATACTCATTTTTTTGATCACTCAAGTGAATCTACATCTTCCTCGGAGAATGCAAAGATGACGGTATACCTAGAACCGAATTTCAAATTCTTTATCTAATTCATCTTTGTGTCTCGTTGTTAGCAAGGTGACTATGAACCGATGGTGAAGATCAAGTTGTTATTGATATCTTGATGGAGACTTCACCTCCTCCATCTCCACCCGTGTGCCTCACTAGAAGACATGACTTGCGGGTCATCGACAAGAGAAGAAGGTGGTGATGGAAGGATCAAGTGAGAGTGATGAAGAAGAAGAAGATGATTTCAAGGCCAAACACAAGAAGAAGTATGTGAGACAAGACCAAGGTCAAGAAGAAGGAGATGTCATCTCACAAAGGTTTTTCTTGTTGGTGAGAGGATTGCCAATAATGAAGACTATGAGAGTGACTCTTCTTCAAGAGCATATGCAAACATGTTGTTGGTCTTCATCTTTACATGCACCTCCAAGGTAAAGGAGGTAAGGAAAGAATGATATGGCCATATTTCGTGTTGGTGAGCTTGATGAGGAGCTCAAGGATCCCGTGTCATCTCATGAGGCTCTACATATGAGTTGAGGGCTCAAGTTGGATAACATTGAGCTTCATGAGAAGTATGAGAACCTTGAGATCTCTTATCGAGCTATCAACCTCATCTAGTTCTTTTCTTCTTCATCCACTACTCCTAGTTCATCTATCACGCATTCGTTTACTATTTGTGATGAACTAACCATCTCTTGTGAGAGCTCTTTCTCTTGAGTCTTTGTTTTGAAGGAATACCACAAGCTCAAGGAGAAGAGTGAGTCAATAATGCAAGCATTCACAAGACTCACAAGAGGGAAGGAAATGTACTTCTTCGGTGAACATAGAAGCCATTGACAAGATGATGCCACACCAAGTGAAGAAGTACCGTTGACGGCCAATGATCACTATTGCAAGCATTGTTGCATAAGTGGCCATTCAACAAAAGATTGTTTGATTCCTAAAGCTCCTACATTTGCTTTTGATTATTTACTTTACCTTGACAACACTCACTTTTTGTTATGAGATGTGAATGTAGTGTTGTGAAGGCAAAGTCAATATATAGGAGTTTTGGACAAGAGGAGGAAGATGAGGATGCTTTGGGTGCCAAAGAACTTAGTGGACCGGATGAAGCCGGTCAATCACATGGAGGCGCCCAAGTACAACACTTGAGGTGATGGAGGTGGTGGACCGAGTTCAATCATGGAGATCATTGAAGGCCGCCATAAGTGTCAAGGGCATGAACGAGAACATCTACTCTTCAAGGAGGTATCTTGTATCTTAGTGTAGTTTCTTTTCGTTCTAGTTCCTTTGTTTTTGTTAGTAGCTCCTTTGTGAACTAGTATGTTGTGCATTTCATGCATCATCTAAAAACCTAAAAGAAAAGCACAAAAATATTAGTTCGAGGTCTAACTTTCTCAAGATAGCTATGAGCATAGGGGATGCTTGAGTTGGTGGACCGATGGACTCAAGGCAAGGTTTGGCTCATAGTGAGTAAGCTTGAGAGAGGTTCAAACTTGACCTTGGGTAGGTTTCCTTTATGCATTGTCTTTAATCTTGCATGCATTCATCATGGCATGTTTAAATTCCCCTTGCATTTGTATTATATGCTTGTTCATGCATTGCATATAGGAAATCACAAAGGAGTCTTTCACCCGTGTGTTCTTTGTCTTAGTTTTTATCATGAGGTTACATGTCATAACGTCTTCTCTCCGAGAGGTATGCCTAGAACCTATCTCTTTCAATTATCTTTTGTTCTAGCTACCATCCATAACATAGTTTAAACTACCCCATGTGTTTCACAAAATGATATGCATATATCTTGCCATCCACAAGAAGTATGCATAACTCTAGGGGGAGTTTAGCCTATGTTATGAGGCTTTCATGATCATGGTCCAAATGCTTTCCACTCTAAAGGACATGGTTCATGAAGCTCTCTTGTGCATTTGACGGTTGCCTTTCTTGTTCTTTTTCCTCTATTGTAAGATCAATTGTAGGAACAAGGAGGAGGCACAAGAAAAAGGAGAGAACACGGTGAAGACAATGAAGATCACCTCAAGGAGGAGTTTGTATTTGAAGATCATGTGATCGTGATGATCGATCTTCACAACAATCTTGAGGTGAAGAAGATGACGACCACCTCAAGGAGGAGTTTGCATGAAGAAAGATCACGAAGATCAAGATGATCGTTCTTTCTCACAATCTTGAGGTGGAGAAGAAGACGACGACCATCTCAAGGGGGAGTTAGCACAAAGGAAGGTCAAGTTGATCAAGTTGATCGATCTTCCTCACATTCTTGAGATGGAAGCTTATGTCAAGAGGGAGCGACATTCTACAAAGGTAAGTATGAAGGTAATCTCCTTGACCCTATGGTGATGAGCGTTTCTTGCTAATTATCCTTTTACTTGTCACCATAGTCCTTATGCTGGTCATAGCTCCTTGTGCTTTATATTCACTTGTTGTATGAGTTTTTGCTCTAACTTGTGACATCTTATGAGCTATGACTTGCCTCGACCGGAACATAAAGGTAACATCTCCTTGCATCTCATATTGCCTCTTGTATGTATATATCGAGATGATATGTTTGTGCTTGATTGCTTTTTGTTCCTTTCATATCATCGCCCCTTCATGCTTGTCATTTGCTCCATGTGCTTAGCTTTATCTTGATGTACCCTTTGTTGCTATATATTGCTTATCTCTGAAGTGGTATCTTATCTTGAGCAATGACTTGCATGCTTGTCTTACTTACCATCACGTGTGTAGTGTCCTTATATTTCTCGCATGATGCCTTTTTGTGATTGAGTTGCTTTACCCTTGTTGTTTGCTTCATATCTATATGCTTTTACAAGTGGTAAAGTCTTGCATGTTTTCACTCATATCCTTTGCAAGTGGCATCTATTTATGCGTTTATTTCATATCTCTTTATATGCCATGATTCGAGATATAGGGTAGTCTCCTTGACTTGTCTTCATTGACAAAGTGCATGTGATGCACAACTTTAGGGGGACTCTATCCTATGTCTTGAGTTTCTCGAGACTAATGTGTTTGCAAGTTTATCTTTGTAGTCTCTTGATAGAAATGATGATTCACTTGAGGTGCCATGATACTCGAACGACACATTCTTTATGGCATCGGAAAGAAATCACATCCCCGAAGGTACGCTAAGTTTATCATTCTTGCAAGAAGGTAATGGTTTTCCTTTATTCTTGCATTATCTATCTAGCTACCTTCCATAACATAGCTTAAGGTCCCCCACTTGACTTAATTGTTAAATTGTGCATATATTTTGCCTTCCATCACATGTATGCACAAATCTAGGGGGAGTTTAGTCTATGTTATGAGGCTTCAAGATTTTGATCCATATCTCATCCACATCCAAAGGATCACTATCTATGAAGCTCCCTTGTGCTTTTAACGTTTGCCTTGTTTGTCCCTTTTCGGTGCTTGATGTCAAAGGGGGAGAAGTATATCCTCCAAAGCAAGTAGTTGCGGAATGAGAAGAGACATGAGGCACAAATAGGGAGAACATGCTAATGGGGAGAAGTACTTGCAACTATGGAGTGAAGATACATTCAAGAAGGCAAGGTATGAGCAAAGTATTCTATGTTGTCAATACATCCTAGGCAAGGAGTTGTGCTTCATTCTATCTATTATCTCTTGCTTTGGTTGTGTTGCCATCAATCACCAAAAAGGGGGAGATTGTAAGATCAATGAACCTAGAGCATGGTTCATAGGTTTTGGTGATTGATGTCAACATGGTCAATGGGACTAACAAGGTTTGCTAGTTTGCAAGATGTTTAGTCTCATGGATGTAGTGACACACTATTAGAGTGCCAACACCTCAAAGGTTGCAAGGAAGTTGATAAAGATGAGAAGTGAACATGAAGACTACTTGAGGTGACTACTACGCAATGAGGTAAGAGACAAGGTGAGTATGTCATGTGTCTTTGTATGTATCATATATCTTGACATACTCTTGATCATCATGTTGGTCTTGCCTTATATCGTATGCCATGATGATCTTGTCTATTATGTGATGATGTTCTTGTTTCATATCTTATGCACATTATATGATGCTTCGGTCGGGTTGTCCTTTGTGACAACTAGATCATTGTGACTAACGTCTTTGGATGTAGGAAAGGTGTTCATGCATATTATTTAGGTCACAATGAAGAAGCTTCGTCGTTGAAAGAGTGCGCCAACCTTTTCTCTATATCCCGGTGATTGGTTTCCTCGACGATGGATGACGGCAAGGATCAAGGACTTGATGGAGGTCGCGGTTGAGGAGATGGATCAAGGCTAAGGACATGCTAGATCCAAGCGAGTGTTGCTTGGTTAGATGTTAGCTTGAGTCCATAGGAAAAACCGGACTATCAAGGGGGATCGAGTCGTTTCTCTTAGGTCACACTAGTGGTAGAGGTATGTGGATGCTCAAAGTCTCTCAGGCACTAGGGTGACAGCAGAGGAGAAGAGGAGCCAAATGGATGAAGTTTGGAAGGAGAAGATCAAGAAGAAGATCGAAGCTGCGAAGTCAGAAGAGACCGGACAGTACGGTCATGGAGACCGTACAATACGGTCTACAGAGGAAATCCAGACAGAGGAGCTCAGGTTTCTGGAAGTTGAAGAATAGAGACCGGACAGTTGACCGGACAGTACGGTCCTAGGGACCGGACAGTACGGTCTCTATTGGTGTGTTCCAGACAGAGAAGCGGAAGTTTCTGGAAGTTGAAGAAATGAAGACCGGACAATCGACCGGACGGTACGGTCCTAGGGACCGGACAGTACGGTCTTCATTGAAGATGAAGAAGAAGATGGAGATGCGCCTGGAAATAGAGACCGGACAATACGGTCTGGAAGAGACCGGACAGTACGGTCCTTTGTACGGTCTCTAGTTTCGCAGGGCACTTTTGGGCAACGGCTAGTTTTGGGTTGGTAGCCTATATATAGCCGGTTGCTTGGCCCTTTGGGGTGCCTTTGGCCATTATTATCAGTGGGGAAACACAGTGGGAGCCAAGAGGAAGAAAGAGAGGCACTTGGGGAAGATTTGGAGAGAAATCTTGGTGCTTGAAGATTGAGAAGAAGAAGAAGCTTAGTGCTTGAGAGGGTTGAGAGCATCCATCCACCTCTAGGACTAGTGTGGTCATAGGGAGGCGGTCTTGGTTTGTTACCCTTGGTCTATGGCAAGGCCTAGACCGGTTAGGCGTCGGTGTTGAGCTTGCCAAAGAGAGTGTGGAAGCCAACACAAGTTTGTACACGGTCTTGGAGCTTCCCGTGCGAAAGAAGCATCACTAGTGGAGCGCCCTTTGGCACGCATCAAGTGCGGAGCCTTACCTTCGGAGGAGTACCCGGGAGAAGCCCGGCGGGACGTGCCCGCGACTTCACTCAAGAGCGGTGGATGGTCCAAGGAGAAGAGCATTGCCGGTGTGCGGCGGGGTGGAGCCCGTGACTTCACTCGAGGAGTGAAGCGTGCTCTTAGGGGACATCACCGGCTTAAAGGGTGAAGTGTGCTCTAGAGGGGATCGCCATCGAGCGGAGGGACGGGGTCGAGACTCCGGCGGGAGTGACCCAACGTGGAGTAGGGGAAGGCGCCATCCTTCCGAGACCACGGGAAAAATCGATGAGCAATCTCTTACTCTTACTCTCTACTACTTGCACTTACTATCTTGTTTATCTTATATGCATGTAGTAGATCTTGTGCTTATCATATGATTGCTTGATGATTGTTTCCGGTGCTAGCTCTATGTTATCTCTAGTGATATGCGCTTTCCTTATGTGTACTTACTTGCTTATAGCTCATACACTTGCTTAATATCATCTAGTGATCTTGTTATGCCTTATGTTGTATCTATCTTGTCATGATCACTAGTTTGAGCTTCCCAATGTGCTACTTGTATGCTTGCTAGTTCGCTTGTCTATCTATCTTATATACTAGCATGTGTAGGACCTACTTGAGCTTCCGTATGTGTTACCCATATGCATGCTAGAATGCTTGAGTGCCTTTACCTTATACACTAGCATGTGTAGGACTTGTTGAGCTTATCTTGTATATCAACATATGCTAGGTTGTTCTATATGCTCTTGTATACCTTGCTCCTAGCATGTACAAGTCCTAGCACATGGTTATCCTTGCTTGATCACTATCACATAGTGCACACGTACTCTCTAGTTATGTATCCTTTACTTGTGCAAATAGAAAGAGTAGCTAGAAGTGCAAAAGTTTTAGTTCATGGTGTGCCCGATTCACCCCCCCTCTCGGTCACACGATCCTTACAATTGACAAAGTGCATGTGATGCACAACTTTAGGGGGACTCTATCCTATGTCTTGAGTTTCTCGAGACTAATGTGTTTGCAAGTTTATCTTTGTAGTCTCTTGATAGAAATGATGATTCACTTGAGGTGCCATGATACTCGAACGACACATTCTTTATGGCATCGGAAAGAAATCACATCCCCGAAGGTACGCTAAGTTTATCATTCTTGCAAGAAGGTAATGGTTTTCCTTTATTCTTGCATTATCTATCTAGCTACCTTCCATAACATAGCTTAAGGTCCCCCACTTGACTTAATTGTTAAATTGTGCATATATTTTGCCTTCCATCACATGTATGCACAAATCTAGGGGGAGTTTAGTCTATGTTATGAGGCTTCAAGATTTTGATCCATATCTCATCCACATCCAAAGGATCACTATCTATGAAGCTCCCTTGTGCTTTTAACGTTTGCCTTGTTTGTCCCTTTTCGGTGCTTGATGTCAAAGGGGGAGAAGTATATCCTCCAAAGCAAGTAGTTGCGGAATGAGAAGAGACATGAGGCACAAATAGGGAGAACATGCTAATGGGGAGAAGTACTTGCAACTATGGAGTGAAGATACATTCAAGAAGGCAAGGTATGAGCAAAGTATTCTATGTTGTCAATACATCCTAGGCAAGGAGTTGTGCTTCATTCTATCTATTATCTCTTGCTTTGGTTGTGTTGCCATCAATCACCAAAAAGGGGGAGATTGTAAGATCAATGAACCTAGAGCATGGTTCATAGGTTTTGGTGATTGATGTCAACATGGTCAATGGGACTAACAAGGTTTGCTAGTTTGCAAGATGTTTAGTCTCATGGATGTAGTGACACACTATTAGAGTGCCAACACCTCAAAGGTTGCAAGGAAGTTGATAAAGATGAGAAGTGAACATGAAGACTACTTGAGGTGACTACTACGCAATGAGGTAAGAGACAAGGTGAGTATGTCATGTGTCTTTGTATGTATCATATATCTTGACATACTCTTGATCATCATGTTGGTCTTGCCTTATATCGTATGCCATGATGATCTTGTCTATTATGTGATGATGTTCTTGTTTCATATCTTATGCACATTATATGATGCTTCGGTCGGGTTGTCCTTTGTGACAACTAGATCATTGTGACTAACGTCTTTGGATGTAGGAAAGGTGTTCATGCATATTATTTAGGTCACAATGAAGAAGCTTCGTCGTTGAAAGAGTGCGCCAACCTTTTCTCTATATCCCGGTGATTGGTTTCCTCGACGATGGATGACGGCAAGGATCAAGGACTTGATGGAGGTCGCGGTTGAGGAGATGGATCAAGGCTAAGGACATGCTAGATCCAAGCGAGTGTTGCTTGGTTAGATGTTAGCTTGAGTCCATAGGAAAAACCGGACTATCAAGGGGGATCGAGTCGTTTCTCTTAGGTCACACTAGTGGTAGAGGTATGTGGATGCTCAAAGTCTCTCAGGCACTAGGGTGACAGCAGAGGAGAAGAGGAGCCAAATGGATGAAGTTTGGAAGGAGAAGATCAAGAAGAAGATCGAAGCTGCGAAGTCAGAAGAGACCGGACAGTACGGTCATGGAGACCGTACAATACGGTCTACAGAGGAAATCCAGACAGAGGAGCTCAGGTTTCTGGAAGTTGAAGAATAGAGACCGGACAGTTGACCGGACAGTACGGTCCTAGGGACCGGACAGTACGGTCTCTATTGGTGTGTTCCAGACAGAGAAGCGGAAGTTTCTGGAAGTTGAAGAAATGAAGACCGGACAATCGACCGGACGGTACGGTCCTAGGGACCGGACAGTACGGTCTTCATTGAAGATGAAGAAGAAGATGGAGATGCGCCTGGAAATAGAGACCGGACAATACGGTCTGGAAGAGACCGGACAGTACGGTCCTTTGTACGGTCTCTAGTTTCGCAGGGCACTTTTGGGCAACGGCTAGTTTTGGGTTGGTAGCCTATATATAGCCGGTTGCTTGGCCCTTTGGGGTGCCTTTGGCCATTGTTATCAGTGGGGAAACACAGTGGGAGCCAAGAGGAAGAAAGAGAGGCACTTGGGGAAGATTTGGAGAGAAATCTTGGTGCTTGAAGATTGAGAAGAAGAAGAAGCTTAGTGCTTGAGAGGGTTGAGAGCATCCATCCACCTCTAGGACTAGTGTGGTCATAGGGAGGCGGTCTTGGTTTGTTACCCTTGGTCTATGGCAAGGCCTAGACCGGTTAGGCGTCGGTGTTGAGCTTGCCAAAGAGAGTGTGGAAGCCAACACAAGTTTGTACACGGTCTTGGAGCTTCCCGTGCGAAAGAAGCATCACTAGTGGAGCGCCCTTTGGCACGCATCAAGTGCGGAGCCTTACCTTCGGAGGAGTACCCGGGAGAAGCCCGGCGGGACGTGCCCGCGACTTCACTCAAGAGCGGTGGATGGTCCAAGGAGAAGAGCATTGCCGGTGTGCGGCGGGGTGGAGCCCGTGACTTCACTCGAGGAGTGAAGCGTGCTCTTAGGGGACATCACCGGCTTAAAGGGTGAAGTGTGCTCTAGAGGGGATCGCCATCGAGCGGAGGGACGGGGTCGAGACTCCGGCGGGAGTGACCCAACGTGGAGTAGGGGAAGGCGCCATCCTTCCGAGACCACGGGAAAAATCGATGAGCAATCTCTTACTCTTACTCTCTACTACTTGCACTTACTATCTTGTTTATCTTATATGCATGTAGTAGATCTTGTGCTTATCATATGATTGCTTGATGATTGTTTCCGGTGCTAGCTCTATGTTATCTCTAGTGATATGCGCTTTCCTTATGTGTACTTACTTGCTTATAGCTCATACACTTGCTTAATATCATCTAGTGATCTTGTTATGCCTTATGTTGTATCTATCTTGTCATGATCACTAGTTTGAGCTTCCCAATGTGCTACTTGTATGCTTGCTAGTTCGCTTGTCTATCTATCTTATATACTAGCATGTGTAGGACCTACTTGAGCTTCCGTATGTGTTACCCATATGCATGCTAGAATGCTTGAGTGCCTTTACCTTATACACTAGCATGTGTAGGACTTGTTGAGCTTATCTTGTATATCAACATATGCTAGGTTGTTCTATATGCTCTTGTATACCTTGCTCCTAGCATGTACAAGTCCTAGCACATGGTTATCCTTGCTTGATCACTATCACCTAGTGCACATGTATGCTCTTGTTATGTATCCTTTACTTGTGCAATTAGTTAGAGTAGCTAGAAGTGCAAAAAGTTTTAGTTCATGGTGTGCCCGATTCACCCCCCCCTCTCGGTCACACGATCCTTACACCAGCTGCTCCCCGACGTGCCTGCTGTGCCGGGATGGCGTGTCGAGTGAGGCGCCCAAGGGGAGGCGTCTGCGCCGTGGCGGGCGCGGCGTCGTCTTCCCTGCCGCCGGCGAGCGCGCTCGAGAAGGCGGAGGCTGAGCAGCGCGGCATCGTCGCCATGGGCCTCGTATGGATGTTCTGCCTCCACCGCGATGCCATCTGCCGCATCGACGCCGACGACGGCCGCATCCGCAACGGGCCCTACCGAGCTTCATCGTGCCGCTCGGCGTCAAGAACTGATTCCGCGCCCCGCGGCTTGCCTTCTTCCTCTCGCCCCGAGCAACACCTCGCTCCGTCCCGCCTCGCTCCCTTGTATCATCTGTTCCTGCTGCAGCTGCAAGAATTGCTTGTTCCCTGCATGTATGTCTTCCTGTTCTTGCTCTTATTTGCTGCGGTTCGCTGGTGGAGTTCCTCTGAATGCCGAAGCTACCCTTGATTTCTTGGATTGGTACAACATTGGGTGCCGCTCACGTAGACCCAATGATATGGGTGGTCTGATTTGGGTAGACTGGAAAAGCACAGAGTAACTAAAGCCAAAAAACTGTTTTGGGTAAAATACCTTATTGTGGAAAGGAGAGCCCCCACGTCGCTCCCGACGGGCGACTCGGGCGGCGACCAACAACCCTAGCCGCCGCCCCCCTCCTCCCCTCCCCCAGCCGCGCCGCCGCTAGAGCTCGCCGTCAGAACAACCCGTGCGGCTAGCCGGGAAGGCGGCGGCGAGGCGTTTCCCTCCTGCGAGCACCCCTCCGAGCTCGTAGACTTCAAGGCGTCGGCGTGTTCGCGGCAGATCCGTGGTCTCCGCGACCGGATCCGGTGTGGGCGCGGCTGGATCTGCGGCCTCTACGGCCGAATCCGGCATTGGCGGAGGAGGTTCGTCTTCAACCCGAGACGGCGGCGCGCTTGATGCGGAAGAGGAGCATCGTCCAAACTGATGAAGGACGACGGCATACGCGAGGCTGAGGCGCCGCAACGACCAAGCGCGCGAAGGTCACCGGCGAAGAGGCCTGGCAGCCGCGACGGCTGCGCGGGTCTACGGACTGATCCGGCGTCGGCGGATGAGTGCGTGAAGGGAGATGCGGCGGCGCAGCCGGATCCGGCGTCCTCCGAAGCCACCTCACCCTCCCATGGCGTCCTCGCGTGGAGGTGTGCGGGCTGCTGGCAGTGGTGGGGGCAGTGGCGGCGGCGACTTCGGCATGCGCGAGGCTGAAGCGCCGCAATGACCGAGCGCGCGAAGGTTGCCGACGAAGAGGCCCGGCAGCCGCGACAGCTGCGCGGGTCTGCGGACAGATCCGGCGTCGGCGGCTAAGCGCGTGATGGGAGATGCGGCGGCGCAGTCGGATCAGGCGTCCCCCGCCGCCACCTCACCCTGCCATGGCGTCCTCGCGGGCTGCTGGCACAGTGGCGGCGGCGACTTCGGCTTGCGTGCCTCTGGCCTGTGCTTCACTGCAGCTTCGGCTTGTGGTGGTGACTTCGATGACGCATGATTGCTCGTCCACGGCGGTCACCATGGGCACACGAGCTGCCAAATCAAACTGGCTGTGTTCTGCGGTGGTTGCCGTCTTTCTGAGGCTTGGCTTGGTAGCTTTCGAGCTTCCTTGTGCAGGGCACCGGGCGAAAGCCTCCTGCAACGATGCCGCTTGAAGCGCCATTTTCTTCCTTGGAAGCGTTGTCAAGGTGCCCTTGCATCGCCAACCTCTAGATTCTCCGGGTGTATACCTTGATTTAGCTTGTCGCTAGATCAGGCAATGGCAGCGTCTTGACGTCGCGACCTCGCTGGAGGCATTGCCTAGGAGTACTTCACTTTTGGTCTTGGTGCTAAGATACGGTGTTGTTATTTGTGGTTATTAGGCCATGTTTTTACCCTTATGCTAGTGTTTGCTATTTTCTTCTTAGTGGCTATAGGCCATAACTGCGCCCTTGTGCTGAGGCTTAGTTGAGACCTAGTTTAGCTAGGTAGTTATCACGGTTTTAGTCCGGTTTTCCCTAATTAGCCGAGCGTTGTAGGGTTTTTGCCTCGTTTCCCTAAAAAACGAGACCTTTGATCCGTAGTCTGTCACACTTTGAATACAATTCAGGTGGGGATGCTCTCTCCCCGTGACATTAAGAAAAAAAAAAACTGTTTTGGATAATACGAAAAACTGATTTTAGGTACCCAATTTTGCGTAAGCGGTTGGAGTTACTCTTACCCATGCAAACGAGTCCGAATCTCCACGCGCGACTAAAGGCCGTGGGTTATGAAAGCCCAGCCCAGATCGCACCTTCTCATTCTCGAAAAAATTATACTTATAGTCAGAAGCCGCATTCTCTCAGAATCCGAAACCTAAAATCTAGCCGCCGCCTCTCCACAGATCACACTACGAATCAATAGTTCATCTAATGTGCGTGTGACGCCTCTTTCTCCCTGCCGCTGCCGGATACGCTCCCCTCCTTCCACAAAGAGGAACGGATTAATCTTCGGCTGCGCTGCCAAATATTTACCACCAGGCGTCGGCTCAGATCCCTCCGGATTTGCTGGTATAAGGAAGCTCCTGCTTGTTTTCTCTTCGATGTTCCGAGTTGTTTTGTTCTGTTGGATCTGCATTTGTAATCCAAATCTTGCATGTGGTGTCGTCACACGCACATTAGATGAACTATTGATTCGTAGTGTGAGTTTGTTAGGTTTTATAGACTTGTTTATCTGTCCTGATTCAAGGTCTTTGCCAAAATACTTTCGCAAAAAAAAAAAAAAAAGGTCTTTGCCAAAATAATATTGAAGCTCTTTAAATCTGGGTTTTGTTTGAAATAAGTGTCAGCTGAACTTCGTATATGGTTCGGCTATCCTGTATACGAGGAAGCTGAAGCTAATGCTTGATCCCTTGGGATCTGTCAGCTTACGAACTAACGCGTGGATCACGGTGATGGTCGTCTGTTTCTTACCCCAACCCACACCCCCTGCCTCATCTAGAGTGATCTTGATCTTATGCTGTGTTGTCTCTTGAGTAAACAACCAGCGTTGAGTATTATCTTGACTTTCAAGTTTGTTGCCATATAGTATAAGGTTTGTGTTGGTTTTTTCACTCATTTTACTACATGTATAATTTATTTATTGGTTTCAACGATATTATCTGAAATTATTTATTGGTTTCAACGATATTATCTGCAGATTCTGATAGAATAACATATCCTTGTTTGCAACGATTAAAAACATTGTTTAAGTAGGATTCGTATGGTTAATTGTTGCATTCTGATAAATCAATTGTTTATGAGTTTTATGAAATTATTTGGCTCAGCATTCTTTAAGGTCGTTTAGGAATTACACAGCGTAGTCTGATCTTTATTAGCTAATTCCTTGGCACAAATCCATCATTGTAAACTTTAAGGTTGTCACATGTAATTGAGGCACTTAACCGGGAGTTGCAGTTGCTTTGCCACTGTTTGGAATATCTAGAGATAATACTTTGTTGCTAAAGTTAGCTCTAGTGCTTCAAAACAGCAAGCTAATGTCCCAGCTAACGATTCACCAAGCTAGCAAGTAGCAACTATCTTGTAGCTGACCCAGCTAATAAAGCTAATGGGTGGAGCAGCAATAAAACTAGTACATGGATAAGGTTGTCTTGGACAGTTTGCGCCAACAAATCAATAATCCAACCACTTTTAACTGGTGGATCCAAATAGCTCCCAGCTAAAAATTAGCCAATATCCAGCTAACTATTATCTCTAGAGGTTCTGAACAAGGTCTTCAATATTCTTAGTGACGCATGGACATCCTGCTAGTCTCTAGTAGCTTGTTAGTTTTGTTATATTGAATATATCATGATGGTTTCTTGGTTCGAGCGATTTGTCAGTAATGCTTCTGTAAACAGAGCTGTATGGCTAAATAAGTTACGAGTGCCCATGATGATAGACATGTTATGTCTCTTTGAGGAAACATGTGGTTATTTGTGTCTTGGTACAGAGGTCTTGCTTGTCATGGACAGGCACTCTTGTTGTTTCAGTAATGTAGTTACATAGCATATCACATTGTTTGCCACAGACGTCTTTCATAGTCTCCACTATACTAATATGTGATTGTCTACCTTTTGGTTGCAGAAAGTTCAGAGATTTTCAGATGGGTTCAAAACGACGCTGTTGCTCCTTCAATTATTGGCCAGAGCCTGAAGAAGGACGTCTTCAGAAAGTAGAGACTATTACCCGTGTCCTTAGCTCTGCCGTGTTTGGCATCCTGAGTGAGGAAGAGGCTCATAAGAATGCTAGAGTGATTGAAAGGAAGTGCTTTGCTGCTGCAGATGATCTTTTCATGGAGGAGCCTCATGGTGATGGTAGATCTGCTCTTCGTCTGTATGAAACAGAATCTTGCAATATGATGTGCGAGGTTCTGAGCAGACACCGAAAAAAATTTGCAGAAGATGAAGCAGCGATTGATTCACCTCTCAAGCGTGCTGACACATTTGATATATCATGTGAGAAGGTTACTGCTATTGGGGCAACTGGAGCTAGTTCACTTCTCAAACCATTGGCTGCATCAGGACAGTCATATAAAAGGTTTTGTTTCAGGAACAGGAGCTTTGGTCTGGATGCTGCAAATGTTGCCATACCAGTTCTTGAGTCATTCAAAATGCAGATCACGGAGTTGGATATCTCAGGTTTTGTTGCTGGAAGGCCTGAGGATGAAGCCCTTGATGTGATGAGCATATTCTCCAAAGCTCTTGAGGGTTCTGTGCTTAGATGTCTGAACATCTCTGACATTCCTCTAGATCTGAATGGTGTCAGGGCATTCAGGGAGCTCCTGAACTCACAGGAAAACCTGGAAGAACTATATGTGATGAACAACGGTCTGTTGCCTGCAGCTGCAAGAGCTCTATCAAAGCTTATTCCTTCAACTGGGAAGCTTAAGGTTTTCCATGTCCACAATAATTTTATTGGTGATGATGGTGCCATGTCGCTTGCTGAGATAATCAAGGGCTCTCCAAATCTGGTGAGTTTCAGGTGCTCAGCTGCTTGGATAGGTACTAATGGTATAATAGCATTGGCTGAGGCGTTAGTGGCGTGCACCCACCTGGAAAAACTTGATATTAGGGACAACATGTATGGTGCTGATGCAGTAAAAGCTCTTGAAGAAAATCTGGAAAAGCTTCCTGCTCTCACTGAGCTACACCTGAGCAGTCAGGATAAGGGTAAACCAGCAATGAATGTCTTCAAACAGTCAGTGCCTGATTCAGAGGCTTGTGAAATGATCGGAACTGAAAAAGCTGGCAAAGCAGCCCTGTCTTCAGCAGAAAGCAAAATGAGGCCGCGACCAAAAGGGCTGTCCGTGGCTGAGAATAATCCTTTTTCAACTTGGGAAACAAAACTGGACTCACAGAGAAAGACATCCTTTGATGAGAACGAACATAAACATGGCAGCTTATCACAGGCCGTAACATCTAACCCAGATTTTGTGCATCTGAATGATAAGGAAAACTTTATTATCAATGAAGGTGTCGGTGGGGTGGAGGATTGTAAGAACTTGCCGGACATATTCTACTCGCTGGACAAGAACCAACTTGAGGGAAAGGCTGAAGATGTGGACATGCTCCACACACTGGACAAGAGGGAACCTGAGGGAAAGGCTGAAGATGTGGACACGCTCCGTTTACTGGACAAGAACAAACTTGAGGGAAAGGCTGAAGGCAATGATGATGCAGAAAGTAGGCTGGGCCAGCAGCAGAACATGGTTTGAGGAGTTGATGGATCATTCCTTAGTTTTACTAGCTCTTGCTTCTGCTTCAGGTTTAGGAGTATTCACAAACTGATGTATTATTAATATCGCATGAAGCTAATGCATGGTGGTTCTAGTATTTTAGAACTAGTTCTAGTAGTAGGTGTAGCCGTACTACTATGTTTAGCATCCTACTGGTATTGGATGTTTTTAAACAGCTACATTTTATTGTCTGTTTCTATTTTGTGGCTTGTGTTGCTTATGGTACACTATGCTAGTTGGGTCAGAAATTCTGCTCATGTGCTCAATGTAGCTGCAACATGAGCAAGATATTGCGTATGGGAAGCTGTTACTTGCAAAAAATGTGCTGGTTATGTGATTGCTGTGAGTCTTTATGCTGTACTTTATTTGATCTTGTGTGATGTGTATTTTGGAATAAGATCTGCACACATGAAGAATCTGGTGGTGTGAGATGTGTGAAGGACAAAAATCCTCTGTTATGCATATGGAACAAATTTTTGTGTGATACATAGTGTGGTCAGTTCAGAAATCCGTTCATAACTAACACTACGGCTGGTAGCCATATCACTTTGATTTGTCTTTAAGCGCAAGGAACGGTGCTCCCGTGATGTTGCAACCCATTTCTGCGATTTAGTGCGTATTCCCAAATTCGATTGCACTGCCAGTTTTGCTGTTGATCAGCGCGATTTAGTGCGTATTCCCAAATTCGATTGCACTGCCAGTTTTGCTGTTGATCAGCGTGCAATAAAGTTGTTTGTCTGTATCTACCCCGTCACCATGCAGCAAAATGTGGTTTGTCCTGCATTTTGACTTCTGAATTGCACATAGGAAATTATGTTCACCACTCGTCAAGTCCGACAGCACAATACCAAGACTCGTTTACACAATCATCAAATATGTTTCAGAAAAAACTATCAAAATATGCAGTCGTCTGTTATTTTCTGTGCATGAAAGTTGACAAGTTTTAAGTACTTTTTCTAATTTGATTCAATAGAAACGTCAGTAGTTCAGCGAAAAATTGATTGTCATGTATCTCTTGCACGTGGCAAGAAAAAGGTAATTAAAAGGTCCAGAATAAAATGGAAGTGAATGGTAATTTTGAAATACCATTGACATTTTTCCTGGCAACTGAGTTGTGCTTTGCACTGAACCATTGCGCTTGTCATCGGACAAGTTTGTTTGTCGCTTTATACTTCTTGTGTCAACCTCTTTTTTTCTTTGGGCTTACTTTACTCAACAGATCATTTGGTTCACTGACAACAACCTGGGAAGTACTACTTTGATCACTAAAAGTATTCGCAGATGCACTGATTTTGTCTTCAATGTTATAGTTTCGATGCTTGTTTGATCACCTTTCTTATCCTTCCCTCGATGACCCTTATCGGCACAAACAAATCTTACATTTGTTTGTGTGCCGTTTTCAAACCTCGAAACATGTCTGACTACCATAGCTAATCAAACTTCCAAGCCCCATCTGGATTTATGAATTTTATTTCAACATGAGGTACAAAACCAGACAACACGTTCTCCCTAGAAAAATCATTAACAAAAGACAACAGTAAATGAAGTGAAAGAAAACTAAAATTCATGAGTACATTTCCTCATGTTTATGTGCATGGCAGATTTTGGACCAACAGAAATGTGACACGTAAGATACACAATGGTGGACAAAACGATTGTTTTCCGTTGTTTTTTCAGTCAGTTTCTCCTCCCGGTGAAATATGTGTGATTCTTTTAAATGCAGTCAAATTCTGTTTGTGCTTTTTGTGTCTACCAGAAAAAGAGAAACTGACAGAAAAATGAGGCAATCACAGTCAGATCCCCCCCTACCCGGGCCAACAACAAACACGACGACAGATATTCTGCTATCCTGAATTGAAAGAAAAGAGAGATGAGTGTAAGCTGTTGTGATCATTCCAAAACAATCTAAGGCTCCGTTTGGATGTCTGAATTGGCTTGGCTGAATTGCATTGGGCTCCAATGCCAAATCTAGGGGAGAATTGCATTGCCCTTCAATACCAATTTTTTTGTTTGGTTGCCAAAGAAATCACAGACGGAATTGAGTCACGGGAAAGAAAATTTGAGTGCCTCCCATGCTAGTTGCATGCGGCCACAGAGCTCGCCCCTAGCGGCCATGGACCTGATCCTCACCGGCCATGGAGGCGGTCCTGACCAGCCATGGAGCTCGGCCCCGCCGCCCTGCTGACCATGGACGTCCACTTCGGCAGCCATGGAGCTTGGCCCCGCGGCCATGGAGGTCTGCTCCGCGCGGCCATGGAGCTCGGCCCACCGGCCATGGCGGTCCGCGCCGGCGGCCATGGAGGTCGCTCGTAGAGCTGCATCGGGGGTGGGAAGAAGGGGGCAGCGGCGTGGGGAGGAGGGGGCAACGGCTGCAAATCTCGACGGCCTCGCCGGACTTGAGGAAGAAGGAGGCCGGATGCGAATCTCGACGGCCTCGCCGGACTTGAGGAAGAAGGAGGCGGCACCGGCGCCGCCTGGTCGGGAGAAGCCCAGTCGGACGTTGGCTTCAACTCATCCACGAATACCTGCCAATTCAGACCTGTTTTGCTTGGTTTTGGGAAGGCTACGGTTTAGTTATGTTTGAATGCCATAGAATTCGTTCCCCAATTCCAATGCCAATGCCAAGTAACATCCAAACAGCTGAATTGTTCAGATCAAATTCCAATTCCCAATTCCCTGGCTCAATTCCAACATCCAAACGGGGCATAACAGATTAGACAAACAACTCCGAGCCACGCACCGAATCAACGGGCCGACTCTATTCTACAATGTCTCTGCCCTCTGATGGGCCTGGAACCAACCCAGCGCGGAACTAAGCCCCATACCCACCAGGGCCACCACCTTATCTATCCCCTCGTCCTGATCGGCCCGACTTCCGCTGCGACCACACACCCACACACCCACATCCAGAAATCCAATCGCGAGACAAGGGCAGGGAGAAGAGGGCGATGACGGCGCTGGCGGCGGAGAAGCGGAAGAGGGAGATGGCGCTCAAGGCCCTCAGCGACTTGCGTTGTCTGGCCATGCCTGCTAGCGCTCCACTCCGGCACATCTCAGAGGCGATGCAGGACACTCGTGGGCCGTCAGATCTGCTGCTCGCCGTCTGCTTGCGGCAGGCGGCGGCCATGGAGGCCAAGGCTGGCGCGCTGGTGAGGACCATGTCCACATGGGTCCGGAGCCACGAAAGGCTGTTCCAGGGTTTGCCGGTGGCCACGTGGCGAGAAAAAATGGAGGCTGTGCCCCGATCCATCAGTGCCGCCTGCAACGCCCTGCGTGCTGCCTCCATCTTGGTGTAAGCTCATGATGTCATCGTCGCGGTCCAGCAGGCACAATTGCTTTCAGAAGAGCCTGCAGGTGTCGATCTGGGCCAAGCGGGGCACGGCATCTCCCAACGCGTGAGGGAATCACGCAGGCAGCTGGTCAGAGCACGCGAACACTTCATCGCCGCCCGTATCGCTGCTCTGGATGCATTGATTGCGAGCAAGGAGCTTTTGGAGCTTTTCTGAGTCGCTGTCCTGCTGACAGAGTGAGTAAAGGCGACCCATCTCTGTCATCGAGTGGTGCTGTTAGCATCAGTTTTTGAATGCCTACTGCTCATGAACATCCAACCTGATTGGTAGTTAGTAATGGCTGATGAGACCTGCGATTGGTAGTTAGTAATGGCTGATGAGACCTGCGATTTTCTGAGGAATTACTTGTTCGCTACTCCAGTTATGGGCTATTCTACTAATGACGCTATAACTTCTGGTTCATGGTTATTGATGTTGTGCACCCATATCTGATGCTTTTAGTATTTCCTTTTTTCCCCCTCTCTTTCATGATCTGCATTCATGGTAATAAGCACAGTTTTCTTTGCAGCTGCTGGAGTTTGCACCATATGATGTAGGTCTTGCTTTCAATTTTTTTTTTCCTTTTTCTTTCTTGTGCCCTGCAGTCATATGATCTACTCCCTCCGTTCTTAAAATGATGTCGCTGTTGATTTTTTGAGTTATGTTTGACCGCTCGTCTTATTCAAAAAAGTTTAAAAATTATCAAATATTTTGTTATAATTTGTTTTATCACTAGTGAAATTTGAAACATAACTTGTAATTTTGCATATTTGAGCTAATATTTTGAATAAGACGAAGGGTCAAACATAACTCAAAAAGTCAACGGCGACATCAATTAAAAAACGGAGGGAGTAGTGTTTGCTTTCAGTCACACTACTACATGATAAGCAATTTAAAGTACACAACAGAATGGAATCAGCTACCTTAGATTACTAAATTGATAGTTTGCAGGAAGCAATATTTCTTTGGCTTTCAGCTTCCCTGTAGGCCTGCAGTGCCCATATGGACCTTCCCATCTACTTCCCGTAGAATAGTTGGTCCCCGCTGTTCACCTCATCCCATGTCTCGCTTCATTTCGTTACCTCAAAATTTCATGTATACGCTCTTCGTATCTGATTGTTTAAGTACATGAGGCAGAAATTTACTTGTCATCTGGGTGCTGTCGGTACTCATTTTTTTTCTTTCCAATTGTCTGCTCTTCTCATCTGATTCCTTTCGTATCTGATTGTTTAAGTACATGAGGCAGAAATTTACTTGTCATCTGGGTGCTGTCGGTACTCATTTTTTTTCTTTCCAATTGTCTGCTCTTCTCATCTGATTCCTTAATTGGTGAAGCGATGGCTTATTCCTTGATCCAGCTATTGAAGCCATCTGCCACATTGTTGGTCTCATTGTCAACTTTTCACACAATCATGAATTTGCTCCTTACCCACATCCTGGTGTGGTTCGTTCCCAAGTAATTAATTTGCATCTGGTTGAGCTACATCTAGTGTGCGAGCCTGATGCATTATGTATTCCTCCTATTCAGCATATCCAAAACACTTCTGGCAAACATGGTAACAAGGTCCTGTTCTTGTGATTTCATCGCACCGTTTGCTGATGGCATCATAGTAGTAAATGGAAATTTTATTATTTCGAATATTATTATTAACAAGTTTGTTTGATTGCCAACAAATTTGAGGTTTTAGGGTCCTCTTGTATACTTGATAAACATTGAAGTTGTCTTTGATTCTCCTCTGCAGCTCCTTAGACTGACTCCAACAAGGGAGTCCATTTTCCACATGCAAATCGACGTTTGCCTTGCATGAACAGTGATTTACATTTCATTCACTTGGCACCATCTCCAACAGCAGCAGGCATCTTCAACCACGCGCGCCGGCACCTCGCTCGCTCCCATCCCCACCCTCGCCGCGCGCCGCCCTCCGCCACGACGCCCTCTCCCATGCCCGCGCGTCGCTCGCCCAGCCCGCCGGGCCTGCGCCGCGCACCCGCCCTGGTCCACGCGCCGCTCCAGGCGCCGCCCTGCTCGACGCTCCGCGCGCCGAGTGCCGGACCTGCGCCGCGCGGCCGCGCCGTCGCGCTCGACGCGCTGCTCTGCTCGACGCGCCGCTCTGCTCGACCCCAACTGCAAAAAGAAGCGCCAGGACTTCTTCTATCCCCTCCCCAACACCAATTTCGATCTCCCTCACCCTACAGTGAGATCGACGCCGTTGTTCCACCATGGCCGGCACTTGAGCAGAACCGGCGGCACCGTGAAATTCTTCGTCCACGGTGCGTCCCCATTCAATTCCTCTCGTCTGCAGCTCTGAAACTCCTTCACTCACACCCCTGAATCGATTCCCCTCCTTTTTCTCAGACAAACTTGCCGGGAAAGGAGTTTTCCCCGCCGCCGTCCGCCGGACCGAGCCACCGCGTCGACGAGGTCTCCTTCCCGCGGCTCCCCCACGACAACACGTAGCACGGGGAGGTCCGCTTCATCACCATGGAGCTCGTGCTCGTGTCGTTTCAGCTAGACGTCCACCACATCGACGGGAACGCCGCTGCCAAGTCGCAGCCGAGCGTCGCCACCGCGCCCTCGCTGCCGCGCGCCTGCTCGCCCGCGCCGCGCCGCGCGCCGCGCCCTCACTGCTGCGCGCCGTGCGCGCCCCGCCCCGCCGCGTGCCCCTCCCAGCCGCGCGCCAAGCTCGCCCGCGCCCCCTTCTTCCTCGGCCCGCTGCGCCGCACCCCTTCTTCCTCGGCCCGCGTCGTGTGTCCCCCCGCGCCGCGTCCCTTCTTCCTCGGCCCGCTGCGCCGCGCCCCTCCCCATCCCGGTCTTCACGCTGCGCCGGCGAAGGACAATGCCGCGGGACTCCAGCTACTCGACCTGCCGGAGTTGGCGCTGGACAGCGTGCTGCAGGAGGTCTCCCCGGCGTCACTCGTCGCGTTGGCCCGCGTGCTGCAGGAGCGCCGTGGAGCAGTGCCGCTCCGCGCGAGCCACTGCCGCGCCCCGGCCGCCGCGCGAGCCCGCGTGAAATGCATTGGAGGAGAGAGGGAGTCCATTTTTACCTTCCCTCTCTCCTCCGAAGCCAAAATGCATTGGTGCTTGCATGGTCTGTTGGAGATGAAATTGTTGATGCACAGTGCCCTCCGACATGCATATATGCATTTGCCTTGCCGCTATTGGAGTCAGTCTTAGGACATATACCTGCAAACTCTGTTAGCCAATCCATAACCTTATCACATACACAAGCCTTGTTTGCAGTTATTTTGGTGCTTGGACAAGTATGGCCGACTAGCTTCACCTTGACCTAGCATATGCGTGAGTATACTTAGGGAAACATAAAGAGTTTCAGAGGAAAACAAAGTACTGTGCGAATAAAAGAGTACCTGCATTCTGATTCCATCATCCAATGTTGATGCATGTATCCTCCACTTGCACCCTTTTTAGCTGAACAATTGCCTCAAATCTACCTGGATCACTATTTTTAGTGTTATGTGAGGATTGATCAGTTTGAATGAAGACGGGTCCGGGGTGGGGAGCTCTCGCCTCCCTCGCGACTCCGTCGCCACCACCGCCGCCGCCGCCCAGCCAGCCATCGCCAACCAGCTCGCAGCCTCTTCGCATACTCCGTCGTCCCCAGCACCAAGCCAGTGCGCACCACCACCAGGCCCTTCCCGAAGCCACGGAACCTGCTGCAGCCGGGAGCTCGCGTGAGACCCAAGATCTGAGCGCCGACTTCCCTGCCTCCCCGCCGCCGCCGCCGTCGACCGGGCGTCCGCCGCCTGATGATGTCGAGTTCGTCCCGGAGACCCCAGATCCGCCGCTCACCTACGCCGAGGTCGTCCAGCTCCAACTGCCAACCACCAAGTCCCCGCCTGTCCGCCCCCGCGCCGCGTCAACAGGTACTGCTCCCCGACAGCAAGACAAGGCGAAATCCGTCCGTTTCGCATCGCCTAGCCCCTCGTGGGTAGGATGCGGCGCTGCGTCCCATCGCCATGCGGAGTCCTCGGCGGTCGCATCGGCCCGGGTGCCGCCGCCTGCGCTGCCATCCCGCATGCCGCGCCGGGTCGCACGCGGTGATGCAGAGCCAGGCTGGACCGAAGTGAAGCCGCGCCACTGGTGGCGCAAGGACAGGCATTCAAAGCGGGAGGGGCTCGAGGAGCAGCGGCGACTCGACGGGCGGCGCAGTCCGCATTCAAGGAAGGAGGAAGACGCCCGGGGCCGGCCACAACGGCTCCCGCTCCACATTTTCAAAAAGCATACAGCCGGGCGCTGTTTCGTGTGTCTTGCCCCCGACCATCGTGCCGCCACCTGCAGAGAACCAGTGCGGTGCTTCACCTGCGGGCGCTCCGGCCACAAGCAGTGGCGCTGCCGTGCAGCTTCACCACCACGACGCCGGAGCTGCTCCCCGACCCAGCCGGCGCCGCCACCACCAACCCCGACGCCGCCACTCCGACCTGCTGCCACTACAACGACTACAGCCCCGCAACCACTGATGGCCCTCGGCGACCCTGCAACGCGCCCCGACGACGACACCCTCCATGTCCCGACCTCCTTCGAGCTGGAGCAAGAGCTCCAGGATTGGGAGGCCTGCACCTTGGTGCCGTGGGCCATGCACATTCCGGTGGGCAAGGGGACCAAGGAGATTGAGGACGCCATCGTCGAGGAGTTCGGCCTCCGCAGCGGTGACGTCACCGTCACCACGCACCAGCCGGAGCCCTTCCTCATCCGCTTCGAACACCGCCGCCACGCCGACGAGGTCAGAAACCGGAAGCGCTTCAAGAGGCACGGCATCGAGCTCTGCGTCCGGGAGTGGCGCAGCCTCTCTCAGGCGCTAGGCATGCGCTTCTTCTTCCGCGTCAGGCTCTGCTTGGATGGCATCCCCATCCATGCCTGGATGCCGGACATCGTCGACCGCATCATCAACAGAACATGTGCGCTGCAGTGCATCACCACCGACCTGGTTCAGCCCACGGACACGCGCCACATCGAGCTGTGGGCCTGGACGACCAACCCCAGCAACATCCCCAAGCGTGTCTGGCTCGTCTTCACTCACAAGCCCACGGACAAGTCGTCGGCGGTGTTCATCTCCGAGGTACCACCCGAGCGATGGCAGCAGGGCCTCAAGTACCAAGTCTTCCTCCACCTCGAAATCATTGAAGACTACACAGCAGCCTCGTTCAATCTTCAGGCGGCTGCGGACCAGTCCAGCTTCGAGCCCACCCGCCGCGACCTTCCACCGTGGCACTACGGGGTCATGGACGGGACGCCGGTCGACGAACGGGCAGCCGTTCCATCTCGGCTTCCCCACCCCCCTCGTCTGCAGGAGGAGACGCGGGTGGCCAGTGAGGCCCGCCGCGGCGACGGCGACCACGGCGGCCGGCGCGACGACGAGCGCAACGTGTTCCGCGCGAGGCTCGGCAACGCCAACAGCGACATGGACCGCCGGGTGAACGACGACGGCCGTCGTGACGACCACGGCGGCCGGCGCGGCGACGACGACCGCGGTGACCGCAGCGTCTTCCGTGGACGGCTCGGCGACCGTGACGGCAAGGAGCGCGACGACGACCGCGGCGGCCGGCGCGGCGACGACGACCGCGGTGACCGCAGCGTCTTCCGTGGACGGCTCGGCAACCGTGACGACAAGGAGCGCGACGACGAGCAAAGGAAGAACAGCCGTAAGAGGGGAGCAAAGCGCGCGTTCCCAGACGACCACCCCGACCAAGAGTGGCCTCCCCGCAGGCGCGAACGTGATGACGATGATCACGAGCGAGGCGGGAGGGACTACAGCTACACCAGCAGAACCCAGCATGAGAACCGCAAGTCTACATCAACTCGCAGACCGCAACACCGCCAACAGCAACCCAGAAATTACAGCCAAGGGCGGCATGGTGGTCGCCGTAGGGCGCATGATGTGGAGGAACCCCTTGCTGTGGACACTCACCTCTCCCTGCAGCAGGAGATGGCCCCCAACCTGCCGGCGCTGGACATCCTCAACCACACGGACAAGGACCATTTGCAATCCTTGTTCGTGTTACAAGCTAACACTCTACGCAGGGAGCTCCAAGACATGCTACAAGGCCAGCTGCACAACAACATGGGCGTCATGATCACTCCTGTTCTAGCGGAGATGGCCGAGTTTCGGAAGGAACAAGAAATCTGGAGGGCGAGAGCGGCGGACTACATCACCAAAGCCGCCGCCCTTGCTGATCGCCTACAGAACTGCCCCAACAATCCTGCAATGGTGGCCGGGAATGCAGCCTGGTCCGCGCCCGCACCCGGCTCGGTGCGCCTCAACAGCCGGGTGCCGGTCACGGTTCGGGAGGTTGACGAGGCGCTCCTCAATTTCCAGCAGAGGCTGGACGTTGCCTGCCTGGGCACCGATGGAGAACAAGGCGGCAGGTTGGCCAGTCCCTTGCCGAGTGACCATCAGCTGCTACTGGAGCAAGCCGATCGCGTCCAACAGTCCGCCGACAACGCGACACAGGTAGTCGACCCCGGGAGCGGGCTACCTGCAGGCCGCCGCACTGAGGAGACAGACGGTGAGGACCTGGCCACCCGGGCAAGCCTGGCCGCCATGTTCGCAACGCCGCCTGCTCCAGCCCTTGCGTCTGCACCACAGCCGCCACGGCTGCCGGCCAAGCGTCGCCGGGTCCAGCCACCCCCAACCACTGTTCATCGCAGCGCGCGCCTCGCCAACAGGCCGGCGATGCCGACGGTTCAAAGGGCCAGACGGGTCCTATGCCGCCGGCTAGGACTTGTCAACGATGAAGAAGAAGCAACACTGCAGCAAGCCCTCGCAGACTACATTGCCATGTTTGATGTGCCGCTGCCTCCTCGCATCATCGCGGCTCTCACGGCCATCTTCGACCTCGACAATGACCAAGTGGCCCAGCTGGATGCCGGCTTACTTCAGATGGCCGGCGAGGGCGCGCCGGACATCCACGGCGACGTCGACATTGAGGCAGCGTAGGGCGCTGTCTCAGTCTGCCTCAGGAGCGTATCATTCGCAAGCATGTATCAAGCACAAGAAACAAACTGTATCCCTTTTGTTGTAATTCTGCACCTTGCGACCTCCACTGCCCAGCAACAGGTTCGCGGAAGCAATATTTCTGTAATGCAAAATCAGTGCGCCATGCGCCACTGTTCAGTGTCAAATGCTACATTTAAGTGTACTCTCCTCTGCTGCTGTGTGCTACTGAACAACGTGAAAGGCACACAAATCATCCAAACAACATCCTTAATCTACAGAACTGCAAGTGCAATGCTCGACCACTCTCAACAATGCGACATATGGGTTACGTATGGCAGGAACAAACTTTGAAGCCTTATGTTGGAATGTACGGGGCCTAAATTCAGTGGCAAGATGCACTACTGTCCATGAAACAATTTCAGCCACCTACTGCCACATAGCTTGTCTCCAGGAGACTAAATTACACAACATTGATACTGCACTCGCTACATATCTGGGCGCCTTCAGATTGAGGAATTTTGCCTTCAAGCCATCGAGGGGAACAAGAGGAGGGATCCTCCTACTGTGGAACGATGATCACATAGAAGTTCAGAATGTGCGCATCGGCCGATATTCCTTGTCGGCAGAGATAACAATCCGGCGCTGCGGTACTTCCTTCCTCCTAACAACCGTATATGGCCCAACAAGAAGCTCAGAAAAAGAAACATTTCTCAGACACATGAGAAGGCTTAAACCACCGCAAGGGGAAAAGTGGCTCATTGTGGGTGACTTCAACCAGATTTACAGAGCGAGCGACAAGAATAATACAAACATCAATCTAAGCCAAATGCGGCGTTTTCGGGCGGCAATCAACCACTGTCAACTACGGGAAATACATTTGCAAAACCGAAAATATACTTGGAGTAATGAGAGACGAAAACCAACACTCGTTCGACTAGATCGCATTTTCTGCAATGAGGAATGGGATTTGGCTTTCGATCAACATGTCCTACACGCTCTGGCCACTTCGCTATCAGACCATTGTCCGCTCTTACTATCCAACCAAGCAGGGCCAAGACCGCCTCGTACCTTCAGGTTTGAGAACTTTTGGATTAAAATTCCAGGATTCCAAGATGTCGTAAAAGAAACGTGGCAACAGAATAACAACCAAACTGAACCGATGCGCCGTTTTGGCCAAAAGCTGATAGACACGGCAAAGCAACTACGACAGTGGAGCCGGACGATATTGTCGGAAACAAAGCTCAAACTACATATGGCGATGGACGTCATCCTGCAGCTGGACATAGCGCAGGAAAATAGAGAACTTACACAGGAAGAGTTCAATCTCCGTGCCAATCTCAAGAGAAGAGTGATGGGGCTATCAGTCATAGAAAGGTCGAGAAAAAGACAGGCATCTCGAATAACAAATGTCAGAGAAGGGGATGCGAACACAAAATTTTTCCACCTAAGAATGAATGCAAGAAGAAGGAAGAATCACATTCAGAGGTTGCGCAAAAATAACGGTTGGGCAGTCATCCATGAACAAAAGGAACAAGTCATACACGACCACTTCAACAGTGTAATGACCCAACCGCAGCCGCGTAATAGGGACATCAACTGGACAAACATGGGCATCCAACCCATCGAGCTATCAGCCTTGGATGAACCATTCTCTGAAGACGAGGTACACCGTGCCATAAATCAAATGCCTTCAGACAAAGCCCCGGGGCCAGATGGTTTCACAATCAATTTTTTCAAATCCTGTTGGGAAATAATAAAAAACGACCTCATGGCCGTTATACAAGCTTTGTATGATCAACGCTGCATTAACATGAGATTTCTTAACTCAGCCAATGTTGTCCTGATTCCCAAAAAGGATGGAGCAGATAAGGTCACTGACTTCCGACCAATAAGTCTCATACATGCAGTGGCCAAGATCATCACCAAGGTACTGGCTCTCAGACTCGCCCCACGCATCAACAACATAATCTCAGCAAGCCAAAGTGCATTTATCAGAGGGCGAAGTATCCACGACAACTTCATGTATGTCCGCAGCTTGGCTCGACGCTTCCACAGGAACAAAACGCCGGCCCTATTCTTCAAACTTGACATCTCCAAAGCATTTGACTCAGTCCGATGGGATTATCTCCTATCCCTCATGCAACACACTGCGGCTTCCCACAACGGTGGAGAAACTGGGTGGCAGCCATCTTATCCACATCCACATCCAGGATACTTCTAAATGGCATCCCAGGCCAGGAAATACAACACGGCAGGGGTTTACGACAGGGCGACCCATTATCCCCCTTGCTCTTCATTCTAGCAATTGACCCGCTGCAAAAGCTGCTAGATATGGCAACAGAACACGGCCTCCTTTCCAGGCTGAAAGGAAGACAAGCACGCTTGCGCACTTCAATGTACGCTGACGATGCTGCGGTTTTCATTAACCCAACACGAGAGGACGTTACAAATCTCGCTTCCATATTGCGGCACTTTGGGGAAGCTTCTGGATTACAAACAAATTTCCAAAAATCAATGGTCGTGCCAATCAGATGTGAGAATATCGACTTGGATGATGTTCTAGACGGGGTGGCAGCCACACGCACAAGCTTCCCCCTCAAGTATTTAGGCCTCCCACTATCGGTACGACGCCTCCGGAAAGTAGACTACCAACCACTGGCGGATAAGGCGATGGGTAGAATGATTACATGGAGAGGCAAAAATGCGGGACTTGCAGGACGAGCGGCCTTGGTCAAATCAGTGATGACATCACAGCCGGTATACTTCCTCACAGCAATGAAAGTACCAAAAGAGGTTTTGGACGAGCTGGACCATCAAAGGAAGAAACTAATGTGGGCAAATGGAGATAACCTAACTGGCGGAAAATGTAAAGTAAACTGGACACGAACCTGTATGCCAAAAGAGCTAGGGGGACTAGGGATCTTAAATATGGAGAAGTTTGCGCGAGCACTGCGCCTTCGTTGGTTGTGGCACGAATGGAAGTCTGAGGACAAGGCTTGGATTGGACTTGGAAACCCCTGTGACGACACTGATGGACTGCTATTTGCAGCCACCACCTCTATAACCTTGGGTAATGGTTCCAAGACGAACTTTTGGTCCTCAGGCTGGATTGGTGGATGTAGACCAAAAGACATAGCGCCTATGATCTATGCCATCTCAAAAAAGAAACGAAGAAAGGTCAGAGAGGCACTACATCAAGACACATGGATTAGGGACCTCAACCTCCACACAAACATAACGGCACAACACATCCAACAGTTGGTCAATCTATGGAATCTAGTGCAAGATATTCAGCTAGATGACAATAGAGATGATGATATCACTTGGAAGCTAACGAACACGGGACAATACAAAGCCTCCTCAGCATACAGAGCACAATTCATTGGATGCTCACGGGCGACATATGACAAGGTGATCTGGCAGGCCTGGGCGCCACCTAAATGCAAAACTTTTGCTTGGCTGGTCATCCAAAACCGTGTGTGGACGGCAGACAGACTAGAAACGCGAGGTTGGCAAAACAACAAATATTGCCCTTTATGCAGGCACACCCTGGAGACGGCACATCACATGCTATCAGGTTGCCGATATACAAGGCGAATATGGGATGGTATCTCACGTTGGACGAACATTACAGAGATAGATCCCTCAAACTGGGCACAAGCCGATTCAGTACACCAATGGTGGACATCGCTGGCGGGATCGCCAAATGTGCCACGAAAAGGCCTGCGATCGCTGATCTTACTCGTCAACTGGGAGATCTGGAACGAAAGAAATGCACGTATCTTCCGGCACAAAGAACTTCCAGCAGCCTCCCTGATTGCAAAAATCAAAGAGGAAGCGAGGATATGGTGTCTAGCTGGGGCCAAACACCTATCGCAAATGCTGCTGCATAGTTGATATGCCTGCGCTGGGTCCTTTTCTGAGATGTGAGCGATTACGCTCTTGTAATATAACGCCTTCCATGGCGATTTTGTACTCCCTTCTTTAATTAATGAAAACGGCACAAGCTCGTGCCAGTTTCCTTTCAAAAAAAAAAAATATTTTTAGTGTTATGTTCAGATTGTCCCTTGGTGGCTGGGACTGCTTCAACTTAAGCTCCTCCATGTTTGGATATAATCTCTAACCCAATTGGTGGGTCATTTGTATTCATTATCTGGAAGCATCCTTTGCAAGCAATTCTTCTTTCTCTATCTTGGCGATCGCAACCTTTGCAGTAGCTTTTTTGGAATGTTTGAGATGGGTATCGTCATGCACACTTCTCTAGGGTTTGTTAGGTACTAGTAGTACTTAGGTAATCGAGTTACTTGTTAAGCGTTTTCTTTACAAGTGGATGGTTTAACTGGTTGAGTGCTACTCTCTGGATGGCTTGCATCTACCCCCACATTGCAAGAATACCGCATTCACTGTTGGTTTGGTCTCAAAAAGAAAAAGCATTCACTTGTTCTCCTTTAGTGATTTGGAGCAAACACTGTTGGATATACAACACGATGAGTAAATTGGTGGGGACGGACACTGACTAGTTGTAGTAGAGGTCGAAGGCCCATGTCGTCATGGATATCGTAGTTGGCGAGGGCGATGTGGTCCTTGTAGGTGGTGAACCACTTCTGGATGCGGATTTTGCCGGCGTGCGTGCCCGTCGGCCGCCACCAGCCGCTTCAGGGCGCCGACGTCCTCGTTGCACTTACGAGCACCTTCTTCCCCAGCCCACCACCTCGATCATCTTCCCGACCTCGCTCCTTCCGCTCTCCCTCCGCCACGATGATAGCAGGGAGCCGTGCGCGTTTTCGATCAGGTTGCCAGTGCGAGGAAGCTTTTGTCAGCGTTGTTGAGTCGGTTCCGAGCTCGGTAACGTGTCAAAGTGAAACCGTGTTTCGACCTGCCGGATCTTCTCAACCGGCCATACCTTTTCTTTGCTTTTCTTTTTTTTCGAAGACCAGGGAGCTCCTACTTCTCTCTCTTTTCTTTTCTTTCTTTTTTTTTTTGAGACCAGGGAGCTCCTACAGTTCTACTATATGCACTCCGCGGAGTGCGGCCCACGGCCCAGGGCCTGCTACGGCTGGCATAACCCGCTGCTCGCAACGGCACGGGTTATTTTCAGCGAGCGTCTCCGCTCATTTTTTAATTCCGCCTGCGCAAGCAACGGCACGTCGGAGGAGGTGGCCGTTTTGATTTTTCGTACGCACGTCAGGGTAACTAGGCTTTCTTCTTTCTCGATTTTTCACGGGACTTTTTTTTTCACTTTTGTTTCACGCGCATGAATACACTTGTGTGCTAGGCTTTTGTATCCACACATAGATTCAACTATATTACTCCTATATTATCTGTCATTCTGGCTTTGTATTAAGTTCACTTAATATTTTTTTGAACCTGGACAAACCGTCTGTCCATATTCGCTGACCATTATATGAATCTAGACATCAAAAAACACAACCAGAATGACAAGAATATACTTTTTTCAACATTATGGAAGAGAAGATTCAACACATTATAGTGAGTAATTCAACATTTTTTGAGAAAATGTTGAAATAATACGTTTAAAATTTTAATTTCAAAAAAATAAAAAAGAATATGGGCTCGATAAACATTCAAAAATAAGTGTACCTTTTCAACTCAATCAAAAATAAAAAACGTTGAAGCAGTAAAGAGAAGTTTTGAACTTAATAACATTCAAAAATATATCCATGTGAAATCTTGTTTTGCTGCATTAAATTCTAAGGATCATTTTATCCATGTGAGGTCTTGTTTTGCTGCATTAATTCTAAGGATCATTATGATTCAAACGGAATCGAAAACGAAGTTATGGTTTGAGACAAGAATCATCATTTTAAAGTTTGGAATCCATATTAATCACACCCGCTCCAATAACTAGTACCAATGCACATATGCCACGTACGTGTCTCAAAACTCTATTTCATTTGTAGCTAATAACATATTCTATGTGGTTAACAGACACAACTTAGGCCAAAAATAATTAATTTCACAGTGGCGGATTTGTTAAATCAATATGACACAAGGCAAATATTATTCATTCACTGGTTGATTAATTATCTTTTGATTAGATGCAAGACAATAAATAAAGAGGTATTTTGATTCATCTTCATAAATCAATATATTCTATATACGCATACACCTGTATCGATTTCCTAAAAAAATTATTACCACAGATTATTTAGTAGCCAACTATAATCAAGGAAATATGAATATGTTTGCCCTTCAGATAAAAAGAAAAAAGTTGTTGAGACACCATAACAAGATACCTTGGCAACAAGATAATCCAATCATAATATACACTTAAAGGCAGATGGTAAATGAGGTGTCAAAATTTCCATTTACTGGCGTCATTGTTGCAAAATACATGAACTATCCTTACAATCTAAAACATAAACAAGGAAATCACAAAACCACAGACTCCACAACCTAGTTTGAATGTACCTTCCCGCCTTCATAGAATATTTACCACCTGAAATAAACGACAAAGATATGTAGTTGCGTTTTTCTTTCAGGCAAAAAGAAATAGATTAAAACCTTAATAAAAGCAATACCTCAATCGCTTGTTGTGTAAAACATGCAGCTGACCAGATTAGTTTGTTGTGTGTTGCAAACTTGCATGGTTGCAAGAGTACACATATTTGTTTTTTATTCCCTATGTTTCACAACAAATAACATCGAAACGTTTAAAATTTGTCCCAGAACAAATAACATTATAGCTAATTAATTGGTCTACCTAAACAATTTATGGTAAGCTAATCTGGTATTTATGAAAAACTGATTTCGTGCATGTGCCATGCACAACATTAAAAGCCAGGCAAGCGTAATTAGAAAGTAGTGTTTCCTGTATAGCTAGCTCATATTCACTAGTACAGATATGCTGATTTACGACGAAATTACTGTAGATCCGTCACTATTTTTGGGGGTTTTCTATTTTTCGGTCAACTTTCATGACGTTTCCGCGTTTCGTCACTAAAAATGTCAAAACAGACCCGTTTGATGACGAAAAGGCGTCATTGTTGCCATTCGGGCCCTTGGGTCTGGTCGTTTATGACGAAAACTAAGCGTCACTACCGTTCATTCGAGAATTTCGCCCGTCCGCATCCTAGTCAGCACGTGATGGACCCACATATTCGTCACCGGAGGGGGATTTTCCCCACCCGCATCCTAGTTAGCACTTGATAGACCCACATATTCGTCACCGGAGTGTGGATTTCGCCCCCCCTCCTTCCCGGCATCCTAGTCAGCATGTTGTGGACCTCAAAATTCGTCCTTTTCTAGAGGATTTTCACGCGTCCCAGTCAGCATAATGTGGACCCAGACGTCAGGCACTATTCGTCATTAAAATGAGGAAAATATGCCCACAGGTATCCTAGTCAACACATGGCGGACCTACATGCATCCCAGTGAGCATATTGCGACCTCACACGTCAGGCAGTATTCGTCATTAAGTTGTGCCCACGCACATCCTAATCAGAACATGACGGACCCACACGCATCCCAGTCAGCACATTGTGGACCCACACATCAAGCAATGTTCGTGACTATAATGGGGGATTATACCCGCGCATATCCTAATCAGCACATAGCAGACCCACATGCATCAGGCAGTTTTCGTCATTAACTTTTCTTTGACTCACTTTTCGTCATTAACGGGGAATCATGCATGATGTGTGGATTCAATTAAAATTTCATACCGAACAATTCATGTACCTATGCAAAAAAAGGGGTAAAAGAATTCAGCTTATATACAGTATCCTATATTCGGTCGGAAAACATTTAGGCGGGCCGTCGCTCTGTAGCAAGATTAGACCTGTTATTTGTTCGGTGTCACGTCGGATAAAACCGCTCTCAAAATCGTCTGGGAGGTGAATTGAAGTGACAAAAAGTTTTTTTCTTAGACAGAAGGAGCTAAGAGACTGTGTAAATTGAGGCAAATAGAACTTTCATGGAGGACGCGGTTACGGAGCGTCCGTACGCGCCATACGCGAGCGCGCGTCCTCCTCCCCCGCCAGCCACGTGTTCCTGTCCCGTCAGCTTGTCGTCTCCGACCGCCCTCCGCGGCCGCGGCCGACCCCGTCCCCGGCGCGCTGCTGCGGAACCCTCCGTGCCGTCCCCGGTGCGCCGCTCCCGCCCCCTGTCCCCAGATGCGGCGCGGAGGCCCCCTTCCTCCCCGTCCAGCCGTCCTGGACGCGGCGCGGCGCCACCTCCACCCCATCCCCGCATGCAACCTCCATCTCGTCCCCCTTGCGCGCCGCGGCGGCGGCCTCCTCCGCGTCGTTCCCGGCGCACTGTAGCATCCTCCTCACCCCACCCCCTGTGCGCCACGGCGGCGGCCTCCTCTCCCCGCCCCTGCGCGCCGCGGCGACGGCCTTCCACGCCATCCTCGGCGCAGCGCGACGGCGACCTCACCTACGCCGTCCCTAGGTCTCCTCCAGTTTCGTCCCTTGCGCGTCGACGTCTCAGGAAGAATCTGTGAATGAATCCAGTGCCCGATTGCCATGGCCTGCACCAGCAAGACAGGAAGAAGCTTGCGCGGCCTCCTACCTCTCTCTCTCAGCAGCTAGCGTTTCTATCATTCACAACCATGGCAGCGAGGGCGAGCTTTCTGTTGCCTATGGTAAACAGGCATGTCTCTCTCTCTCTTCCGTTCTCACATGGTTTGACAGAAAACTGCTCCCGTTGATGCAGATGCATTTCATTCTCTCTGGTAAATTTATGGTTGATGCAGATTCATTTCATGTTGGTACCAATTGCTTACAAAATATGCTACTGGTTACAAAGTTTGATGGCTATTATAAATGTGCTACTGCTTACAATTTGCTTACAATTATTATCATTTGCTTTGTCACCAAATTGGTACTAATTGATATGTCGAAGTTGTTTTAGTAACAAAAAGTACCATAACCACTCACGTTTTGCCTGATGATTAGTAGCACCTCGGCAACTCATGTTTTTTCATTCTAAAAATTTTAGTTCAGTAGCAAGTTGATTAATAGTTGCAGTTGTCTTTTTCATCGAATTGGACATAGTTGTTATAACCAATTGTTTTGCAGGGTCTATGGCTCCCGAATGGATGTTCCGACTTGAACGCTGACCCCATTTATAGCAGCCCCGGAGCGAGGGGCTCCGCTAGAGCAGCAGTGGTAGGGATCTTGTCAATATGGCCAAGAAGAGGACCAACGTGATTCCCATTATCGAGGGTACTAGACACTCGGTAAAGTACCGGATGTTGGTTGGCATGGTTGATGTTATCTTCTCTGATGTTGGAAAGCCAGACCAGGTAATGGGTCATACTAGGATTCCCTTCCAGACATCTAATGGATCATGCAAATTCGAGTTTTTGATCATCTGATTAGTGTAGCAACTTTTTATATACTAGCAGTAATGATTTCATATATAGTAGCAGTAACAACTTTTTTAATAGGACAGCTTATTTTCTAAGTAATAGTAGCAAATCTTGTTGAAACATTTTAGTTGCAAATAAGAAGCATTGTTTATACAAAATATATGGAAAGTAAAAACATATCTCATTGTTTCTATTTTCCATTTTTGTAGAACAACTTGCACTAGTAACTTTTTTTATCCATAGTGTACGATTTGACTTTTGATATAATAAAACGAAAGTTTTCTCTGGACAACTTCTTTTCAACTAGCGGTAGAAACTTTATATATATTGGCAGTAGTAACTTCTTCTTTAGTTTCAACAATAACTTTAATTTTTTTCATAGAATAACTTCTGTTCTTATCCACAGTAGCCAACCCTATTAAAACTTGTAGTTGCAAATAAGGAACCTTGTCTTATACAAAATATATGGAACTTCTCCACACTCTAGACTAGCGGTAGCAACTTTAATGGACTAGTAGTTGTGATTTCACATGTCCTAGCAATAACAACTTTTTCTGGTTGCTATTAATTTGTGAACCTTTAGTCTGTTCTCTGTAGCAAATTACAGGAACACCATAGTAGCAATTCATGAAAAAATAAACTGAAAAACAGAGGAGGTAGCAGGGATGCCTAAACAAAAGGTTCTCTTCCCCTCCTGACGTAGATCTTGTTATTTTGCTTGTTTTAAACAACTGCACATTTATATGGGAACCTTAACCTTCTATAGCTTTTTTATGTAGTAGTAACATATACTGTCAATGCATGTTCCTAGCAGTAGCTACCTATTCCGAACTATCAATTGAAAGTTTTTCGGTAGTAGCAGTAGCAACTTATTTCCTATCAGCAATAGGAAAATCATATTAAAACTTTTAGCATCAACTTAAATGGCAGTAGCACCAGTAGTTTTTGACTAACCATTTGCCAACAGTCGTTCAGGAAAGAGTGCGGTGTGTTCACTCTCAAAGCGGTGAAATGTTGGGGAGTTGAGGAAAAGCTTCCAAGTATCACCAATGCTGAAGTTTACAAAAGTCAGAGAATTGCTTACTTATTCCTAGATTTCAAGCCTAGAAAATAGAGTAGATTGGAGGTCATTTGATTGGAAAGCAATGGCCACAGAATGTGAAGAAACAAAGCAAGTGTCAAACTAGGAGGTGAAACTCATGGAAAGAAGACCTACCGCTTGCTCAATGTAGCGAAGGAAACCATTTATATAGTTGCACATGCATTTAGCTTTTTGTATGTTCTTAAATCTTAAGAACACTTATCCTTTGGGTGACATGTTTGTTACTTGCCACTACTGTATGACATTGCCAGTTCATTATCACCGTGTGACATTTTTTTGGCTAAAGCAATGACTTTGTAATTACATTTATTATTATTTGTATTTGCAAGCACTTTGAATTGCTATTTTAAGATATGCATATATATTTTAATTATTACATGGTGTGCACATAAAGTTACTATTACAAAATATACTAAAATTATTATATGTTGTGCACATAAATTTGCTATAATAAAATATAATAAAGTCACTACACGGTGGTGTAATCACAAAATATGTTAGAATTATTACATGATGCACACGTAAAGTTACTATCACAAAATATACAGAAATTATTATATATTGTACGCACAAATTTGCTATAATAAAATATACTAAAGTTACTACATGATGCACTTTAGTATGTTTTATTATAGCAAAATTAAGTGCAAAGCCATGTTTGAGATTTGATCGAATCTAGAGAGAAACAGCAAGCAGCCAAATCTCAACTCACACGTTGTTGGGTGCAAGACATATTTGAACAAGCACGGCCACAAAAGTTTTCTTGAGTAACTCGGTCTTCTTTCCAACACTTTTCAACAGTTGGTTGGTCTTAATTGGTCACTGCCAATGCACCTCGAGCCTCCACGAATTTTCAAAGCATATCAGGCACATTCCAATACATGTCAAAACATATGTACATTGCCACTCATGCATTAAAAAAAAGATTATGAGTAGGACGGTTGCAGTAAGCAAAGTTCAAAACTATTATCAAATTACACCACACTCTTGGCTAAAAACAACACAACACGTCCTTAGCATTTGTCACAAACAGCATAACCTCTCAAAGCCAAGTCCACATAGCACTTGCAAAAAGTAAAGGCATGAGAGTTGGCAGCATGGAATGCCCCTGGGCTTGCATATGATGTGCGACTGCGCTTTAGGTCAGCTTCAATATGTGCTTGGTTCCAGGGGCGGAGCTAGAGTGAAATTGTGGGGGGTGCAGCACTTCATACCAATAAAAAATATTCAAGCGATCATCTCAGAAAAAAGTGTTCGACCATTGAACCAACACAAACTTAAATTAAATAGTGGTGCAATATTTACAGCAGCAATAAAGTAGTGGTAACATTGTTTACCATTTACCAAAATAAGCAACTGTAGCTACTAATAGTATGCCACAATTGCAAACAAAATAATTATGATATTTCCCTAAGATATGGTCCAATCTCCAGATCCTCCCTGCTTCAAGAAAGGAGAAGGAAAAGATCAATTTCGAGCAAAGAAATTATAGAGTGACTCGTTACAAAATGAAAACATATGTCTTACCTTTTAGAGTTCATATTTACGTCCTTTTCCTTCCATGTTCATGAAACGATGAATCACTGCATCATTGGTAACTTTCTTAAATAATTCCTTCTCCACATAGCAAATATGTCTGTAACGAAGTGATCATCACCAATTTTATTAGACAAATATGTCTTCACAAGCTTCATGGCCGAAAAGCATCTCTACTGATGCAGTAGCAACAGGAAGCACTAACACAAGCTTTAAAAGTCGATAAACCAATGGATAAATAAGATTTTTCCTTGTTTGCACCATTTTTTTTGGAAGCTCACCAATACTGTTTAAGTTGCAGAATCTGATGTCATCTCGCACATCGACAATGTACATGTTAAGTTGGTCTCTAAGGTCCCTCAAATTCATAGAGCTGAAATCATTAAGATATAGCTTTGCTAGGCTTATCAAACTCTCCACATTGAAATCATGAAATGAGTCTCTTGGACTGAACGCAGCCGAGCAAACAAGCAGCTGAGAGTTTTTATCATTAAAGCGACTATCAAGCTCTTGAAGGAGCCAATCAGTAACTTCATTAAAACAGTCCACTTCATAGTGATGCTTGTTTGTGATTCCAGATATTTTCCTAGGCTGTCGGGGATCAACATATGGCTGTTCCATTTCCAGTCTACTAATATCATGCAATTCACAAAACTCATTCACTTCATCTAATAATCTAGCCCATCCATCTTTTCGAAGATTATCCAAACTGATTCTGGTTCCTTTCACACATTTAATGGCATTCACAATGTCTTGATCCTTGCGTTGCAATGCTAATGACAAGGTATTTGTGATGGACAGTGTAGTTAGCATGAGATGCAAATAAAAGACAAAGTCAAAAGACTGGAAATATACTAAAAGATTTGACGCTTGATCTCTGTTTTTCCAATCTTTATCATCCTTTTCCACAACCTTTAGCACTTCAACTATTGTAGAAAACATGTCAACCAAACCTTTAAGTGTTTTATAATGCGAACTCCAACGAGTATCTCCGGGTCTTTGAAGCCATTGCTCTTGATTTAAGCCTCTGCCAGTTTCAAGCTGCCCACAACCTAAGGCCTTTGTCACATGTTCATGATTAATTTCTCTCATTATGTCCTTTCTCTTGGCAGACCCTCCCACCACATTTAATAAGATGGAAATCTTGGTTAAAAAATGACTAATGCCTTTATGCTTTCTCACAATGGCCACAATGACTAACTGAAGTTGGTGAGCAAAACAGTGAACATAGTAAGCTGTACTACTTTCTCTCATAATCAATGATTGCAACCCATTGAACTCACCTCGCATATTGCTAGCACCATCATATCCTTGCCCTCTAACTTACTTTAAGCTTAGCTTCAACTTTGCAAATAGAGAATCAATAGCTGATTTGAGATATGAAGAACTTGTCTCAGTCACATGCACAAGGCCAACAAACCTCTCTTTCACAATTCCACATTTATCAACATACCTTAAGACCACAGCCATCTGTTCTTTGCATGAAACATCTCTTGACTCATCAACTAGCAAGCAAAACACATCATCCCCAATTTCTTCGAGGATAGAATGTAGAACTTCATTTGCAAAACATTGAACAATGTCCCCTTGTATTTCAGGAGCCAACATACAACTATTAAGTGCAGTACCCACAGCCTTGCGTAAATCTGGATCATGATCTGCTAAGCAATCATAAACTTCCAAGAAATTGTCTTTGTTCAACGAGTCCTTGGGCTCATCATGGCCCCGAAAAGGTAGTCCTTGGTTCAATAGTAACCTAGTAGTATCAATTGATCCATTCAACCGAGTAAAATAATCCTTCTTCCCTGCATCACTTAGGTTATGAAAAGCAATGTGTTGTTCTCTGTTTAACAGATCATCACGCTTCTTCATTGCAATATAATGTGGACTACTGACTTTACCAACATGCAACTTTAGTCTTTCTTTCCTATGAAAACCATTCCAGCCATCAACAACAAATGCGTTGTATCCTGCATCCTTCTTTTCCCTGAATAAGAAACAGAAAAAACAATATGCCGTATCTTTGGACTCACTATATTCAAGCCAATCTCCAAACTCATCGAACCATTCTGGATGAAAGCTTCTTGGGTTTTCTTTTTCTCCAATCTGTGAGAGGGGAAAATGCATGTGCGAGGTTGGCAAGGCCCATTCTCTAAGTATTTCCTTCTCACCTTTTCTCTCTGATTAGGATGATAAGAACTGATTTCTTTCCTCAAGCCTAGATCATATTTAATTTCCTCTTCCCAATTAAGCTCAGCTAGACACAAATTCTTTGAAATGATTTACACATCCTTGCTCTGGTGCTTTTCGTTTGTAATAATTTTCCATGTTCTACCTATCATTTGCAAGAATAGTAAGATGTTAGTGGCGTCCAGTAACAACACCAAGAGAAAAAAAACCTATTTGCAACTAAAAATTAATCAAATAACCCTAGAATAGAATCTGGAAAGGAACAAAATAATCGAAACAAAATTGGATGCTCACAATCTGATGACCAACGATTGAAGATTTGAAGAAGTCGAACTAGAATTTGGAGGGGTCTAGGGCTCCTACCTCCTGGCCCGCCTCGACGTCCCGGCAGCCAGCGATCGAGCCTCGAGTCCTTGACGATCTCCTCTGCCTTCCCTCTTGCGAGTTGCGACCTCCGTTTCTCCGATCAATGGGGAATCCGGGATTGATTTTGTGCCGGGAGGGCGGGAGAAAGGAGGCAGAGGCGGGAGAAAGAAGAGACAGAGGCGGGCGGACGGGAGGCGAAACAAGCGAGGAGTCCAAGTCGAAGCGACGGCGTTCCCTGTGCGTGCGTGGCTGCTGACCTTCGTTGCTCAAGTCAGGTGTGTGGGCTGGGTTGCTGCTGGGCTGTGGGTGCTGCGTTTTGGGCCAGGGGGGTGCGAAAAGGGTGAAAATTTGATGGTAACAACTGATTTTCGTTTTGGGCCTGGGTGCGGCCGCACCCACATGGGCCAACGTGGATCCGCCCCTGCTTGGTTCCCAGCTACCAGCTAGAGGGAGTAGGTTGCTTTGAGCATCTGCTTGAATTTCCGAAAAAGTCAAACTGTAGAACTACATGTCAGTTATGGGTTAGATAATACATAGCACCTGTATATTATCACAAAAGAGAAATGCAACAAGATAGCCTGCACAATGGGATGGATATGTGCAGAACTACTCTTTCTTGCTGTAACAACTTGGACATAACAGTATCCACAACGCGGTCATAAAACAGTAGCAACTTAAAATATCACCCAAGGACATTCATTAATAGCCATCGCACTTTTAAGTATGCAGTAGCAACTTTTTATGAACAGCTCGTAGCAACTTGAAATGAATTTGCATGAGACAAGATTTTTCGACTGAATGAAGTTAATATTTCATTTAGAACATAAGTTGTTGCTGCTAGTACTGTTGAGAACCAAGGTTTTGCTACTGTAATATGAAGAAAGTTGTTACTTAATAAGGAATCACCAAGTTTTTTTTTCCTAAAAAAAAAGAGGTTTTCTGCATAACAATACATAAAAAATTATATAAAAGCAGTATAAAAAGTTACTATTGGTAGATTAAAACAGTTGCTATCCCAACAACCGAAAAAGAAAATGAGAATTTGCTACCAGAACACTAAAAGGATCTGCTACATGGAAATATAGATAGTTACCATAGAAATTCAAACCATCATAAGGCAGGTCCAAGGGTCTGTTTTCTTGTGAGTTCAAAAGTACTAGCAATTCAATAAGGCTCATTTCTAGAAATTCAAACTTCTTTTTCAGTGAGTGACACCATTGTTGTCTAAAATTTCTGTACTACGGAGTCGGAGGTAAAAAACCTACTATGGCTATTGCTATTCGAGGTTCTGCTAAAAATATATTTAGAATTTCCTATTGCTGATTACAAAGAAATTGTTCTATGAAAATGAAAATAAGTTGCTACTGCTAGTCCACAAGATGTGCTACTTCTAATCCATGGACGACTAGTTTTTCTACAGAAAGAAAATGTTTTGACTGATAATCCTCGTGCAGCCATACAAATATGGAAAAAAAAATCAGCACATTTCTGTGTGGTGTGATGATGAGTTCACAACAGGCGGTAGCCTTTGCAGCAAGTAATAAGCTATGGTTTCTGTAGCCATACAAATATGAAAATTGGAAATGCATCTCTCAACTGTACATACTTCGTATGCTAGAGGGAGACCATGCATTAATTCTTCACAGCAAATAAAAGTAGTACTAGTGACTAAAGCAATGAGGATTAGAACTCACCTACCAATGTACTTGTGGTGCATCTGTAGGAACTGCCGGTTGTCCTCCTCAGCATTGTGAAAGATGCACTCGATGAACTCTTGGCACTCGCCAACGCCAAGCCTTCGCACATCCACCTCCTTGTATAGTGGAAGGCCTTGCAGGCTGCATAGTAGAGGGTGGCGGTCCAGACGCGGCTGTAAGTGGACAGGAGCTCGATGGACGCGCATCACAGCGCCTCCTCCTTGTCGTCGACGCCATGCTGGGGACGGATGTGGAGGATGTAGCGGCACGCCGCGCTGGGGACGGAAGTTGAGGAGGCCACCACGTGCCACGACTTGTATCTAAACAAGGATATCAACTTTTATCTAAACAGGCACATCAAATTTAATCTAAAGAGGTCAATATAAAGTTACTACTGATAGTATAGAAGAAGTTACTACTGCCAATATATAAAATGTTTCTACTGCTAGTTCAAAAGAAGTTGCTACTGCTTGTCCAGAAAGAACTTTTGTTTTATTCTATCAAAAGTCAAATTGTACATTATGGACAAAAAATACTACTGCAGGTTTCTCTAAGTACATATACAAGCAAAATGTGGGGTGATTTTTTTTTCTTGCTGTACAACTTGGGCATAACATATTCATTGAAAATGAATCAGTCACTATAGTCTTTGCTATTCTAAGTACATATACAAGCACTCGGTGACATTTTGTTGAAAGGCAAAAACACTGATGCTACTTTGGACTGAAGCAAATGCGTACTTCCACGCTCTGTGCAATATTCTTGATCAAATTATAGTGGAAAAAAGGCTAGAGAGGTTAAGGCTCCCATATAAAATGTACGGTTGTTAAAAACAAGCAAAATATAACATGACCTATGTCAGGGGGAAGAGAACCTTTTGTTTAGGCATCTCTGCTACCTCCTCTATTTTCCAGTTTAATTTTTCATGAATTCCTACTCTGAAGTGCATGTAATTTGCTACCAAGAAAAAAATAAAGGTTCACAAATTAATAGCAACTAGAAAAAAAGTTGTTACTGCTACTACATATAAAATCACTACTACTAGTTCATAAAAAGTTGCTACTGCTAGTCTAGAGAGCGGAGAAGTTCCATATATGTGTATAGGACAAGGTTCCTTTTTTACAACTATAAGTTTTGATGGGGTTGGCTACTGTCAATAAGAAAAGAAGTCAGTATGAAAATATAGTTACCACTGATACTATAGAAGAAGTTACTACTGCCAATATATAAAAAGTTTCTATTGCTATTTCAAAAGAAATTGCTACTGCTTGTCCAAAGAGAACTTTTGTTTTATTATATCAAAAGTCAAATATAGTACATTATGGAGAAAAACACTACCATTGCAAGTTGTTCTATGAAAATGAAAAAAATAGAAACAATGAAAAAGCTGGAAAAAATAAGAGATATGTTTTTACTCTCCATATATTATGTATAAACAGTGTTCCTTCTTTGCTTCTTTGCAACTAAAATGTTTCACCAAGATGTGCTACTGTTACTTAGAAAATAAGTTGTTCTATTAAAATATAGTTGTTACTGCTACTACATATGAAATCACTACTCGGCGAGGTATATGCTCATCATTTTCTGAGCGCCATTGTTGCCACAATATGACATCAAATGTAGCACAAAATAAGCACCAACATTTCAATCGCACACTGGCGCAACAACCAGAGATTCAGATGTCAGACATGCTCGTAAGCAAAGGCATTAAGCAGAGTATTGTGAAAGAAAAATGTGTGAGGTGGGCATATACCTCGTCTTCCTTTACAACACCAGAGAAGACAACATCAACCATGCGAACCAACATCCGGTATAATGGGAATCACATTGGTCCTCTTCTTGTCCATATTAACAAGATCCCTACCACTCGTGTGAAAAAACTCAATGATTCGTTTGGTACAGAATAAACTCATGAATTGTAAAGTAGTGTGAGAATGTGCCTTGCCATAGTAATTAACCATGTAGCCCTTGCCATACGCAAGCAAACTGAAAATCATTGATGTCTGCAGATGTTCCGGAAGATCAAATAAAATGTATAATTTCTGGTCTTTGCCCCAAAATCTGGATTGCAGCTCACATACGGGCACCCATATTCCATGGAGATTGCACATCAGGGATACCACAGTGCACGACAGGTTGTCGACTACACCATTGTACAGGGAGCAGCATTCATCGATGCAAAATAAGACCTTCGGCAGGGAAGGGATGGAGCCGCATATTTTCTGGATCGAATCGAAGACCAGTGAAGGGGGGAGATGGGAGCGTGGCCAGGCCTCACGGTGCAGCGGGCTGCACATGCCGAATGCTTTGGCGTCGCCAGACGAAGAAAAGGATGCGACCTTGGCGGCAATCGAAATCGCGCCCAGCTGGAAGCTTCCGCGGTGGACGACGAAGGCGAGCTCGATCCGGGGGCTGCGGGACAGGCACGAACCACATTGGGCGGTCATCCGTGGCGGTGTAGAAGCCGAGGAAGCGGGGCGGATGGAGGCGGCGGAAGCAGCAGAGGAAGGCTGGGTCGGACGCGTGACGGAGCCAGCCGGAGAAAGGACTAGACGACGACGCGCAGCCGCCGGGGTAGAGAGCTCGATTTCATTTTGGGGTCAACGGAGCGCGACCGATGCAGGATAGACTTTCCGGAAAAGGATGGAAGCCTTGGGCCAAGCCCGCGCACGAGGCAGGCCAGGCCGGGCGCGCCGCGGACGCGCGCTAACGCGCGAGCGCGTCCGTATGCGCTATAGACTTATCGTTCATGGACGGGTAGAAGAAGAATGCAATGGGCCGGGGTTATGAAAGCCCAGCCCAGATCGCACCTTCTCCGCGTATATATAGTTAGAAGCAGAACCCGAACCCTAAGTATCTCTAGCCGCCGCCTCTCGACAGCTCTACCTTTTTCTCCCTGCCGCCCCACCTCGTCTGCCTGCCTGATACGCTCTCCTCCTTCCACGAAGAGGAATGGATTAATCTTAGCCTGCGCTGCTCTCTACAAACCGTCGTCGACTCAGGTCCGTCCGGATTTCGATCTTTTGCTTCTTCTGCTGGTAATGAAGCCCCAGTTTGCTTCCTATTCTGTTCCGACTGGTTTTGTTCTGCTGGATCTGTATTTGGGATCCAAATCTTGCATGTGGTGCCGTCATACGCACATGAGATGATCCAAATCTTGCATGTGGTTATGTTTTATAGACGTCTATCTATCCAGATCCATTCTTGCCGAAATAATATTGCAGCTCTTTATCTAAAGATCTGGGTATGAGTTCCTCGTATTTAAGTGTCACTGAATAATGGTTGTTCTCTTCGGATCTGACAGCTTACATAGTATGGATACGGCGATGCTCGTCGTTTTCTTACCCCAACCCACATCCCCTCTCGTCGAACCCGCGTTTTGTTATTATTAATTTCTACGGATTTATCTGCAGATTCTGATAGAATAGTGGAGCCTTGTTTGCAACGATTTAGAAGATGATTTAAGTAGGATTTCATATGGTTAACTATTGCATTCTGATGAATCGAACAAACTGAATTGGCTTATTGTATATGATTTTTTTAAAATGCTTTGGCTTATCATTTTACATCGTGAAGAAATTACACAGCGTAGTCTGATATTTGTTATCTGATTCCTTGGCACAAATCCATTGGTTTAAACTTTAAGGTTGTCACTTGTAACTGAGGTACTTAGCCAAGAGTTGCAGTTGCTTCGCCACTGTTTGGAATTTCTATAGATAATACTTAGTTGCTTAAATTAGCTCTAGTGGTTCCAAATAGGCAAGCTAATTTTCCATCTAACAATTATCTAATCACCAAGCTGGCAACTATCTTGTAGCTGACCCAGCTAATAAAGCTAATGGGTGGTCAAAGACCATTTTGCCCTCAACTTGGAATGGTATAGCAGACATAAACTAGTAAATGTATAGTCATGATAGATTTGTTATGTCTCTTTGATGAAACTTGTGGTTATTTGTGTCTTGGTTAAAGAAGTCTTGCTTGTCACGGACAGGCACTTCTGTTGCTTCAGTAATGTACTATTTACATAGCATATTACATTGTTTGCTACAGACATATCTTTTGTAGTCACCAATATTCTAATATGTGATTGTCTACCTGTAGGTTGCAGCAAGCTCAGATTAAGATGGGATCAAAACAACGCTGTTCCTTCAATTACTGGCCAGAGACTGAAGAAGGACGTCTTCAGAAAGTAGAGAGTATCACCCGTGTCCTTAGCACTGCCGTGTTTGGCATCCTGAGTCAGGAAGAAGCTCATAAGAATGCTAGAGTGATTGAAAGGAAGTGCTATGCTGCTGCAGATGATCTTTTCATGGAGGATCCTCATGGCGATGGTAGATCTGCTCTTCAGCTCTATGAAACAGAATCATGTAATATGATGTGGGAAGTTCTGAGAAGACACCGAAAAACAACTGCAGAAGATGAAACAGTTACGGTTGATACACCTCTGAATGGCGCCTTGTTTGATATATCATGTGAGAAGGTTACTGCTATTGGGGCAATCGGAGCTAGTTCACTTTTCAAACCACTGGCTGCATCAGGACAATCATATAAAAGGTTCTGTTTCAGGAACAGGAGCTTTGGTTTGGAGGCTGCCAATGTTGCCAAACCAGTTCTTGAGTCAATCAGAACGCAGATCACAGAGTTGGATATCTCAGGTTTTGTTGCTGGCAGGCCTGAGAATGAAGCTCTTGATGTCATGAGCATATTCTCCAAAGCTCTGGAGGGTTCTGTGCTTAGATGTCTGAACATCTCCGACATTTCTCTAGGTGAGAAGGGTGTCAGGGCATTCAGAGAGCTCCTGAACTCACAGGAAGACCTGGAAGAACTATACTTTATGAACAATGGTTTGGTGCCTGCAGTTGCAAGAGCTCTATCAAAGCTTATTCCTTCAACTGGGAAGCTTAAGGTTTTACATGTCCACAATAATTTTATTGGTGATGATGGTGCCATGTCGCTTGCTGAGATTATCAAGGGCTCTCCGAATCTGGTGAGTTTCAGGTGCTCAGCTGCTGGGATAGGTACTAATGGTATAATAGCATTGTCTGAGGCGTTAGTGGCGTGCATCCACCTGGAAAAACTTGATATTAGGGACAACATGTATGGTGCTGATGCAGTGACAGCTCTTGAAGAAAATCTAGGAAAGCTTCCTGAACTCACTGACCGACTCCTGAGCGTGAGTCATTATAAGGATAATAAGGTGAAACCAGCACTGGCCAATGTCTTGAAACAGTCGGCGCCTGATTCAGAGGCTCGTGAAATGATTGGAATTGGAAAAGCTAGCAAAGCAGCCCTGCCTTCAACAGAAAGTGAACCGCGGGCGCGACTTAAAGAGCTCTCCATGGCTGAGGATGAGCTTTTTGCAAGATGGGGAGCAAAACTGGGCACGCAGAGAAAGTCGTCTGTTGATGAGAACAAATATAAACTTGGCGGCTTCTCTATCACATCTAACCCAGGTTCTGTGCATCTGAATGCTAAGGACAACTTCATCAGTGAAGGCATTGGTGGGGATTGTAACTTGTCATTCTGCTCACTGGACAAGAACCAACCTGAAGATGCTGGCATTCTCCACATACTGGACAAGAATGGACCTGAGAGAAAGGCTGAAGGTGCTGACACTCCCCACATACTGGACAAGAATGAACCTGAGGGAAAGGCCGAAGATGAAGGCATGCTTGGTTTACTGGACAAGAATGAACCTGGCGTGAAAGCTCAAAGCGAAGATGATGTGGATGGTGGGCTGGGCCTGAAGCACCAGAACCTTGTTTGAGGTTGATTTATCATTGCTTAGGTTAACTATGGTTCCCTTTTAAACGGTGAGGCCTAGTTCTTTTGCTTCATGCTTTGGAGTGTTCACAAGCTGATGGTTTCATGTGAAACTGATGTACGGTGTATGGTGGTTCCAGTAGTTTAGTACTAGTTCAAGTAGTAGGTATAGCCTCGTGATGACCTTCTAGGTTCAGCATTCTGCTCGGTGTTGGATGTTTTTGAAGTACTGCTATAGTTTGTCTGTTTCTATTTTGTTGCTACTGGTAGACTATGCTACGTTGGGTGAAATTCTGCCATGTGTTCAATGTGGCAGCAACAGCAATTTAGTGTATTTGCCCTGTGGAACTGTGGATCAAGCTGTTACCTGCAAAAACTCTGCGCTGCTGGTTGTTGATTGATTGCCATGTTTCGTTTGAGTGACCGCGATGTCTTCATGCTTGTATTTTGTTTGATCTTTTATGATGTGTATTTGGAAATAGATCAGATTGTGCACTCATAAAAAACCTGGTGGTGTGAGATGTGGACAAAAATCCTCTGTTATGCGTACGGAACAAATTTTTGTGTGATAAAGCCGAGTGAGCTTTATAATCTTTTCTGGTTTTGGCGTGCATGGATATGTGGTTGGTTCAGAAATCCGTTCATCTCTAACACTACGGCTGATAGCCATTTCAGTCTGATCTGTCCTTGCGCCTGCTAAGGCAATGCTCCTGCCTTGTGCGTACGCGCTTACCTAAGATTCCCATATTCGATTGCACCGCTAGCTTTGGTGTTGATCCGTCTCTGTATCTACCCCACCATGCCACAAGATTCTTCGGACGAGAGGCCGGCAGTTTCAGGAAAGGGTTGTAGCCGAGCTCGAGCGAGCTTGGCCTCCTCAAGCTCGAGCTCGACAGAAACTCGAGCGAGCTTGAAATTCCCACCGAGCCTGGCGACAGAAAGTTCGAAACAGCTCGAGATCGACTCGATTATTATGGCTCCGGCCTATACATGGCGGCTAGGTCTGGAAGACGAGCGATGTTATATGTCGACCGGGTTTCATAACGTCCGGTTCGACCACCCCGTCTCATGGGCCACGGCTCAATTCGCTTCGTCTTGCCCAGTTCGCCGCCCTCTCTCCGTCGCTCCCGCTCCGCTGCCCGCGTCGCCGCCCTGCTCCGCTCCCCGCCCTGCTCTGCTCCTGCTCCGCCCCGCACCAGGTGAGCATCTCGATGGCCACCGCCAAAGATGGCTTCTTCGTGGAACAATTGATTTCTCCTGGTGAAACATCCGTATTCTCTTGAACATTTTTTTTAATTTTTTGACGGACTGGAGCTTCGGTTGATTCGGCGATTGGGGGATGAAGAAGAAGAAAGGAATTGTCCGCAGCTTGCGAGGCGGGCCGCGCAGCGGGCAAGGCGGCGCTGGTGGGGCGCGGCAGCGGGCAGGGGGCGGCGCAGGTGGGTTCGGTTGCGTGGGTGCTGCGTCGCGGGACGGCGTGAGGTTGAGGACGACCCACTTGGGCCATGCGGTTTCTTCTAATGGGCCGCGGCGGGCTGTATACAGGGGGGTCGACGTTTGGTTTTTGATCGACTGGTACATATAAAGGCCCCCCTGGAAGACTGGAACGCTCGACGCCTCGATTGGATTGACTGGCTGGTTACGTACGTGAAGTTGTAATGGGTCATGGGCCTTGCGCGTGACTCACCCGGTGGATCCTATACGTAGGGCGGGTTATGGTTAAATTTTGATAGATAGTGTTTGAGATTCGTGCAATGGCTCAGATTCGCGCAGGTGGAAAAGAGGATGGCTGAGAAGCTGCCACGTGTCGCTCTCTGATTGGGGCGGGTGGGAGGTAGGAGAAAAAGAAACAAATTTCAAACTTTAAACGCATTTTTCTCCTAAACTGTAAGTCCGTTTTCGAATTCGTTTGAATCTACGTGTTTGTTACAATTAATTCTACCAAATGGGATCCAATTTGAATATTTTTTGATTTTTTTAAATTTTTAAATTTTCTTCAACATTTTGAATTTACTGTGTCAACATTTTTTTTTGCACTACGTCAACATTTTAGATTTTCTATGTCAACATTTTTAGCGAAAATATTGACTCAGTTGTCTGAAAATGTTGACATAGACTTACAAAAATGTTGAAACTGGTATTTGAAAATGTTGACAGTTACTTGATAGGCTAATTTGCCTTAAGTGGGCTGAATTTGATGGGCTATTGGGCTGATCTACAAGTTGAATCCTGTAGGACGCCCTATGTATAGGAGGTCCCTCTTCACCCTTCAGTGACCGAGGTAAATGCAAACATTAGATGCCCTCCAAAAAAAAAATTTTTGCAAACCTTAGAAATATAAAATCCTCTCAAAAAAATAGAAATATAAAATAACAAGCTCATACCGAATAGTTCGAGCTCGTCTCTTTTAATAACCGAGCCTTAATACAGGTTTGAGTTCGAGCCGATCTCAAATCGAGCATTTATCAAGTCAAAGTCGAGCGATCCACGAGCCTCGAGCTTTATTGACAACCCTATTCAGGATCGTTATTCTCTCTCTCTCTCTCCACACACACACACACACTAACGTTCAACTAGTACCAATGCACGTACAACGCGTACGTGACTAAAAGGGTCAAAACAATATTCAGTTTCCGCCAGCCCCCATGAGATATCCAATCTATCATGTAATGATCATGATTGGGGTTTGTGTTGCTATCTTTGAATTTGTCATGTATCATATGTGATAATTTCAAATTTGAATGAATCATTGTCAAGTAAAAGCTATGAATCATGTGTTGGCCAACAATCTTGTTCACCGAGAAAATGTACTTTAATGAAAGGGCAGAGCACCTGCCATATTTCCATTTTAAAAAAATGTAGCAGTTTCAGAGTACAGAGACACTTCTTCTTAAATCATAACCGGTGAAATTCAAATAACAAAATTGTATCCAAATATATTAAAACGTGCGTTCTCTCACGAAAGAGTCAGTATGTGTCATCATCGAAACCTGAACCATGCAATCCTTCCGCGGAGAATCTCTCGCCTCATTTGCATCGCAAGATCACCTTGTCCGTTACGAAGTGGCTACACATACAGTACCTACAAGACTGGTCGATGGCATGCCGTTCCTGTCCATATGGTCTAGGATGACTCTTCAAAGTCCAAATCAAACTCTGTTGTACAAATATGAGACCACAAATCCCACATTTTCATTATCCCCCATACCTTCTATGTCCCTTCTCTTTCCAGCACAGCAGCGCTGCGATCAGCTGACAAATAGCATGAGTAATGCGACGTTGATAGAGATCGATGTGGGAAACAATAAAAGTCTAAAGTTATAAGCTCTGGCAGAGTGGAATATCATATAGAATTTTTATGCCTGCATTACCTATGCCTTAATATAAGTTCGTTGAAACTGACTTTATACCAAACACCATAGCATTTTGTTGGTCCCCCCCCCCCCCCCCCCCCCCCCCCCCCCCAAAAAAAAATGGAAGAACAAACATATTTTACCAAACACCATAACATTTTGATGTTATCTCTTCCATTCCCCAAGATACAGGCAGATTCGAAAAGAAATAAGTGGACACAATTTCGTATTTTTGCTCTTGACGATAAATACGATTGGTTTGTACAAATGGTCATCTTCAGTTAATTTTTTCCCCAGAGGAAAAAAATCTTCAGTACAGGTTTTAATATGGGACAATTGCCCCTACTGGGGTAAAATCACAATAATTTTATTGCGATTTTACCCCTGCTCAAGGGAAACTCTGGCTTCAGGTTGAAAAACTAAGGGTAAAATCACAAAGTCAAAAGGGTAAAATCAGAATTAGAGTCCAAAGTGAGGGTAAGAACACAATTGCCCCATTCATTAACACGAAATAAAGTTATCTTCAAGGTTGCAAATAACGGGCTATAGAGTTTAGCGAAATGCTCTCAGAAAAGCTATAGAAGCTATAGCGCAGCTATTGCCAATAGCGGTTTGCAAAATAAAGCAAACTTTTGACCAACACATTGGTAAATTCGTCAATTTGAACCCACATTTTTAAAATGCATGCCAGTTGTCCAAGCATACCATCGTCTTAGCATGTACTCCTTCCGTTTTTATTTATATGACGCAGTTGACTTTTTTCGTTACTTTTTTTTTCTTGAACACGCAGGAGAACTGCGTATCATTGCATTAATAGAAGAAGAGAGTACAACACACCGTAGACCCGATATACTAGATTACATTCGGGCCTTTAACTTTTGAAAAACTCCCCGACCCTGTCTACTTGGTGATTAAACACCAACATCACGTTTCTGTTTTCGTTACTTTGACCGTTCGTCTTATCTATAAATATTTGTGTGAATAGCTAAATATATAGGTTAATCTTAAAGTTCTTTTGATGATAGATCTAATGATATCGATTCCACGTTAAGTAACTAATTACATAATTATATATTGTTGGTTAAAGTTCGGCAAAAAAGTCAACTACGTCATATAAATAAAAACGGAGGGAGTATTTGCCATCTTTTCAAGCAGTGAAACAGTCCATAGAATTAAGAAAGCAAGCACCATTTGAACTATGAACAAACAAATTATCACCTCGTTTGACGTACCATTTATGAAACATAAATCATAAATATATAAGTTCATAACTTAGTTATAGCGGAGTTAGCGGATACAATTAGTGGAGCTATTTAACCGTAAAGCGGAGTTAGCGGCATTAGCGGTAATATTTGCAATGTCGTCGCGGCATCTATCTCAAAAAGCTATAACGGGCTATTTGCATCCATGGTTATCTTGCTGTTTTGATTTTCTATGGGGACATGCTGACAAGATAAAGTTATCTTGCCGTTGTGATTTTCTGTGGGGAGATGCTGAAAAAATCTAGTCGGAAATTATGGGCATATATATCAAATTTATCAAGAAGCATGAAATTGGCAGAAAAGCTCAGAATGCATACGTTTTATGAGCTGGGGCGTTCTCCTTTGCATTCGGCGCTCCTGGTGGACCTAACGTGGTCTCCCACCACTGCTTGAGGCATCTAGAGTTTGTCACCGGCGGCTGCAGGTAGCGAGCATGGGCAGTGCAGATTGAAGTGTGGAACGACAAGGCGGGCATTCATGTTTTGCCTGACCACTGTTCTTGATGATGCGGCCTGCCGTCCAAGCCTTGTTTTGCAGGATGAATCATTTTTGTGACAGTGAGCCTCATGTCTCATGGCAACTGTAGAATAGAGAAATGGGGGGCAGATTTGTGCTAGTTGCAAAGCAATATGACCACCAGCAAAGTGCAAAGCAGTCACTATATCATCAACGTATGGCCATGAGTGCATCTTTTTCGTGCCGATGAGTCTCAAAGGTTTTGAGGTGCAAAAAAAAAAAAAAGACCCTCCTATGCGGTATGTTTACTGCTTAAACACTGGTGTCAGACAGGTGCATTTGACTAAAATACGAACAGCCGATTCAGGAGGATATTGAATCTGTATGCTACACAAATACAGGTCCAGTGTTGAATTTAGAGATCACATTACGCGTGAGAGGATTCAGTAACCAATCGTTCAGTCTGCTGACAGTATGAGGCCCTGATCAAACAGCTACTCTTGGTCGAATAATGAAACTAGTGCCATGTTCATTTAGGCATGAGGCTCCCTATTAAAACAGAGTGTAGAAATTACAACATGTTTGAGAAATGTGAATGCACCCACACATTCAAAGATGATTGCAAGAATGCACTAAAGGCTGCCTTGCAAATTTCGGGATTATTTAAAGATAGGTGTCTTGCCAGTGCCCAGGAGCAAGCCATCCAACAATAACACATTTCCTCTGACTTCGGCAATTCAGCCTGCAGAGTTCAGAGAGTCCATTAATCGGATTTTTTTTTTCACAGTGATATGCTCATGCCACGGATTCCCTTATTATGAGCTCGTTTTTTTCCTTTATATGGAAAAATCTTCAAAGCAATTCACAGAGCTGAACAGTAGCTATTGAGTATTGCCTCAGGGGGAAAGTACTTGGTTTCACTTGCATAACGCAAATACCCAATTGGTTACAGAGCTTCAGGCAGGGGGCAAACTGTATATGCCTAAGTGCACTTCATAAGATTTACAATACATCTGCTTGGCGTGGATGGCACTGAAAGTGACAAGATGAGTTGTGGGCATACCCACTGATCCATGGGCATGGAACCGATGTTTTATGGCTGACCACTGACGGGTACAAAGTGGCATGACAATGCCACAGAATTATTAGAAAGAAATCAATATTGTGCCAATACAACTGAGAGGCAAGAGCAGCCAAAATTCTGAGTATATTGCTTCTGAGAGGAGCATGGGTCTATCATTCAGATGCAGGTCATCCAAGAATTTTCTTGGGTATATTTCAAGCATGAAAAGCATGACTCGTGAATTCTTTCATGCAAGCTTGCATGGGACACTTATTCTCAGATCGACTATGTAAATAGTCAAGGGCACTGTGAAGTGACAAGGAAAATTTGGTGAACATAAAAAGATCACTAAGAACATTTCCAGAGGAGAATAAGATTTATTCAGGCAGAAAACATCATCACTGAGCCTTATCGTCAACTCTGGGGACTGGCATATGGATGTTCCGTCAACTAGGTCTGCTCCTCCTTTCAGCTGGGTTTTGGAAAACAGGTAAATTGGAGGAAGCCATATGAATGGAACTATTATTGAGCTAGCGGTGAGCCATAAAAAAAAAAAAAGGGACAGTCTGCAACCATATTCTTAATTGTGTTGTTTCCTCTGCATCCACAATTCAAACAACACAACTCAGATCACCAGAGAGCTCTCTGTAGTACTACACACCCAAGGAGCATCCGCATATCTCAGCACTGAGTCATTAGGGTCAAGTGGAATCTGTAACATATCAGTGTCCATGCTAGAAGCGTACATGAGTTTTCAGCGCTGGCAGACTGGGGCATAGCCTACCGTCGATGGCGCGCCGCAAATTTTGACAAAAACAGGGCCTTCTTAGAGTTTGCTTTGGCAAGGCCAACAAGAATCATTTTGTACACGGTTACCAGGTTTATTGAATATAAATTGCAAGGCTATTGATTCTTTGCAGCTACAAATTCAGCTTTATGAAAGACAATGGAGCTAAAACTCTCAGTATTCATGAGGAGAAAGCTTCTTAAAGTGTCTATGCAGGGCTACAGGCTAATAACAAGACTACAAGTTACATACTCACCTGGCTGACTACACAGGCATCTATTTCCATATACAATCTTCCATTTAGGCATGCCAGCGACTAACTCACTGATGTTTCGGCAGGCCAGATGATATAGGAGAGCGTTGCCGCCCTTTTCTACAAAGTTCCATGAAAGCAGTATTGAAATTATACATGGTCTCGTTTCTTGGTTCAAATTCATGGCTCTTGTGTTAGTAAAGAATGGTCGGAATGAGCAGAGTATGTTAGTAACATTGATAGCGAGCCATGCTCACATGCACCATAGGTTACCATGGAACGCATGGGTTGAGACCCAATGTAGGGAGGACGAATGAGCATGTTGTAATTAACTCAGTGTACCACACATTGCTGTATTTGACAACATTCATCCATTCAGGTCATCAGGATGGTTATACTTGAGTTCAATATTAAACATGCTCGAAGTGTATTGTAATACTACATGTTGATCAGTCAAATGATCGAGGCAAACGTCACCACACACCTAAGTTCTGGCACGAGGCATGCCTCTCATTCCTTGGTGTGTTTGAGCATCCTTCCCAACAGAGTGAAATGAGCGTCAATTTGGATTGATTGAAATCAAGTTGTGAAGGTCATCTAGGAGAGAAGGGCTCTTGCCTCTTACAAGTTTACTTAAATACAGTCAAATGAAAGAGTCTCTTTCATCTTTGTCTAAGACAGCATGCATTAAGCACATCTTTTGTGCTGTTTTTTTTCTTTCTTTTCTTCTTTTTATTTTCCAGGTTATTGTCAATCAACTGATGAAGCATAATCTATCTCTGCTGGCCGGCACCGTCATGGTCACAGTAGAGTCACGAAGCACTTCGGATGTGGCATGGTCTTTCGCCACAGCCAAGTAACATTGGGAGCATTGAAGCATGCCAGTGCGGTACATGTGGAGTTGTGAAACCCTTCAACTGTATTGGCTGGCACCATAGCAGCAAAATGGTCGCAATAGAGTTGATAAATTGACTTGGGTTGTGGCATGTTCTTTCGCTACAATGCAAGAACCGACCTGGGGACAATATTCATACGTCAATGTTGTGCAAACTCTGGCTGGCACCTATAATGGTCGCAGATATGTCTCTTGATATTGGCATGGTATTTCGCCAAAGGAAAGGATCGCCATCACATTAGCAACACTGAACTCAGGTACCCTATTGGCTGGCACCTATAGGGTCCCAATAGGATGATAATTTCTACACCACATGGCAGTCGTGGCATGTTTTTTCGCTATGATCTTGCTAGATGATAATTTCTACACCACAGGGAGGTCATGGCATGGTCTTTCTCTATGATCTTCCCAGATCAATAATCTACCATATGACAAAGCAGTCATGGCATGGTCTTTCGCTATGATCTTGCCAGGTCAATAATCTATGATATGACAAAGTAGTCATGGCATGGTTTTCTCTATTTTTAATAGTCAGCTCTTAAAAAGGACAATCTTGGCATCTTGCGCTGTGAGCTCTGTTTCACTAATGTACACACTTGTACAGGGAAAATATGGCATGGCTTTTGCTATGGTCCTGCACAAGGTCATAATCTAGCATATCCACCACAGCCATAGCATGGTTTTTCACTATGAGCTTGACATTTTGCTAGCTTGTACTTCTACAACGAAAACATGGCTTGGTCATGCGCCATGATTTCAACACTACAAGGATTTATTATGCTGCATATTACACATATAGTTCTTTTTCAAAGCCTTATAATCATCTCCGAGAGTCAATACTTACGCATGGCAGGCCCTTTCTCATCGGCAGCATATAGAGTAACAAAGCTAAAAGTGGGACACACAAAGAACAATCTAGTAACAAGCATCAAAGTAATCAGTATTTTGATTATCCAGGCACTGATCAGCTGGGGGAGCATTGATATTTGCCCTGCAATCCAGAAAAAGAAAAGTTTAAGCTCATCCACAGGGTCATGATTTTCTTTGTTTCGTCAAGTCGAGTCCGACTTGCTATGCATCCGAACTCAACTTGACGAGGGGCATTTGTTAGATGAGATTTTGTCGGGCCCTTATAAAAATTTAGGTTGATTTATCAAGAAAATGTTCGCTTGTTGGTATGATCTCCGTTTATAGAGAAATCAGAACATTTTTCTCTTAATGCCACATAATTCATGTTTTGATCAGGAAAGAGCAGGTGATGTGCTAGCCTAGCTAGTGCTCATCAATCAAAAGGATGCCGTAACCAAAACATTTGAATGAGTTGCTTGAGCCGAGTGATGAAGCAATAGTGTTAGATGATGCTCAAGCGCAAAGCTAAAAATAATCCCAAGAAATGATATTTTGATCAGGCCCATATAGCAGTGGTTGGCACACGTGAATATTAAAATATTCATGACTCTATGTTGTACGAGAAACATGGCAAAAAGAGACCCAATCCAATTGACTTTGAGCCTTTCCCAACGATGGAGAAGCCCGCAGTACACAAGTGCGTATAATCGTACGTATACGGCCAAGTTCACCCTCCCCACTAAATCAGCTCGTGTGTATCTCAAAAAAAAAAAAAAACTAAATCAGCTCGTGTAGCGCTGCAACTCTGCCGCTCATAACCATCCTCGGCGTCAGATAATTAGAGGCAGCATCTTTATTCGAATTTGAACGTTGAGGACGCGGTGCCAGCAAACGGCCCTCAGTTATCTCCGCCGCAGGACTCGCTGGCCGAAACAGAACAGCGGCGGCGCTGGCCTCCCGTTGGTCCCCGATCCCCTGGCCCTTTTCCTCTTCTATATGAAGCTTTCCACTCACAGCGTCAGGAAAATGGAAAAGATGGAGGGAGAGGAGAGAGACCACTCGCATACACACTTGCAGATCCGCTCATCACACCACCGCCACACACATCGCTCCATCCGCGAGCCGCTCCACCAAATTCAGATCGCTCTCGCCGTCGCAGGCAAGGCAAAGGGGATCGCTACCTTGGAGGCCATTGCCTCCTTCTCTTCCATCAGGCCAAATGGCACCAGTTCATCGCAGGTAATTTGCATGGCTCTATAGCCTGCACTCTCTTTCTTGGCAGGTACATGTGTCGTCGGAGGCGCGGCAGCGCGTCAGGCGCTTGACAGGTTGCAGGTTGCCGGAGGAAAGCCGTTCATCGGCAGCGCTTCGGCGCCTCGCAGGTTGCAGGTACAAATAAGATCAACGCCGTTTCGACGGCGGCGCTTCGGCACCTCGCAGGTACAACTGAGCCGTTCATGGCCACGCGGTTTCAACGGCGGCGCTTCGGCGCCTCACAGGTGCAAATCGTGTCGTTCTTGGCCACGTCGCTCCGGCGGCTACGCTTTGGCGCACTACAGGTTCGACGCCCATTTACAACACACCGATGAACAGAAGCACCTATGCCCCTCTCATGTATAAACCAGTCTGCAAGACTCGAGCAATTTTAGTGGCCGTGCATCACGCACATAGCAGGTTTCAGGTATCCAATTGAAGGTCATTCGGCTGCAACACATCACGGCTGCGTCAGTTGCAGGTCTCCAAATGAAAGCCGTCCGGCGGCTGCGCGTATGCGCTCTACAGGCGATTGCTGATCTATATGAATGATGCCACTGAGATGGTGGCGCTTATGCGACACACAGGTTGCAGCACAAAGGAGAAGCAAGTTGTCCAGGCAACGATAGTGGTTCAGCACACACAGGTTCTAGAATGAAATAAATAAATACATCGATGGATGATAGATTAGTCATCTCATTCATGAGAGATGGTTGTGTATGATTAGCCCTTCGGGAATCAAGGTCCAAGGCATGAACAAAAATATACAGGGACAAGAGAAGTTGGTGTACTTTGTATGCATCAAACGGAAAAGCACAAGCCATTATCTAATAAATCTTGACATCGATGTTAACAATTTCCTCACAGGCCATGGCCTTGTCATTCCGCTCTTACAGGATTTGTACACTTCGACTCATCAAAAGATTGGCAGAGCAATGCCAAGTCCTATTATGCCAGGGTTATAGCAGCAAAGTTCAAAATATTTTACCATGTCTTGACCGACGAGGCTAGACACATCATGTTCGCGACCGACGAGGCCGAACATAGATCAAACATGGTTTCCGCGACCGACAAGGCCGGAATACTCCATAACGCCATGACCGACGAGGCTGGCTATGTGACATTCGCGACCGACGAGGCCGAACGCGGTTTACACTTTAGCTTAACTCTGTGCATAACTGAATATGGCACTTGCTTTGTTCAACTACTTGAGTACAGGTATAAAGGAGATTTCATACAAACCAAGAGGACTGATGATGACCGTGAATACAACTTAATCGGAGGTATTCCGTAGGTCGATCCTACGGATGTAATTAACTAGAGTTCTTACGAGACTCTAGGAATCAGGAACTACATAATCGTCTGAATACATGGCGCCATACAGGGATATAATCAAGGATTAGAGAGATAGAGATCAGAGTAGATGCTACATCAATATCAAAATTGTAAACTGCACGGGATATTCCCGGCATTTTGTAATTCTTTTGATATAGTGATGATTGCCTTCGGGCTCCTGTGGTTTTTTACCCGTAAGGGTTTTCCATGTAAATATGGTGTCTCTATTATTCTTGCCCCTGTGTGTTTATTTAATTTATTTGTATACGGAAAGTATATTGGCACGCCCACAACTTATTTATGCCAATGCAAAGAAATTTAGGTATTTCTTTCGCGTAAAACATGTGGTACATGTTAGGTGGCTTTACATGTTGATTTTTAGGATTGGTCTTGTTTTGTGGAATTTAGTGCATACTCTTCAGTTGAAAGTTTTCCTACATTAGGCATGGTTCCACTTGGCAAAGAACAATGAAGCCACAACATGTGGCTAAGGGTGGGGTTGAGGCGAAGCAATAGTGCGAACGTAGTGGCAGGTCAGGATTTGGAAGTGGCTGTGGAGAAGAGGAAAAGAGTAGCCCAACCTCGTGGACGGGTGGAAGCAAACGAAAAATAGACGGAGGTGGTATGTTTTTTGGAAATGGAAGGAGTGATGGAGTATAGAAGGAAGGAGGGATTCGGTGGTATTTTTTGGTTACCAGCATAAAGATGGAAAGAAATTCCTGAAAATCTTCCGGTTTCCTATCTCCCTTCCCATAGCCATAGCCCAATAGATAGATGCGACTTCTCCTAAGAGCTTGTCGCACTCCACCTTGGAGATGCACTTCTGTTGTCGCCAGCCGCCTACACCGATCTCTACTACTCTACCAGCGTGGAGCTTCATAAGGACTTGACAGTTTTCTTCTTTTGCTGGTACGATTGCCTCACTGTTCCCAATGATTTTTTTTTCTTCTTCCTGCAGGATTTTTTATGCCCCTTTCCCCCTTCTGATTCTGAGCGATCGAAGTCAGTTCTTGCTAGCCTGCCTGATCAGTACTCCGACTCCTCCAAATACCGCACTGCAACGCTGAAGTGTTTTGGATTCATCCGTGCCCCTACGGCTCTTTCCTCTAGTTAGTTGCAGGGCTGTTCAAAGCCGGCTTTGAAGGAACAGCAGCTAGACAGCTAGTACAGTTACTTCTCATGATTAGTAGTACAGTTTAGTCAGCAGGTTTGAGCCCACATCTTGTTCTGTACAAATGTTCGAATACCAAGTCAAAATTTTGGCAGAGTGAAACTTGCCTGCTTCATGCAATCGTGTCCCAGATGAACCAAGTCAATAAAAATTAGCTGATCGGTAATAACATTGTTATGTCTCTTTGAGGAAACCTGCGATTATATTTTTGTCTTGATACAAAGGTCTTGCTCGTCATGGACAGGCACTCCTGTTGCTTCAGTAATGTACTATTTATATAGCATACTGCATTGTTTGCTATAGACATATCTTTCGTAGTCGCAACTATACTAATATTTGATTGTCTACCTTTAGGTTACAGCAAGTTCATAGATTTTCATATGGGTTCAAACCCACGCTGTTACTCCTTCAATTTTTGGCCAGAGACTGAAGAAGGACGTCTGCAAAAAATAAAGACTATCACCCGTGTCCTTACCTCTGCCGTGTTTGGCATCCTGAGCGAGGAAGAGGCTCATAAGAATGCTAGAGTGATTGAAAGGAAGTGCTTTGCTGCTGCAGATGATCTTTTCATGGAGTCTCATGGTGATGGTAGATCTGCTCTTCGGCTGTATGAAACAGAATCTTGCAATATGATGTGGGAAGTTCTGAGCAGAAAACGAAAAACAATTGCAGAAGATGAAGCAGCTGCGGCTGATACACCTCTCAAGCCCGCTAACACCTTGTTTGATATATCAAACCACAAGGTTACTGCTATTGGGGCAACCGGAGCTAGTTCACTTCTCAAACCACTGGCCGCACCAGGACATTCATATAAAAAGTTTTGTTTCAGGAACAGGAGCTTTGGTCTCGATGCTGCCAATTTTGCTAGGCCAGTTCTTGAGTCAATCAAAAAGCAGATCACGGATTTGGATATCTCAGGTTTTGTTGCTGGAAGGTGTGAGGATGAAGCCCTTCATGTGATGCGCATATTCTCCAAAGCTTTGGAGGGTTCTGTTCTTTGATATCTGAACATCTCTAACATTACATTAGATTATAAGGGTGTCATGGCATTTAAAGAGCTCCTGGAATCACAGAAAGAGCTGGAAGAACTATACGTGATGAACAATGGTACGGCAGCTGAAGCTACGAAAGCTCTATCAGAGCTTATTCCTTCAACTGGGAAGCTTAAAGTTCTCCATTCCACAATAGCTTGATCGGTGACGAAGGTGCTATGTCAATTGCTGAGATGGTTAAGCGCTCTTCGAATCTACAGAGTTTTAAGTGTTCAGTAGCCAGGATAGGTTTTGATGCTGCAGTAGCATTGGTTGATGCATTAGGAATATGCGCTCATCTGGAGAAAATTGATCTTAGCGACAACTTGTATGGTATTGATGCAGTGATAGCTCTCAGAAAAAGCCTTGCAAAGCTTCCTGAACTCACTGAGCTTTACCTGAGCAAGCAGAGTCTTGAGAATAAGTGTACAGTAGCAACGGTCAACGTCCTCAAACAAATAGCACCTGCTAAGGAAGGCCCAGTTTTAGCAGAATGCTCAAAGTCGTACGGTCATTCAAGAAGCTGACCTTGGCTGCGAATGAACTCAATGCTGATGGTAGTACCATTTTTGCGAAAACATTGGAAGCTAGTCACAGAGATGTGAAGGAGCTCGGTGTAAGCACAAACATATCATCGAGTGGGGTTCCGTGCGTCGCTCAGTCAGCAACAAAAAGGTCAGGTTTTGTACAGCTAAACACCAATTGCAATTTCACCTCTAAGGACGGAATGCATCAGGTGAGTTATACTATTAAGGATGGTAAGAATTCGCTGCAGGACGTGCTCGGCTCACTGAATGAGAATGAAACCGAGTGGGAGATCATAGGAAATGACAAAGAGGAAGATGATGTGAGGGACGATGAAGGTTGGGTGCATCTAATCTGAAGAAGCTAAAGGTTGAGCAGGAAGACTGATCGTGCTTTGGTTAACTAGCTCGAGCTTCTACTGCAACTCGAGAGTGTTCACCAGCTAATGTTTTTTCTTTTGGCACTCTGGTTTACCTGAACTCTTGAAACTTCAGTTAGTTTTCTTTTTTCTTGCGAGGAAATTTACTTATTTAGTCATCACTGAAGTTTCAAAAGTTCAGGTAAACCACATCAAATTATCTCATGTTTTAGCAACATTGAATGCTTTTTAGTTTACTTAGCTACTTTTCCTGATCTCTATAGTAAATCAAAAACTTTTGAGCAGAAAGTTACTGCTCAGTGTTACTACTGTTAGGGTAAATCAGTGCCCAATTATACAGGTGTGGGTCCAAAAAAAGGATTTTGAGAAGCATTGGATCTCATGGCTGACGAGCACAGTGATGGTGGGAAAAAAAAGATAAATGAAATGAGTACGTCTATGGTCGAACAGAGCCTGCTCAGGACACGGCAGAATGATGAGCATTGAGCATGCTTTGCTTGTCTGATTTGCACGGGAGAGTGGAGTTAAAGATTTTTTGCGGAAGAAGATGATGCACAGCCCTCTGGTGGAACTCCTTGTGTTATTCTTCTTGTCAGGGTGTTTGCTGTAAAAAAGGATGTAATATGCTTTCAGTTTAATATATTCCTCTGTTTCACGAAAAAAGAAAAAATGTGTTCCCCAAATAGTAAGAAACAATAGCAAATGTGGTACATGTTAGATGGCTTTACATGTTGATTTTTAGGATTGGTCTTGTTTTGTGGAATTTACTGCATACTCTTCGGTTGAAAGTTTTCCTATTAGGCATGGTTCCACTTGGCAAAGAACAATGAAGCCACAACATGTGGCTAAGGGTGGGGTTGAGGCGAAGCAATAGTGCGAACATAGTGGCAGGTCAGGATTTGGAAGTGGCCGTGGAGAAGAGGAAAAGAGTAGCCCAACCTCGTGGACGGGTGGAAGCAAACGAAAAATGGACGGAGGTGGTATGTTTTTTGGAAATGGAAGGAGTGATGGAGTATAGAAGGAAGGAGAGATTCGGTGGTATTTTTTGGCTACCAGCATAAAGATGGAAAGAAATTCCTGAAAATCTTCCGGTTTCCTATCTCCCTTAGATGCGACTTCTCCTAAGAGCTTGCCGCACTCCACCTTGGAGATGCACTTCTGTTGTCGCTAGCCGCCTACACCGACCTCTACTACTCTACCAGCGTGGAGCTTCATAAGGACTTGACAGTTTTCTTCTTTTGCTGGTACGATCGCCTCACTGTTCCCAATGATTTTTTTTTCTTCTTCCTGCAGGATTTTTTATGCCCGTTTCCCCCTTCTGATTCTGAGCGATCGAAGTCAGTTCTTGCTAGTCTGCCTGATCAGTACTCCGATTCCTCCAAATACCGCATTGCAACGCTGAAGTGTTTTGGATTCATCCGTGCCCCTACGGCTCTTTCCTCTAGTTAGTTGCAGGGCTGTTCAAAGCCGGTTTTGAAGGAACAACAGCTAGACAGCTAGTACAGTTACTTCTCACGATTAGTAGTACAGTTTAGTCAGCAGGTTTGAGCCCACGTCTTGTTCTGTACAAATGTTCGAAATACCAAGTCAAAATTTTGGCAGAGCTGAAACTTGCCTGCTTCATGCAATCGTGTCCCAGGTGAACCAAGTCAATAAAAATTAGCTGATCGGTAATAACATTGCTATGTCTCTTTGAGGAAACCTGCGATTATATATTTTTCTTGATACAAAGGTCTTGCTCGTCATGGACAGGCACTCCTATTGCTTCAGTAATGTACTATTTATGTAGCATACCGCATTGTTTGCTATAGACATGTCTTTCATAGTCGCAACTATACTAATATTTGATTCTCTACCTTTAGGTTACAGCAAGTTCATAGATTTTCATATGGGTTCAAACCCACGCTGTTACTCCTTCAATTTTTGGCCAGAGACTGAAGAAGGACGTCTGCAAAAAATAAAGACTATCACCCGTGTCCTTACCTCTGCCGTGTTTGGCATCCTAAGCGAGGAAGAGGCTCATAAGAATGCTAGAGTGATTGAAAGGAAGTGCTTTGCTGCTGCAGATGATCTTTTCATGGAGTCTCATGGTGATGGTAGATCTGCTCTTCGGCTGTATGAAACAGAACCTTGCAATATGATGTGGGAAGTTCTGAGCAGAAAACGAAAAACAATTGCAGAAGATGAAGTAGCTGCGGCTGATACACCTCTCAAGCCCGCTAACACCTTGTTTGATATATCAAACCACAAGGTTACTGCTACTGGGGCAACCGGAGCTAGTTCACTTCTCAAACCACTGGCCGCACCAGGACATTCATATAAAAAGTTTTGTTTCAGGAACAGGAGCTTTGGTCTCGATGCTGCCAATTTTGCTAGGCCAGTTCTTGAGTCAATCAAAAAGCAGATCACGGATTTGGATATCTCAGGTTTTGTTGCTGGAAGGTGTGAGGATGAAGCCCTTCATGTGATGCGCATATTCTCCAAAGCTTTGGAGGGTTCTGTTCTTAGATATCTGAACATCTCTGACATTACATTAGATTATAAGGGTGTCATTGCATTTAAAGAGCTCCTGGAATCACAGAAAGAGCTGGAAGAACAATACTTGATGAACAATGGTATGGCAGCTGAAGCTACGAAAGCTCTATCAGAGCTTATTCCTTCAACTGGGAAGCTTAAAGTTCTCCATTTCCACAATAGCTTGATCGGTGACGAAGGTGCTATGTCAATTGCTGAGATGGTTAAGCGCTCTCCGAATCTACAGAGTTTTAAGTGCTCAGCAGCCAGGATAGGTTTTGATGGTGCAATAGCATTGGTTGATGCTTTAGGAATATGCGCTCATCTGGAGAAAATTGATCTTAGCGACAACTTGTATGGTATTGATGCAGCGATAGCTGTCGGAAAAAGCCTTGCAAAGCTTCCTGAACTCACTGAGCTTTACCTGAGCAAGCAGAGTCTTGAGAATAAGTGTACAGTAGCAACGGTCAACGTCCTCAAACAAACAGCACCTGCTAAGGAAGGCCCAGTTTTAGCAGAATGCTCAAAAGTCATACGATCATTCAAGAAGCTGACCTTGGCTGCGAATGAACTCAATGCTGATGGTAGTACCATTTTTGCGAAAACATTGGAAGCTAGTCACAGAGATGTGAAGGAGCTCGGTGTAAGCACAAACATATCATCGAGTGGGGTTCCGTGCGTCGCTCAGCCAGCAACAAAAAGGTCAGGTTTTGTACGGGTAAACACCAATTGCAATATCACCTCTAAGGACGGAATGCATCAGGTGAGTTATACTATTAAGGATGGTAAGAATTCGCTGCAGGACGTGCTCGGCTCACTGAATGAGAATGAAACCGAGTAGGAGATCATAGGAAATGACAAAGAGGAAGATGATGTGAGGGACGATGAAGGTTGGGTGCATCTGAATCTGAAGAAGCTAAAGGTTGAGCAGGAAGACTGATCGTGCTTTGGTTAACTAGCTCGAGCTTCTACTGCAACTCGAGAGTGTTCACCAGCTAATGTTTTTTCTTTTGGCACTCTGGTTTACCTGAACTTTTGAAACTTCAGTTAGTTTTCTTTTTTCTTGCGAGGAAATTTACTTATTTAGTCCTCACTGAAGTTTCAAAAGTTCAGGTAAACCACATCAAATTATCTCATGTTTTAGCAACATTGAATGCTTTTTAGTTTACTTAGCTACTTTTCCTGATCTCTATAGTAAATCAAAAACTTTTGAGCAGAAAGTTACTGCTCAGTGTTACTATTGTTAGGGTAAATCAGTGCCCAATTATACAGGTGTGGGTCCAAAAAAAGGATTTTGAGAAGCATTGGATATCATGGCTGACGAGCACAGTGATGGTGGAGAAAAAAAAAGATAAATGAAATGAGTACGTCTATGGTCGAACAGAGCCTGGTCTGGAGACACGGCAGAATGATGAGCATTGAGCATGCTTTGCTTGTGTGATTTGCACGGGAGAGTGGAGTTAAAGATTTTTTGAGGAAGAAGATGATGCACAGCCCTCTGGTGGAACTCCTTGTGTTATTCTTCTTGTCAGGGTGTTTGCTGTAAAAAAGGATGTAATATGCTTTCAGTTTAATATATTCCTCTGTTTCACGAAAAAAGAAAAAATGTGTTCCCCAAATAGTAAGAAACAATAGCAAATGTGGTACATGTTAGATGGCTTTACATGTTGATTTTTAGGATTGGTCTTGTTTTGTGGAATTTACTGCATACTCTTCGGTTGAAAGTTTTCCTACATTAGGCATGGTTCCACTTGGCAAAGAATAATGAAGCCACAACATGTGGCTATGGGTGGGGTTGAGGCAAAGCAATAGTGCGTACATAGTGGCAGGTCAGGATTTGGAAGTGGCTGTGGAGAAGAGGAAAAGAGTAGCCCAACCTCGTGGACGGGTGGAAGCAAACGAAAAATGGACGGAGGTGGTATGTTTTTTGGAAATGGAAGGAGTGATGGAGTATAGAAGGAAGGAGAGATTCGGTGGTATTTTTTGGCTACCAGCATAAAGATGGAAAGAAATTCCTGAAAATCTTCCGGTTTCCTATCTCCCTTCCCATAGCCATAGCCCAATAGATAGATGCGACTTCTCCTAAGAGCTTGCCGCACTCCACCTTGGAGATGCACTTCTGTTGTCGCTAGCCGCCTACACCGACCTCTACTACTCTACCAGCGTGGAGCTTCATAAGGACTTGACAGTTTTCTTCTTTTGCTGGTACGATCGCCTCACTGTTCCCAATGATTTTTTTTCTTCTTCCTGCAGGATTTTTTATGCCCGTTTCCCCCTTCTGATTCTGAGCGATCGAAGTCAGTTCTTGCTAGTCTGCCTGATCAGTACTCCGATTCCTCCAAATACCGCATTGCAACGCTGAAGTGTTTTGGATTCATCCGTGCCCCTACGGCTCTTTCCTCTAGTTAGTTGCAGGGCTGTTCAAAGCCGGTTTTGAAGGAACAGCAGCTAGACAGCTAGTACAGTTACTTCTCACGATTAGTAGTACAGTTTAGTCAGCAGGTTTGAGCCCACGTCCTGTTCCGTACAAATGTTCGAATACCAAGTCAAAATTTTGGCAGAGCTGAAACTTGCCTGCTTCATGCAATCGTGTCCCAGATGAACCAAGTCAATAAAAATTAGCTGATCGGTAATAACATTGTTATGTCTCTTTGAGGAAACCTGCGATTATATTTTTGTCTTGATACAAAGGTCTTGCTCGTCATGGACAGGCATTCCTGTTGCTTCAGTAATGTATTATTTATATAGCATACCGCATTGTTTGCTATAGACATATCTTTCGTAGTCGCAACTATACTAATATTTGATTTTCTACCTTTAGGTTACAGCAAGTTCATAGATTTTCATATGGGTTCAAACCCACGCTGTTACTCCTTCAATTTTTGGCCAGAGACTGAAGAAGGATGTCTGCAAAAAATAAAGACTATCACCCGTGTCCTTACCTCTGCCTTGTTTGGCATCCTGAGCGAGGAAGAGGCTCATAAGAATGCTAGAGTGATTGAAAGGAAGTGCTTTGCTGCTGCATATGATCTTTTCATGGAGTCCCATGGTGATGGTAGATCTGCTCTTCAGCTGTATGAAACAGAATCTTGCAATATGATGTGGGAAGTTCTGAGCAGAAAACGAAAAACAATTGCAGAAGATGAAGCAGCTGCGGCTGATACACCTCTCAAGCCCGCTAACACCTTGTTTGATATATCAAACCACAAGGTTACTGCTATTGGGGCAACCGGAGCTAGTTCACTTCTCAAACCACTGGCCGCACCAGGACATTCATATAAAAAGTTTTGTTTCAGGAACAGGAGCTTTGGTCTCGATGCTGCCAATTTGCTAGGCCAGTTCTTGAGTCAATCAAAAAGCAGATCACGGATTTGGATATCTCAGGTTTTGTTGCTGGAAGGTGTGAGGATGAAGCCCTTCATGTGATGCGCATATTCTCCAAAGCTTTGGAGGGTTCTTTCTTAGATATCTGAACATCTCTGACATTACTTTAGATTATAAGGGTGTCATGGCATTTAAAGAGCTCCTGGAATCACAGAAAGAGCTGGAAGAACTATACGTGATGAACAATGGTATGGCAGCTGAAGCTACGAAAGCTCTATCAGAGCTTATTCCTTCAACTGGGAAGCTTAAAGTTCTCCATTTCCACAATAGCTTGATCGGTGACGAAGGTGCTATGTCAATTGCTGAGATGGTTAAGCGCTCTCCGAATCTACAGAGTTTTAAGTGCTCAGCAGCCAGGATAGGTTTTGATGGTGCAATAGCATTGGTTGATGCTTTAGGAATATGCGCTCATCTGGAGAAAATTGATCTTAGCGACAACTTGTATGGTATTGATGCAGCGATAGCTGTCGGAAAAAGCCTTGCAAAGCTTCCTGAACTCACTGAGCTTTACCTGAGCAAGCAGAGTCTTGAGAATAAGTGTACAGTAGCAACGGTCAACGTCCTCAAACAAACAGCACCTGCTAAGGAAGGCCCAGTTTTAGCAGAATGCTCAAAAGTCATACGATCATTCAAGAAGCTGACCTTGGCTGCGAATGAACTCAATGCTGATGGTAGTACCATTTTTGCGAAAACATTGGAAGCTAGTCACAGAGATGTGAAGGAGCTCGGTGTAAGCACAAACATATCATCGAGTGGGGTTCCGTGCGTCGCTCAGTCAGCAACAAAAAGGTCAGGTTTTGTACAGCTAAACACCAATTGCAATTTCACCTCTAAGGACGGAATGCATCAGGTGAGTTATACTATTAAGGATGGTAAGAATTCGCTGCAGGACGTGCTCGGCTCACTGAATGAGAATGAAACCGAGTGGGAGATCATAGGAAATGACAAAGAGGAAGATGATGTGAGGGACGATGAAGGTTGGGTGCATCTGAATCTGAAGAAGCTAAAGGTTGAGCAGGAAGACTGATCGTGCTTTGGTTAACTAGCTCGAGCTTCTACTGCAACTCGAGAGTGTTCACCAGCTAATGTTTTTTCTTTTGGCACTCTGGTTTACCTGAACTCTTGAAACTTCAGTTAGTTTTCTTTTTTCTTGCGAGGAAATTTACTTATTTAGTCCTCACTGAAGTTTCAAAAGTTCAGGTAAACCACATCAAATTATCTCATGTTTTAGCAACATTGAAAGCTTTTTAGTATACTTAGCTACTTTTCCTGATCTCTATAGTAAACCAAAAACTTTTGAGCAGAAAGTTACTGCTCAGTGTTACTACTGTTAGGGTAAATCATGGCTGACGAGCACAGTGATGGTGGAAAAAAAAAGATAAATGAAATGAGTACGTCTATGGTCGAACAGAGCCTGCTCAGGAGACACGGCAGAATGATGAGCATTGAGCATGCTTTCCTTGTCTGATTTGCACGGGAGAGTGGAGTTAAAGATTTGTTGAGGAAGAAGATGATGCACAGCCCTCTGGTGGAACTCCTTGTGTTATTCTTCTTGTCAGGGTGTTTGCTGTAAAAAAGGATGTAATATGCTTTCAGTTTAATATATTCCTCTGTTTCACGAAAAAAGAAAAAATATTTCCCCAAATAGTAAGAAACAATAGCAAATGTGGCACATGTTAGATGGCTTTACATGTTGATTTTTAGGATTGGTCTTGTTTTGTGGAATTTAGTGCACACTCTTCGGTTGAAAGTTTTCCTACATTAGGCATGGTTCCACTTGGCAAAGAACAATGAAGCCACAACATGTGGCTAAGGGTGGGGTTGAGGCGAAGCAATAGTGCGAACATAGTGGCAGGTTAGGATTTGGAAGTGGTTGTGGAGAAGAGGAAAAGAGTAGCCCAACCTCGTGGATGGGTGGAAGCAAATGAAAAATGGACGGAGGTGGTATGTTTTTTGGAAATGGAAGGAGTGATGGAGTATAGAAGGAAGGAGAGATTCGGTGGTATTTTTTGGCTACCAGCATAAAGATGGAAAGAAATTCCTGAAAATCTTCCGGTTTCCTATCTCCCTTCCCATAGCCATAGCCCAATAGATAGATGCGACTTCTCCTAAGAGCTTGCCGCACTCCACCTTGGAGATGCACTTCTGTTGTCGCTAGCCGCCTACACCGACCTCTACTACTCTACCAGCGTGGAGCTTCATAAGGACTTGACAGTTTTCTTCTTTTGCTGGTATGATCGCCTCACTGTTCCCAATGATTTTTTTTCTTCTTCCTGCAGGATTTTTTTATGCCCCTTTCCCCCTTCTGATTCTGAGAGATCGAAGTTAGTTCTTGCTAACCTGCCTGATCAGTACTCCGATTCCTCCAAATACCGCACTGCAACGCTGAAGTGTTTTGGATTCATCCGAGCCCCTACGGCTCTTTCCTCTATTTAGTTGCAGGGCTGTTCAAAGCCGGTTTTGAAGGAACAGCAGCTAGACAGCTAGTACAGTTACTTCTCACGATTAGTAGTACAGTTTAGTCAGCAGGTTTGAGCCCACGTCCTGTTCCGTACAAATGTTCGAATACCAAGTCAAAATTTTGGCAGAGCTGAAACTTGCCTGCTTCATGCAATCGTGTCCCAGATGAACCAAGTCAATAAAAATTAGCTGATCGGTAATAACATTGTTATGTCTCTTTGAGGAAACCTGCGATTATATTTTTGTCTTGATACAAAGGTCTTGCTCGTCATGGACAGGCATTCCTGTTGCTTCAGTAATGTATTATTTATATAGCATACCGCATTGTTTGCTATAGACATATCTTTCGTAGTCGCAACTATACTAATATTTGATTTTCTACCTTTAGGTTACAGCAAGTTCATAGATTTTCATATGGGTTCAAACCCACGCTGTTACTCCTTCAATTTTTGGCCAGAGACTGAAGAAGGATGTCTGCAAAAAATAAAGACTATCACCCGTGTCCTTACCTCTGCCTTGTTTGGCATCCTGAGCGAGGAAGAGGCTCATAAGAATGCTAGAGTGATTGAAAGGAAGTGCTTTGCTGCTGCATATGATCTTTTCATGGAGTCCCATGGTGATGGTAGATCTGCTCTTCAGCTGTATGAAACAGAATCTTGCAATATGATGTGGGAAGTTCTGAGCAGAAAACGAAAAACAATTGCAGAAGATGAAGCAGCTGCGGCTGATACACCTCTCAAGCCCGCTAACACCTTGTTTGATATATCAAACCACAAGGTTACTGCTATTGGGGCAACCGGAGCTAGTTCACTTCTCAAACCACTGGCCGCACCAGGACATTCATATAAAAAGTTTTGTTTCAGGAACAGGAGCTTTGGTCTCGATGCTGCCAATATTGCTAGGCCAGTTCTTGAGTCAATCAAAAAGCAGATCACGGATTTGGATATCTCAGGTTTTGTTGCTGGAAGGTGTGAGGATGAAGCCCTTCATGTGATGCGCATATTCTCCAAAGCTTTGGAGGGTTCTTTCTTAGATATCTGAACATCTCTGACATTACTTTAGATTATAAGGGTGTCATGGCATTTAAAGAGCTCCTGGAATCACAGAAAGAGCTGGAAGAACTATACGTGATGAACAATGGTATGGCAGCTGAAGCTACGAAAGCTCTATCAGAGCTTATTCCTTCAACTGGGAAGCTTAAAGTTCTCCATTTCCACAACAGCTTGATCGGTGACGAAGGTGCTATGTCAATTGCTGAGATGGTTAAGCCCTCTCCGAATCTACAGAGTTTTAAGTGCTCAGCAGCCAGGATAGCTTCCTAAACTCACTGAGCTTTACCTCAGCAAGCAGAGTCTTGAGAATAAGTGTACAGTAGCAACGGTCAACGTCCTCAAACAAACAGCACCTGCTAAGGAAGGCCCAGTTTTAGCAGAATGCTCAAAAGTCGTACGGTCATTCAAGAAGCTGACCTTGGCTGCGAATGAACTCAATGCTGATGGTAGTACCATTTTTGCGAAAACATTGGAAGCTAGTCACAGAGATGTGAAGGAGCTCGGTGTAAGCACAAACATATCATCGAGTGGGGTTCCGTGCGTCGCTCAGTCAGCAACAAAAAGGTCAGGTTTTGTACAGCTAAACACCAATTGCAATTTCACCTCTAAGGACGGAATGCATCAGGTGAGTTATACTATTATGGATGGTAAGAATTCGCTGCAAGACATGCTCGGCTCACTGAATGAGAATGAAACCGAGTGGGAGATCATAGGAAATGACAAAGAGGAAGATGATGTGAGGGACGATGAAGGTTGGGTGCATCATAATCTGAAGAAGGTAAAGGTTGAGCAGGAAGACTGATCGTGCTTTGGTTAACTAGCTCTAGCTTCTACTGCAACTCGAGAGTGTTCACCAGCTAATGTTTTTTCTTTTGGCACTCTGGTTTACCTGAACTCTTGAAACTTCAGTTAGTTTTCTTTTTTCTTGCGAGGAAATTTACTTATTTAGTCATCACTGAAGTTTCAAAAGTTCAGGTAAACCACATCAAATTATCTCATGTTTTAGCAACATTGAATGCTTTTTAGTTTACTTAGCTACTTTTCCTGATCTCTATAGTAAATCAAAAACTTTTGAGCAGAAAGTTACTGCTCAGTGTTACTACTGTTAGGGTAAATCAGTGCCCAATTATACAGGTGTGGGTCCAAAAAAAGGATTTTGAGAAGCATTGGATCTCATGGCTGACGAGCACAGTGATGGTGGGAAAAAAAAGATAAATGAAATGAGTACGTCTACGGTCGAATAGAGCCTGCTCTGGGGACACGGCAGAATGATGAGCATTGAGCATGCTTTGCTTGTCTGATTTGCACGGGAGAGTGGAGTTAAAGATTTTTTGCGGAAGAACATGATGCACAGCCCTCTAGTGGAACTCCTTGTGTTATTCTTCTTGTCATGGTGTTTGCTGTAAAAAAGGATGTAATATACTTTCAGTTTAATATATTCCTCTGTTTCACGAAAAAAGAAAAAATGTGTTCCCCAAATAGTAAGAAACAATAGCAAATGTGGTACATGTTAGATGGCTTTACATGTTGATTTTTAGGATTGGTCTTGTTTTGTGGAATTTACTGCATACTCTTCGGTTGAAAGTTTCCCTACATTAGGCATGGTTCCACTTGGCAAAGAACAATGAAGCCACAACATGTGGCTAAGGGTGAGGTTGAGGCGAAGCAATAGTGCGAACATAGTGGCAGGTCAGGATTTGGAAGTGGCCGTGGAGAAGAGGAAAAGAGTAGCCCAACCTCGTGGACGGGTGGAAGAAAACGAAAAATGGACGGAGGTGGTATGTTTTTTGGAAATGGAAGGAGTGATGGAGTATAGAAGGAAGGAGAGATTCGGTGGTATTTTTTGGCTACCAGCATAAAGATGGAAAGAAATTCCTGAAAATCTTCCGGTTTCCTATCATCCCAATTAGATGCGACTTCTCCTAAGAGCTTGCCGCACTCCACCTTGGAGATGCACTTCTGTTGTCGCTAGCCGCCTACACCGACCTCTACTACTCTACCAGCGTGGAGCTTCATAAGGACTTGACAGTTTTCTTCTTTTGCTGGTACGATCGCCTCACTGTTCCCAATGATTTTTTTTCTTCTTCCTGCAGGATTTTTTATGCCCGTTTCCCCCTTCTGATTCTGAGCGATCGAAGTCAGTTCTTGCTAGTCTGCCTGATCAGTACTCCGATTCCTACAAATACCGCATTTCAACGCTGAAGTGTTTTGGATTCATCCGTGCCCCTACGGCTCTTTCCTCTAGTTAGTTGCAGGGCTGTTCAAAGCCGGTTTTGAAGGGACAACAGCTAGACAGCTAGTACAGTTACATCTCACGATTAGTAGTACAGTTTAGTCAGCAGGTTTGAGCCCACGTCTTGTTCTGTACAAATGTTCGAAATACCAAGTCAAAATTTTGGCAGAGCTGAAACTTGCCTGCTTCATGCAATCGTGTCCCAGGTGAACCAAGTCAATAAAAATTAGCTGATCGGTAATAACATTGCTATGTCTCTTTGAGGAAACCTGCGATTATATATTTTTCTTGATACAAAGGTCTTGCTCGTCATGGACAGGCACTCCTATTGCTTCAGTAATGTACTATTTATGTAGCATACCGCATTGTTTGCTATAGACATGTCTTTCATAGTCGCAACTATACTAATATTTGATTCTCTACCTTTAGGTTACAGCAAGTTCATAGATTTTCATATGGGTTCAAACCCACGCTGTTACTCCTTCAATTTTTGGCCAGAGACTGAAGAAGGACGTCTGCAAAAAATAAAGACTATCACCCGTGTCCTTACCTCTGCCGTGTTTGGCATCCTAAGCGAGGAAGAGGCTCATAAGAATGCTAGAGTGATTGAAAGGAAGTGCTTTGCTGCTGCAGATGATCTTTTCATGGAGTCTCATGGTGATGGTAGATTTGCTCTTCGGCTGTATGAAACAGAACCTTGCTATATGATGTGGGAAGTTCTGAGCAGAAAACGAAAAACAATTGCAGAAGATGAAGTAGCTGCGGCTGATACACCTCTCAAGCCCGCTAACACCTTGTTTGATATATCAAACCACAAGGTTACTGCTATTGGGGCAACCGGAGCTAGTTCACTTCTCAAACCACTGGCCGCACCAGGACATTCATATAAAAAGTTTTGTTTCAGGAACAGGAGCTTTGGTCTCGATGCTGCCAATTTTGCTAGGCCAGTTCTTGAGTCAATCAAAAAGCAGATCACGGATTTGGATATCTCAGGTTTTGTTGCTGGAAGGTGTGAGGATGAAGCCCTTCATGTGATGCGCATATTCTCTAAAGCTTTGGAGGGTTCTGTTCTTAGATATCTGAACATCTCTGACATTACATTAGATTATAAGGGTGTCATGGCATTTAAAGAGCTCCTGGAATCACAGAAAGAGCTGGAAGAACAATACTTGATGAACAATGGTATGGCAGCTGAAGCTACGAAAGCTCTATCAGAGCTTATTCCTTCAACTGGGAAGCTTAAAGTTCTCCATTTCCACAATAGCTTGATCGGTGACGAAGGTGCTATGTCAATTGCTGAGATGGTTAAGCGCTCTCCGAATCTACAGAGTTTTAAGTGCTCAGCAGCCAGGATAGGTTTTGATGGTGCAATAGCATTGGTTGATGCTTTAGGAATATGCGCTCATCTGGAGAAAATTGATCTTAGCGACAACTTGTATGGTATTGATGCAGCGATAGCTGTCGGAAAAAGCCTTGCAAAGCTTCCTGAACTCACTGAGCTTTACCTGAGCAAGCAGAGTCTTGAGAATAAGTGTACAGTAGCAACGGTCAACGTCCTCAAACAAACAGCACCTGCTAAGGAAGGCCCAGTTTTAGCAGAATGCTCAAAAGTCATACGATCATTCAAGAAGCTGACCTTGGCTGCGAATGAACTCAATGCTGATGGTAGTACCATTTTTGCGAAAACATTGGAAGCTAGTCACAGAGATGTGAAGGAGCTCGGTGTAAGCACAAACATATCATCGAGTGGGGTTCCGTGCGTCGCTCAGCCAGCAACAAAAAGGTCAGGTTTTGTACGGGTAAACACCAATTGCAATATCACCTCTAAGGACGGAATGCATCAGGTGAGTTATACTATTAAGGATGGTAAGAATTCGCTGCAGGACGTGCTCGGCTCACTGAATGAGAATGAAACCGAGTAGGAGATCATAGGAAATGACAAAGAAGAAGATGATGTGAGGGACGATGAAGGTTGGGTGCATCTGAATCTGAAGAAGCTAAAGGTTGAGCAGGAAGACTGATCGTGCTTTGGTTAACTAGCTCGAGCTTCTACTGCAACTCGAGAGTGTTCACCAGCTAATGTTTTTTCTTTTGGCACTCTGGTTTACCTGAACTTTTGAAACTTCAGTTAGTTTTCTTTTTTCTTGCGAGGAAATTTACTTATTAGTCCTCACTGAAGTTTCAAAAGTTCAGGTAAACCACATCAAATTATCTCATGTTTTAGCAACATTGAATGCTTTTTAGTTTACTTAGCTACTTTTCCTGATCTCTATAGTAAATCAAAAACTTTTGAGCAGAAAGTTACTGCTCAGTGTTACTATTGTTAGGGTAAATCAGTGCCCAATTATACAGGTGTGGGTCCAAAAATAGGATTTTGAGAAGCATTGGATATCATGGCTGACAAGCACAGTGATGGTGGAGAAAAAAAAGATAAATGAAGTGAGTACGTCTATGGTCGAACAGAGCCTGGTCTGGAGACACGGCAGAATGATGAGCATTGAGCATGCTTTGCTTGTGTGATTTGCACGGGAGAGTGGAGTTAAAGATTTTTTGAGGAAGAAGATGATGCGCAGCTCTCTGGTGGAACTCCTTGTGTTATTCTTCTTGTCAGGGTGTTTGCTGTAAAAAAGGATGTAATATGCTTTCAGTTTAATATATTCCTCTGTTTCACGAAAAAAGAAAAAAATGTGTTCCCCAATAGTAAGAAACAATAGCAAATGTGGTACATGTTAGATGGCTTTACATGTTGATTTTTAGGATTGGTCTTGTTTTGTGGAATTTACTGCATACTCTTCGGTTGAAAGTTTTCCTACATTAGGCATGGTTCCACTTGGCAAAGAATAATGAAGCCACAACATGTGGCTATGGGTGGGGTTGAGGCAAAGCAATAGTGCGTACATAGTGGCAGGTCAGGATTTGGAAGTGGCTGTGGAGAAGAGGAAAAGAGTAGCCCAACCTCGTGGACGGGTGGAAGCAAACGAAAAATGGACGGAGGTGGTATGTTTTTTGGAAATGGAAGGAGTGATGGAGTATAGAAGGAAGGAGAGATTCGGTGGTATTTTTTGGCTACCAGCATAAAGATGGAAAGAAATTCCTGAAAATCTTCCGGTTTCCTATCTCCCTTCCCATAGCCATAGCCCAATAGATAGATGCGACTTCTCCTAAGAGCTTGCCGCACTCCACCTTGGAGATGCACTTCTGTTGTCGCCAGCCGCCTACACCGACCTCTACTACTCTACCAGCGTGGAGCTTCATAAGGACTTGACAGTTTTCTTCTTTTGCTGGTATGATCGCCTCACTGTTCCCAATGATTTTTTTTCTTCTTCCTGCAGGATTTTTTTATGCCCCTTTCCCCCTTCTGATTCTGAGAGATCGAAGTTAGTTCTTGCTAACCTGCCTGATCAGTACTCCGATTCCTCCAAATACCGCACTGCAACGCTGAAGTGTTTTGGATTCATCCGAGCCCCTACGGCTCTTTCCTCTATTTAGTTGTAGGGCTGTTCAAAGCCGGTTTTGAAGGAACAGCAGCTAGACAGCTAGTACAGTTACTTCTCACGATTAGTAGTACAGTTTAGTCAGCAGGTTTGAGCCCACGTCCTGTTCCGTACAAATGTTCGAATACCAAGTCAAAATTTTGGCAGAGCTGAAACTTGCCTGCTTCATGCAATCGTGTCCCAGATGAACCAAGTCAATAAAAATTAGCTGATCGGTAATAACATTGTTATGTCTCTTTGAGGAAACCTGCGATTATATTTTTGTCTTGATACAAAGGTCTTGCTCGTCATGGACAGGCATTCCTATTGCTTCAGTAATGTATTATTTATATAGCATACCGCATTGTTTGCTATAGACATATCTTTCGTAGTCGCAACTATACTAATATTTGATTTTCTACCTTTAGGTTACAGCAAGTTCATAGATTTTCATATGGGTTCAAACCCACGCTGTTACTCCTTCAATTTTTGGCCAGAGACTGAAGAAGGATGTCTGCAAAAAATAAAGACTATCACCCGTGTCCTTACCTCTGCCTTGTTTGGCATCCTGAGCGAGGAAGAGGCTCATAAGAATGCTAGAGTGATTGAAAGGAAGTGCTTTGCTGCTGCATATGATCTTTTCATGGAGTCCCATGGTGATGGTAGATTTGCTCTTCAGCTGTATGAAACAGAATCTTGCAATATGATGTGGGAAGTTCTGAGCAGAAAACGAAAAACAATTGCAGAAGATGAAGCAGCTGCGGCTGATACACCTCTCAAGCCCGCTAACACCTTGTTTGATATATCAAACCACAAGGTTACTGCTACTGGGGCAACCGGAGCTAGTTCACTTCTCAAACCACTGGCCGCACCAGGACATTCATATAAAAAGTTTTGTTTCAGGAACAGGAGCTTTGGTCTCGATGCTGCCAATATTGCTAGGCCAGTTCTTGAGTCAATCAAAAAGCAGATCACGGATTTGGATATCTCAGGTTTTGTTGCTGGAAGGTGTGAGGATGAAGCCCTTCATGTGATGCGCATATTCTCCAAAGCTTTGGAGGGTTCTTTCTTAGATATCTGAACATCTCTGACATTACTTTAGATTATAAGGGTGTCATGGCATTTAAAGAGCTCCTGGAATCACAGAAAGAGCTGGAAGAACTATACGTGATGAACAATGGTATGGCAGCTGAAGCTACGAAAGCTCTATCAGAGCTTATTCTTTCAACTGGGAAGCTTAAAGTTCTCCATTTCCACAACAGCTTGATCGGTGACGAAGGTGCTATGTCAATTGCTGAGATGGTTAAGCGCTCTCCGAATCTACAGAGTTTTAAGTGCTCAGCAGCTAGGATAGCTTCCTAAACTCACTGAGCTTTACCTCAGCAAGCAGAGTCTTGAGAATAAGTGTACAGTAGCAACGGTCAACGTCCTCAAACAAACAGCACCTGCTAAGGAAGGCCCAGTTTTAGCAGAATGCTTAAAAGTTGTACGGTCATTCAAGAAGCTAACCTTGGCTGCGAATGAACTCAATGCTGATGGTAGTACCATTTTTGCGAAAACATTGGAAGCTAGTGACAGAGATGTGAAGGAGCTCGGTGTAAGCACAAACATATCATCGAGTGGGGTTCCGTGCGTCGCTCAGTCAGCAACAAAAAGGTCAGGTTTTGTACAGCTAAACACCAATTGCAATTTCACCTCTAAGGACGGAATGCATCAGGTGAGTTATACTATTAAGGATGGTAAGAATTCGCTGCAGGACGTGCTCGGCTCACTCAATGAGAATGAAACCGAGTGGGAGATCATAGGAAATGACAAAGAGGAAGATGATGTGAGGGACGATGAAGGTTGGGTGCATCATAATCTGAAGAAGCTAAAGGTTGAGCAGGAAGACTGATCGTGCTTTGGTTAACTAGCTCTAGCTTCTACTGCAACTCGAGAGTGTTCACCAGCTAATGTTTTTTCTTTTGGCACTCTGGTTTACCTGAACTCTTGAAACTTCAGTTAGTTTTCTTTTTTCTTGCGAGGAAATTTACTTATTTAGTCATCACTGAAGTTTCAAAAGTTCAGGTAAACCACATCAAATTATCTCATGTTTTAGCAACATTGAATGCTTTTTAGTTTACTTAGCTACTTTTCCTGATCTCTATAGTAAATCAAAAACTTTTGAGCAGAAAGTTACTGCTCAGTGTTACTACTGTTAGGGTAAATGAGTGCCCAATTATACAGGTGTGGGTCCAAAAAAAGGATTTTGAGAAGCATTGGATCTCATGGTAGACGAGCACAGTGATGGTGGGAAAAAAAAGATAAATGAAATGAGTACGTCTACGGTCGAACAGAGCCTGCTCTCGGGACACGGCAGAATGATGAGCATTGAGCATGCTTTGCTTGTCTGATTTGCACGGGAGAGTGGAGTTAAAGATTTTTTGCGGAAGAACATGATGCACAGCCCTCTAGTGGAACTCCTTGTGTTATTCTTCTTGTCATGGTGTTTGCTGTAAAAAAGGATGTAATATACTTTCAGTTTAATATATTCCTCTGTTTCACGAAAAAAGAAAAAATGTGTTCCCCAAATAGTAAGAAACAATAGCAAATGTGGTACATGTTAGATGGCTTTACATGTTGATTTTTAGGATTGGTCTTGTTTTGTGGAATTTACTGCATACTCTTCGGTTGAAAGTTTCCCTACATTAGGCATGGTTCCACTTGGCAAAGAACAATGAAGCCACAACATGTGGCTAAGGGTGAGGTTGAGGCGAAGCAATAGTGCGAACATAGTGGCAGGTCAGGATTTGGAAGTGGCCGTGGAGAAGAGGAAAAGAGTAGCCCAACCTCGTGGAACGGGTGGAAGCAAACGAAAAATGGACGGAGGTGGTATGTTTTTTGGAAATGGAAGGAGTGATGGAGTATAGAAGGAAGGAGGGATTCGGTGGTATTTTTTGGCTACCAGCATAAAGATGGAAAGAAATTCCTGAAAATCTTCCGGTTTCCTATCTCCCTTCCCATAGCCATACCCCAATAGATAGATGCGACTTCTCCTAAGAGCTTGCCGCACTCCACCTTGGAGATGCACTTCTGTTGTCGCCAACTGCCTACACCGACCTCTACTACTCTACCAGCGTGGAGCTTCATAAGGACTTGACAGTTTTCTTCTTTTGCTGGTACGATCGCCTCACTGTTCCCGATGATTTTTTTCTTCTTCTTCCTGCAGGATTTTTTATGCCCCTTTCCCCCTTCTGATTCTGAGTCAAACCGATGATCAACAAGATAACAACATGATCTGATTTTCGGTTAATTCCCTCAGGAGAGGGAAGACAGATTAGAACGCAACCAAACAATGCAATTGGTGGATTGAACAGAGTCCAAGCAGTCTGAAGGATTCTAAGCAAGATGAACGGACAAAATGGAAACTTGCAGCTAACGATCGAAGCTTGAATTTATCTCATCAACCGGTGTAGTAATTCATCCTCCACACGTACTGCCACTGCCTCTTGGTCTATTCTAGCCTAGGTGCTGCTGAAACTAATATGAAAAAACTAAGGCAATATGAAAATGAGATGAAAAGAACGGAACTAGCGCTGCAGGGGGTGCGAGTCGGTGCGACCCGTTTCCTAACCCTCCGAACCCTTCACTGAAAAGGGGGGTCAAGGTTCGATCCACCCCTGCTAGTTTCGTTGAAGACGACGAACCACGGGTCGATCCGCACCTGCGCGCGCTGCGCTGCTCTCCGACGAATCATGTGTCTACCTACATGCACCGATCCTTGCCGAGACGCCTATGATGATTGTGTGGCTACGTGTACATACGCAAATCAGTCCTCCATGTACGCGTATAACTTGCATGTCGCTAGTTGCTCTTTAGAGCTAAAAACTGGAGCTTTCAGCTTACGTGAATTAGCATCTAGTAAGTAAGAGCATCTCCAAGAGATTACCAAAAAATTAGTCCTATAAACTTGTGTTTGGGGCTAACCAAAAAATTATACGGAGTAATTTTTCTTTTCTCCTCCAACAGTTCCTCCCTAAAAGTGGATCAAAACACTTTTGATTGGACCACGTCAGCATTTAGGGCCACAAAATCATTAATTCTAATGAAAGAAAAAAGAATAGGGATCCCAATTCTTCCCCTGTTTGTAGCTACAAATGAAGGGAGTTTGGGGGGTATGAAAAAGTTAGGAGTAGTTTTGGGGTGCTGTTGGAGATGATTTTTTTTATTGAATCCCATTATTTTGATTTAAAGAGAGGTTTTGGAACTCTTTTGGATATGCTCTAAACAAATACTGGTAACCGAAGTCTCAAGCACTAGGACAAACTTACAAGTAATCAGGCTCAAAACAAACAACAAACAATATAATTCGGTTCTTATAGCTTGTCACTTAGGCAAATAGTTCTCCATAAAAGGGCAAGGAATTTGCACTGCAGTACAAGGGCAGAGTAGTTCATAACTTGAAGTAATTTAAACAGGAGTAAAATATACAGTAGCAGGGCCTTTATCATAACTTTCTACGGCGAATGCAAATAGCTGAATGCATATATAGATCACATAAGAACATCATCAACGGTGACATTATGGAGCGATGCCAAGCTAAATTCAGTGGAGCCTGCATTTCAGATATGATAGTATCGTATCTGAATAAAATTCAGATCTGCATATAGGACAGTATCAACCACAACAGATTTGCATAAAATTCACAATGTACATATTCTGAAAAGTCCATCTTTTTCCTTGAAACAAAGATAAATTTCCACTATGCAGTACAGCCATCGCTACGTTACCTGAATTCCACTTGTGAATATTTTTCAGAACACTATAATTCTTTTCCCTAAAACCAAGTTGGCATGAAAAAAATAAACCATCTACCATATCTAAGAGTAGGCACCCACGTACTGTCTCCAGACATTTTTTGCATTGTTCATATCACCACCTATTGGGCTGTTCGGCAGGCTGTTTTACTGTAGCGGCTGCAGAAGAAATAACTGCAAACACTATAGCAGCTGCAGAAGAAATAACTGCGAACAATGTAGCGGCTGATAAGTAGCATGCCAAACGAACAAGCTGTATAATGTTAAACATCATCAACTGTGACGTCATGGAGCGACGCCAAGCTAAATCCAGTGGCGCCTGCAACTCAGATATACTAGTTAGTACGCACTAGGTATTAATACTTTTTTCTAGCTACTGTTGAACTAGACAAACAAATCAACATATCGCCTTTTGCTTGAGCTCGATACCAATCCTGCAAGCATATGCGGGCTTCAACTGTCTATGGCGCCAAGCTGCTACGATCATCGCTTATGATTCTTTTTCCCGTACTGAACGCCGCCTCCGATGCTACAGATGAGGCAGGAATGGCTAGCACATCCCGTGCTATACGAGCAAGGATTGGGTACTTGGAACTATTGCCCCTCCACCACTGCAATATATCAAATTCCTTTGATATGGGAATTGGGTTCTCATCCAAATACCTATCAAGTTCAGTCGACACTTGTGCTTGAAGATTAATACTAAGTTGTTGATCCCAAGCACTCCATGGGTCATTTGTTGCAGCAGGCAGATCAACTCCATCTACTTGACTAGACCTGACATTCATATCTATTACTTCTGCAGTGTATGCTGTATAAAGTCATCGAACTAGATCTTCAAGTGTATCAAGTTTTTTCTTTGCTGTTAGTGGAAAGGAATCTGAGAAAAGAAATTCAATGAACTTCAACTTGTATCTGGGATCAAATACTTCTGGAACACACAATAACATGTATGATTTCCTCCAGTATTTAGTGAACTTTTTCTTCATCCCTATCAGCACATTTGTGATTGCAGAACCTGCATCGGTGGTCTCTTTTTCCAAAAGCATCTTGATCTACCACATCTGATGGAAGTAAAGGTTTGGTGTAGGGTATTGGGACCCAGAAATCAGCTTAGTTGCATTATTAAACTCCTCTAACAGCCTTCACAGAACTTCAGCACTTTGCCATTCTTCATAAGAGGGTGCATATGTATACTTGTGATCCTGTAATTTCAGAGATTCAAATACCTTCCTCAACACTAAGGCTGTGTGGAGCATTGAGAATGTATAACTCCAACGTGTGACAACATCAAGAGATGGTTGCTTCTTGCTTTTGATACTCTCTTGTGCAATGAGTTCCTTGAATAATTGTCTTACTAGATTGCGATGACCGAATATACTTCACACTTTCACGAACCTTGTCAATAAATGGTTCAACAAACTTCAGTCCGTCCTTCACAATGAGGTTGATGACATGACCTGCACAACGATGGTGATGCAATTCTCCATTTGCAGGTAGAACCTTCTTTTCTAAAAGATTGCGTCTCAACATGGCAACCATTGTATTATTTGCTGCTCCATTGTCAAGTGTTATCCCACATAATTTATCTTCAATACCCCGGTCCTGGAGGCAGCTGAGGATATTGTTGAATAACTCTACTCCTGTGTGTGGAGTCTTCACATCTATATACTTGATTATCCTTTTATGCAGTTTCCACTCACTATCAATGAAGTGACAAGTAACACAAATCTTATATTTACTAATTGGAGGCTCCTTTTAGAGGCCCCTTTCGGTGCCTCCACGTTAATCGGAAGAAAATGTTAGAAATTCTCACAAAAAAGCAAAACATCTAGCCGTACAAATCAACGTACGGAAAACAATGGCCTTTAGATCTATGTTGATCTAAATTACCCACCTTTGCCATTATAAAAAGGTTAGTTAAAAGCAACCTGACACTTATAAATTACCCACCATGCCATATTATGAGCACATAAAACTAAATTCGAAATTATAAAGAAAAAGCAAAAATACCACAAATGAATATTTTTTAATTACCCACACACTTTGCTGTTGATTTTCATGGTTAACGAATGATAACCAAAATGAGATCAACTCCGTAATATACAATTGTGTGTGGCATGGAGACATACAACACGTGGAGATAAGTTCACAAAATACGAACTATGTATTTCTTGCTCCACGCCTCATGTTGAAATACGACGTTCTTGCCAGCGGTGAAACAGCCAACGAGTGAGAGTTGCGGTCCTAGAAAAATACTAAAACATCAAAAAATAAACTACAAAAAATAAATTCAAAACATCTAACCACCGATTTGGATGCTCGGCAAATCATAACAATAGATTAGCAACTAAACGAATCTCCACAAGGACTTCAATTTTTTAACAAAGAAGACTTAAAGTTTCCTACTACAACATGTGTGCATATCGTAATGGAAAAGGACTTCTACATTTAAATAGGAATAGCATCCAACAGACCAACATGAAGGTAATCCAATTGATAGGAGACGTCAAACCATGCTGAGTAATGAGATTGCCATGTCTGCGGTGACCAAGGCCTCCAAAACTCCGAGATTGCCATGTCTGCGGTGACCAAGGCCTCCAAAACTCCTGCAGATTTCTCGATCAGATGAAAACCAAGGCGTGCTGCTGTTTCGCATCAGACGTGAGGGCGATTAGGGAGAGGAGATCAATGACAATAGCTGGAAGGCATCTTCACAACAGACGTGAGGGTGGTGGAGACCTCATGAGCAGGACGACGGGCAAAGCAAAGAGATCAACAATCAACACAAGCTCTTCCTCAAAAGAAAAAAAAACAGAGATTACAAAATTAAACAATTCTGTATCTCCGGCCAATAAGGTACTAACACAAGCTTTTCTTCTTTTTCTACAAAAATCAAGCTGAAGATATGCATGTTCACGTGAAGGCAAAGACAACTGGAGTACTGTACATCATTGACACATTCAGCGAGCACCGGAAGGCACGATCCTTCTTTTGTTTTCTGCAGTTGTTCAAAGCGTTTAACGCGGTTGCAGCATGATGGGCAAGGACGGCTAGGCGATATCCAATTAGGCTGACACAGAGGTTTGCCCTGCCGCGGTGAGTTGTCTATCGCCACGGCCAGAGCAGTAGTTTATTAGGGCATCATTATTAGCATGTTAGTTCACAACTATGCATGATGTTTGTGTCTTCCGTCTCTGGCTAGCAAGCTCCCCATGCAGGGGCTCATAGCTCAAGATGCAAGGAAAAAGACTATAATATGCACATCGGCTGCATGTTTTCAAAAAATTTTGCCTTCACAACTTAGCTTGGTAATTTAGACTCGGCGGAAAAAATCTTTAGATGCCTAGGATATTTGATTTTTTAGATAATGGCCAAGGATATTAGATTGCTAGGATTTCTAATGCAAAAAGTTTAGTGTGATGAAAAATAGCAAAGAGGCCATATGATTGCCTCTGACTCTCTTACCAACAAGAGAATACACAAAACAGAGATGAATCATGCAGTTACCCAGCAGGCAGTCTTTTTTTTTTTTTTGAGGGAACCCAGCAGGCAGTCTATGTATTGTAGCAAGAATACTCTTACTTTCCTCTTTTAATTTAACACACTTAAGGTCAATAAAATGAAAAGTTTCACCATAAAAAGTTCAAGCCTACACAAGACCCACATAGTGCAAAGGAATATGCTCTCACACATTCAACCGGCTGATAAGTCCGACATTCGTAGAAGCGTGACGTGCTTGCCATGTGTTTCAGATTTGTTTTAGATAATGGAATGATTATAATCCCCAGCCTTGGCTCTAGGAAGAGTGACACCAAAATCGGTCATCATTAGGCGAGCATAATTGTCACACTAATGAAGCAAAATAAATAAACAAAATCAATAGCATCTCCTCGATGAAGCTTTATTATTGTTGAAGATGAGCATCTGCGACAGCAAAGCTGTTGTATTAAAACACTACCAATGATCCTTGGACTAAGAGGAGAATCTCCAAAGCTACGCCTCCAAGGAGGTTGTCCGACACCCATTCAAATTCTCGGATTTAGGTTTTCATCCAGAGACTCACAAATTAAAGAAAAAAGGACGATGGTGGTGATTCCACCATAGTGCCACCAACATCGATCCCTGCCACCGTCGACGCATCCGTAACCTAATTCCCCATAGTAGAAGGAAATCGGCCACCGGCATCGGTTATGGCCACTCTGCAAGATCAACTATCGTCGGAGAATGAGCAGGAAAGCTTTGGGGAGGCCTCAAAGAAAGTGTGCTTTGTTTCTAACTTGAGCACTTACTATATCTTTGAGACAAAATGGCCCGTGTGTTAAACCTTGGTGCGACGACAAAGAAAGTAATAGGCTCATTGAAAGCACATGATGACCAGGTAGGCAATCTAAGTGATTATCACTGTTTGCTACGAGAAGCTAATGGATTTGAATTTGTTTCTTACTATAGAATATTGTAAATATATTTAGGTTCCACATTATAATTCTACAACAGTATCGGAAAAAAAAATGTTCCGATGTAATTAAACTCCAAATATAAATAAATTAAATTGGTTCCATTTCTTTGTTACGTAAATCTAAGTGGTGAATGGTGATACACAAATTGAGAATCCTAACATTTTATATAATGGACTTTTTCCTTTTATATATTGGTATATTTTGGATTTTTTTAACTAAAACTGTCCATATATGTTCTAAAATTGCTAGCCCGTGCAAGAGCACGGGTTGATAGGCTAGTACACCCTAATGTCTGGTTGCTAGTCCACATGTCAGAAGTCAATGAGAACATGCAATCTAAATCACTGAAGATCTTTTGTAGTTCTTACTTCTCTGTAAAATCTTTCATGCAATGTCGTCTTCGCAGTAGATTGTCCTTGTCGCAGATCAGATCGTCCTCGTCGATGATGGCGCGCGGCAGTATCGCCCTCATCACACAGATCGTCGTCTTGATCAAGGAGGACAGGAGGCGGCACGGTCGTCGCAGATCATCGACGAGCTTGAAGAGGCGCAGATCATCGGGCAGCTGGAGCAGGCGGAGATGATCAACAAGTTAAAGCAGGCGAACCCCGGTCGTGTGCGTGCCCCCGGTTCGGTAGTGTTTGCAAAATTGGAAACAGTAGTCAATCAAGGATCGGATTTCATGGTGGTGAGTCGGACAGGTGCTGTAGGTGCTGCGGCAATATCCACCGCGGTGCTCAATCAGAATGAGAAAAGAGAAGGAAAAAAAGAAAAGGAAATTTCTTCGCTATACAAGGCAATATTCGTGGAATAAGGATCGGTAGCTCAATCAATTAGGGGCTGGGTGCTGCGGGTGGGTAGAAAATTCGATGGCGACGATACAATTCATAAAAACAGATCGGTAGTTCCAAATCCAAGACAGATCGGTAGTTCCAAATCCAAGGGTGGAAGGCATGTAGATCAAGGGTGGATTTAGAAGTGGGTAGATTGGTCACAGGTGGATAGATTAGTCGCATGACCTCGTGCTTTAATAGTTTAGATAGATTAGATAGATTTGATTAGATAGACAGATAGATAGAATAGAATTAGATTAGAAGATTTAGATAGATAACGAACGTGCATCATCGTGTGGGCACGGATCTGCGGATTCCACGCGGTGGATTGCAGATTGGTTGATGAAGTTTCAGCATATATATAGCTCGCACTGACGGGACACTGACCGAGTATGGTGGGGCTGTTTGCACGGCCACACTGTTGAAGGTGTTGTAAGCCGTGGAGATGGAGATGGAGGAGCTTGAGGCATCAAAATCAAGCAGCGGTCTATTTATGTGGAGGCCTGCTGTGGACTCGTAACCTGACACTGTTAAGTACCTTAACAGATGGAGTCATTTCTGAACTATCTAATCTAAACCAATAAACCACTTAAGAGGAAAATGATTTTGACCTGCCAGATCCTACCCAACTTATGTATCAACCATTGATTCAAATCTCACCTCATCATAAAACCATCAGATCCTGCCATAGACTTCCCACCTGCCACGTGAGCGTTATAATGTGTGACGTTGAGGTAATTTTACATTGAGAAAACAGGACATCGAAATGTTTTTTTCTACCTGACGAATTCCCTACCCTCCCGCAATACTCAGCGCTGCACAGCTAATATTCTCAGCTTTCCTTTGTTACGTAGCACTTTCAATTTTCTTTTCCAAATCCGATGTTTAGAAAAACCCTGACACGCCGTTGTTTTTTCTCACCCGGCGTTTTTCTCACCCGACGATTTCCCACCTTCCCGATTTTCCTACCCAATCCCGGCTGCCACCCCGAATTTATCTCCTTTCCTTCCCGTGCTTGATCTTCTTCCTTCTTCCTCGCTTTGGATTCCAGCAGGCGAGATCGGGATCGATGCCCGTAACCCGCACCTTCGCCTCCGTCGCAGCCCACCTTCGACCTCCCCTACATCACCTTCTACTACAACCAGAAGCTGCTCCTCTACCGCGCCCCCGACGACGTCGCCCTCATGAGCGCCGCGCTCGCCCACGCGCTCCGCGTCTTCTACCCGCTCGCTGGCCACATCCGCCAGGACGCCGACGGCGCGCTCGCCGTTGAAGGGGACGAGGGCACGGATGTTGTCGAGGGCCTCGAGGCTGAGGCACAGGGTGTCTCCGTCGACGACCTCGCCGGAGGAGACTACGGCGACGAGGGCGAGTCGGATCCCGCTGATGCCCCTACGCGCCGCCGGAGGAAACCGCGCGGGCTCGCCGGGGGAGAAGGAGACGTCCCGCCGCCGTCGAGGGCATCTCATCCTGCCCGTGGCTTGGACCTCCCTCGCCTCACCTGAGGTATTCGTCCGTCAAATCCTCTCCGGCGAATCAATCTCAAGAATCTAGATGAATCAATCTCAAGAATCTGAGCTATTGGCTTCTTACGTCTGAATTGATTTCGCTACCAATACACAGGTAACAGATCGTAGGAGATTCCGAAACTGCTATCTCTAGAATCTAGATGAACCACTGCTTGTATCATTCTCCTGCGGTTGTGTAGAATCCGTGAGAATCATGATTTGTTTACGCAAAACTATCTGGTCTAACATAGCATCTTTCTGGTGGCATTTTTACTGTATTTTGTGTGCAGTGAAGAAAAGCTCAACGAAAGGTAAATGTGGTGGGTTTAGTAATCCAAACCATCCGTACGCACGAATGGATTTCTGTATAGAATGCCGGTGTAGATAATATTGATGTATGAAAACGAAAACATTACTGACCCCTTTTGTAGACATGAACTCATCATTTGGATGGTACTGCTTTTGTGGTTAATTAATGAAATTATTTCATCGGCTAATGTTCATGCTAACAAATGTGTACTTGACTTTGTACCTAGAAAGTATATTTCAGTATGATATATGCAAACGCTGTAGTTTCGGACTGCCTATCTTGTTGACTAATGCATGGTGAAAGCACACCAGCTAAAATATTATATCCAATTTGCATCCCAGGTCTTCTTAAGGTGATTATCTCTACTCTTGTCATCCCTTTCTTCAATGATTTGCATACTTTGCAAAATATTAGCCTTGCAGTTTTATTTCTTTGATACATGGATATATGATTAGGTAGATAAATAGGATAACTGCTGATATAGTTTTGATGTGACAGCAAGCATAGCTATGGCTCAATACAATGCACACAAAGTCTTACTGCTCAGTTAGCTGCCAAACCTTTGTCTTCTGAGAAGTAAATAATGGTTGCCCATGTCAATTGTGCTTGCTGCCCTCTGAACATTGGATAGTATTGAATTGCTGAATATTCATATCTTTCTCCGGTGTCAAAATTGCTTGATGATATATTTGTTGTTTGAGGAGACTTCCCTGCTATGAACAAATGGCAAATTGAGTTATTTCTTTTGACGTGCAAGCTACCCACTGTAGATGATTTAGCCAGACATGTGATTAAAAAATAGGGGACGTAGAGGAGAACAAACCTAGATTGATACGCAGTGTCAATATCTTGCACAAAATGGTCCATTTTTTGTCAAGCTACTTTTGTTTGTTTAATATATCAAGGTTCTTCGCAGTTTTTTTCAGGAGGTCTCACGAAGAAAAACTGATTGACGTATCAAACAAGGAAGCATTTGCGAATCCAAGGGCACCCATCCATCCACGTGTGGTGCAAGGGAAGTCGTGAATGAAGTAAGCAGCTCCATTAATCTTCAAATGTTATGATATTCAACCTAAGATTTCGCTATTATTTATCAATGTTTTATCCGTTCGAGATTGCTGGTTGGTTTGCATGACAACAAAATACCTGGAGAAAATATTTGGTCCAATAGTAATGGAGCTTGAAAAAAAATGTTATCTTCCATATACTACAACTTCATTGGTGATTTTGTCTCTTCTGGTTGGTGGCCTTCTCTGTTGGTGCTGCAGTTAACAAGGAGTGGATGAGGAATGGTGTAAAGATCATGCTAAATAATAGTTTTTTTTTTGTTTGTGTGACACAAAATACTATGGATGATGTCACAATAATTGGACGCATTTATTGTGTTTGATTGAAACTGTAAATTAGATAAGAAACTACGTAGCACAATTCATCTTGGTTATTGCCCACTAATGGTTTGATGTTGTTCAGTTACCCTGATGCTATTCTACGCACACTTCATGAATTTTGCCGCTATTATATTTTTTTTTCCCTTTAGGCTTTCCTCTGAAGCGTATGTTTGAAATTTTGAATGCCACTTTTGGTAATCTCTCTATTTCCTCTCTGCAAATATGGCAGGAAAGGACTTTCATAACACATGCATTTATTTTGATAGCTCATATCTTTATTGTATCAAGTTAGTGCAGTCTGAAAAGCAAACTTCTTGTTCTATGTTTACTGAAAGGTATGTTATTAAGCTACAACCACTGCCTGGTTAAGCTATTAAGCTAATCTTCTCTCTCAACTTACATGTTTCAATATTATAAAGCTCCAACAATTTTTTGTTGTTGTACATTTTGAAATTTACTGGTTGCTCCATCAGTGGTTTTATTAACAGTATAATAGCAAATGCAGGTTGCTCCTTTTGGATGGCGATCATACCCATCTAAGAAATAACTCTTGATAATTAAAGGTGTGCTTCCCTCCATGCATGTGGTTTGTTTAGTTTTTTCAGTTATATAGTCTAACATTTTTCATAGAATTGTTATAGAATAACTAAATGAGTGCTATGCCAAGTACACATTATAGATACATGATCATGCATCAGACGTAGCTTAGAAAATTATGATATCTTTAGATGATAATTATATAGGTAAATTTGATTTTGTCCCTTCAAAAGCATATTGTTGGGTGCCCTTTGTTTTTCCTAATTGAGTGTCCTGTCATGAGCTTACTGCTGGGGTTGACGTCCAATGCCCGTGAATTGTTGAATAAGTTAAAACATAATGTGCATGAGTTGCTTGCCTACCTTTCTACTGCTCGTGTTCCTTCCCAGTTACTTGCTTGGGTTCCTGTTATCTGGCATCTGATCAGCGCAATAAGTATTCAGAATTTTATGAGCATGCTACATGTTCCTTGGTTACTACTCATTTCATATGTGCAGTTCGACCTTTGAATACAAGCTTCACAGGCTGTGCATTTGAAGATAGCTAGGGCAATGGGATTTGACAGGCTAAGAATACTCACTTTGTATCTTGGCCATGTGCTTTGTGTAATTGTCACTACTACACTTCCATTTTCCCAATTGTTTAAAGTCTGTAACTGAAATTAGGTTTCTTCCTGTGCTTGTTCTATTTAAGATAAGAATTGTTGGTTCTATTTAAGATACCCAATAATTGAGAACAAACAATTTCTTAGATTTTGTTCCCATCCGCACTTTTATTCAAGGGGAGTATTGCTTGTTGACTCACGGTGTGTTATTGCATTGCATTTTTTTTCGTTTGGCACGTGATTGTTCCTAAGCTACAAATCATGAACATTTCTATATGGTATTGCAGACAAAAGCAAATGAAATATTATTTAAATTGGAAGAAGAAGAAGAAGAAGGTGTTGCAGCAGCTACAAACAAAAATGTCTGTTTCTGAATAATTTTAACTTCTTGGCCACTTATTCGTCATTGAAATTTGTAATGCTAAAGTAACATGGTTTATATTTTATGGCTCTCATGTTGGTCATGATAAAACTGTCACACTATCTCTTAACTTTTTTTCCCTGAAATTCCCCATTACTTGATTTTGCATGACCCCGGTATGCTTTTACTTCCAATTAAAAATATGCATGGTAATTTTACATGTCCATCTGCTCCTAGCATTTATGGTTTCATTTGCGTACACTTTCTTTCAACTTTATTTTATGCATATGTAAAAGAGTGATATTTGTTGTATTAGCAAAAGGTAATGAATTAATGAGTGAATGAATAATATGTCCAATATCGTTTGATCCTTTAAGACACGTGCGTGGCGCACGTGCATTGGTACTAGTGATTGATAAGCTCAGAGTCCCTAGTGCACAGATGAAAAAAAAACTACAGTTATTCCATCGAAATTTCAACATCTGTTTTGTTTCAGTGAAGGTTTCCGGTCTGTATTTGTTGCCATAGTTGTTTTTTTCCGAAAGAGGTATTTGTTGCCATAGTTGTGGAAGCTTGTCTTAAAGCCTTCAGTTTTTTCACTAAATATTCAGTGATCAAATTGATTCCTTACACAAATAACCTCACTTGCAATTTGACTCACTGTTTAGCACATGTATCTTTATTCATTTTTGCTTACGTGCTTGCAGTCCTGTTGATTTTTGCACAGATAATTGAGCTGTAATTCACTATTTTGCCCATGGTTTTATTGGGGTTCAAATTTTGGATACGTGTTCATATTGAAAGATCACACGGTTGTTTGTTCCATGTATTCGTCTTAGTCAGGCAGTTACTTTCATTTACCCATTTCTATTGTGGTGCAGCTTCCAATATTCAAATTAACCAGAGTTTCACTAAGAAAAGCTTTACTATGGCTTATATTGCAGTGGTTCGCTGTTAAGGAGGATGAATAGAATTACTGCAATGTGCATATGGAGCATCAAAACACTTCATTTTGGAAGTAGAAGCTATGGTACATCGAGTGCAGGTAGATTTCATATGCATGCCCAGCTAATGCTCATGCCCACTGTATTAATATTCAGTGCTCCTATTAAGTTACAGAATTCGCTAATTTTGATTCTCACACAAATAGCCGATTCTAATCTAACTTATTTTATGTTTTTGGAGATGTAATACCGGTTCTCCTTGGTGTTGACACTTGCGTCGTTCTCGGATTGACACGTCTCCTCTTGCCCTAGAAACTAGGTCGGTCCGATGGCAGCCGCTCTAGAACCTCCCCCCTCCCCTCCTTATTCTTCCCTGGGTAAATTAGAAATATGCCATTGCAAATATGTTGGTTTTAAAATATATCACTATAATTCACGAAACCAGGCCAGTGCCATTACAATTTGGCTCTTAGTTGAAACATGCCATTGGTATACGTTTTCCCCTGTATTTTGCACGCATTAGACGAAAATGCCTCTTTCTTCAACCTCTGCCTCACCGTCAAGCACTCAAGCTCCAGCTACAGGGAGGGACCACGGGCGAGCTCCTCCATGCATGAGAGTCTAGCGGTGGAGCTTGGAACAACGACCGAAGATTAATTAGAGCTCTCGCACGTTGCTCCCAAATCCAGCCAAAATCCAACTCCTCGTCAAATCTTTTTTTTTTCCGAAAGACCCGGCAACACTTTATGTTCCGGCATGTATTAATATCAGAAGAAGGTGCCTCATATTAAGGGAAACGAGGCCAAACCGTACAATTAAACTAAAAACTAACCTAAAAACGACCACAACATCATGGAACAACAGAGACGGAGTCCATCATCAAGTCATCATTGTCATGCGTTATCGTAGCGCCAACTCAAACATGACAAACCTCAGCCTTTGCCTCGATCACACTCCAAAACACCAGCAGATTCCATCTCGAGGACCAGCCGTGTGTCATCGTCGACAAGCTCCTCGCACACACGATCCAGCAACTCCGACTTCCCTAAGCATGGTCTTCAGACAAAATCCGCTATGAAAAGAAGCATCACAAGGTAGAGGCCTCGTCCCGTGGCGCCGTAGTGGCTGCCGCCGAAAGGGCGCTCCGACTTCACCCGAAGGTGTCATCGTTGCCTCCCAAACAGCGAAGGTAACAATGCCGACGATTGACCAGCAGCAAAGAGCAATTCTAAAGTGATGCCTTCAAGAAGTTCATGATGCCGGTGACACCATCGTCACCCGATCCGGCCACAACCGAATCTAGGATTTTTCCTAGAGAGGTCTCCAGTGGTGGGGGAGCAAGCTCCTCGACAACGTCTCATCAAGGGAAAAGACGCTCACGAGCCCCGTCGTTGTCGGCACTAGCGGACTGCTAGACAAGATTTCCCCCGGAGCACCTGCACCACTCCACCACCATAGCTGCCTACCAGCACACCGAGCAGCTTTTGCACCAAGCAGCACCACGATGCCACAGCAACCACACAACTGCAGCACATGGGTGAATGCACCTCCAACTAGATCAAGCCATCACGAGCAGCACGACGCGAGCATCCCAGCTAGGCACGGCCACGAGCACCTCCACCGACGCGAACAGCAGCCACGCCTTTCCTTCCGCCGCGCAAGCCTGACAGCTGCGTCCCTTCATCGACACGAACAACTGCCTGGTCACCGCCTTGCTCCTGCGCCAGCACGAGCAGATGTGCTCGTCAACCGACGCGAGCGGCCGATGCGCACAGCCCCGCCGACCCTGCGCCAACGCGCCTCCAACCTTCATGGCATCATCGTGCTTGCCGACGCGAGCGGCCGGCCGCCGCGTCTCTCCGCAGGCGCGCGCAGCCCCCGCGCCCCTTCGCCGATGCCGGATCCGGCCGTGAAGAGCCGAGATCCGGCCCTCCAACGCCGGGCCGACGCCAGATCTGGCCGTGAAGTACCCAGATCCGGCCGCGGCGACCTCAACCGCCAAACGTCCCGTGCGCCATGTCTCCCTCGAGCTCGTGTCGGGGAAGCTTCTTGGAAGAGAAAACGCCTTGCCGCCGCTGTCCTTGCGCCCGCACGCATTGACTGCGCAGCGCTCTGGCGTCGGCACGGCTGGGGAAGAGAGAGGGAAGGTGGCGGCGGGCTGGGCTAGGGTTCCGCCCGTGTCGCCCGTGAGGGGCGACGCGGGGGCGAGCTTGAAGCTGAACGATTCGATACTCCTCGTCAAATCTAGTTCTGTTGTCCTCCAAATTGACGTGGCCAAATCAAGCTCTTCAATCGTCTCTAGGTTGCTTGAATTAACTGAAGTAGCAGGCGTGGTGGTGGTCAAGAAGCTGAGGCCCATCTACAATTATTCCAGCACTGCCAGACGCTAGTAGCTGGGCTGCCATGGCATCGCTGAGGTGCTCGATGTTGCCAGCTTCAGCGCTAACGGTGGCCATTAGAGAAGACGAAATGCATATAGAGATGGGTGTGCAGGAAGAAGACGAGGGCATTCTTGTCCAAATTTGCACATAGTGGCATGTTTCAAATAAGAGCCAAATTTTAATGGCACTAGTCTGGTTTCGTGAATTGTAATGGTACATTTCGAAACCCACATTTGTAATGGCATATTTCTACTTAACCCAACTAGTATGACTGTCCGCTCATTTGCGCGGCTAGATTTGTTAAACTATTTAAATTGTTTTCATGTTATTGCAGAAGTTTAAACATAGTTTTTATTATAATTATTTTCATAGTAATAAAAATAAAATACAAAGATATATGTATTATATTATTGTGGTCCTATGGAAGCAGATGGACGTGCATCCTTGAAGTTCAATTGTTATGGTCGCTCAAGGTCATCATCAGGATATAAACGTTTGTTAATATATGTACACTACGTCAATTTGACACTTTATTTACTACTTTATTTATAGTATACTTGTGACCGGTCTATAAGAAATGGGTATTTTTCGAACTGTCACATGGATAACATTTTTGATAGTTTTTCTATCACGCATATCTAAACTTTGCCATCATATATGTTTACATATTGAGATTATTTTCTAAAAGTTATGCGTGTATGGACTTAAAGTTCCATAATATTGTAAAATTAAAAGTGCTCTTTACACTTTGTCAATTATTTTGCTTTGTTTTCTTTTCTGATACATGTTTGTTAGCTATTTACTTATTGAAGATAAATATAGTTAGTGTTTAAGCATTAAAGCATTACACATTTAGAAAATAAAGCATTCTCGACTAAGTTATATCTGGGCCAAGAAAGACTTTGAACCCTAAGGAGAGCATTGCATGTCAAGTTCCTACTAAGGATGTAAATTTAAATTATTATTGTGTATATTTTTTCATGTGCTTTTCGGTGTACTAATTCCCAACAATTTAAACAGAAATTCTTTTTATTTTCATTTAATTTTATTTTTTCATTTGTGTTTTGAATATTAAAATATATTTCTTTATTACTCCAAAATTTGAAGAGTAAGTAATCTAGAAATAGGAATTAGGAGTATTTTTTGCTATTTTTATTATTAATAATAATTTAGCTATTGTTGGACCCATAATGGCAAATTTGGTAAATTAGGAATTAGGGTATTTTTGGCTATTTTTTATTATTCCTAATTTAATTGTCTTTTAGAAGAAATAGGTGTGAGGGTATTTTTGGCTATTTTTATTATTCCGAATTTAGCTTTTTTTACTCATAATGACATGGTGGATAATTTAGAAATAGCTGTGAAGGGTGTTTTTAGCTATTTTTTATTATTCTGAATTTAACATTTTTTGACTCATAATGGCATGGTGGGTAATTTAGAAATAGGTTTGAGAGTATTTTAGACTAAAAGTTTCATAATGGCAGTGGTGAGTAATTTTCTTTCTTATTTTCTTAGATACTCTATTCTCCCCTTCCCCTGCGCCGCCGACAACTCCTGCACCTCCGCACTAAAGGTGTGTTCGTTTACAGGGTCTAAAGTTTAGAAGAATCACATCAAAGAAAATTTTACTATTTAATGTACTAAACAAAGTCAAATTATAAAACTAATTTCAGAACTCCTTCTAATTCGCGAGACGAATCTAACGAGGGTAATTAAGCGATGATTAAAAGATGGTTGCTATACACTATAGCAAAATATAGATTAATTAGGCATTAGATTCTTCTCGCAATTAGCACCTATCTGTCAAAAAAATTTTACATTACACTAATCAAAATATTTCTAAATATATTTTTTTTATGTCATATGTCTAAATTTTAGAGGGAAGAAAACGAACACGTCCGCAGTGGGCCGTGACCTCGCTCGGCTCACATCACCGTCGCTCCACGGCTCCACGCTTTTGTTCGTCTCGCCCTGCTTCCCACGGCAGCGACATCCTCCGTTGATTCGCCGCGTCCGCAGCCCCTTGCGGTTGCGGTGGCTGCTGCCAGAGGTGGAGACGGCGACTGTGCGGACGAGGCCGCCCGGGTCGTCGAGGAGGCGAGAGATGCAGGGTGTCTTTGGGCATGGCCTCCGGCGTTACTGCTTGAGCCTTGCCGAGTGCACTGGCACTAGGATAGTAGGATGATAGGCAAAGTTCAGTGATTTAGCACTTCTTCGTTTTTTTTTTTTTGAGAGGAAAACATAAACTTCCATTAAACAAGAAGTCCAGCACACTCGCTGGTAACAAGACCAGATACAAACTCTGGAAAGTCCTCTAGCCAAACACAACAGCTATCGGACGACTGCATAGTGGCACCAAACTGTGCTAGTTGATGCGCTATCTGATTACAGACTCGTGGACAGTACGTTACATGATATACATCAAAATAATCTGACAAAGACATTCTCACCTCTCTGATCACAACTCCAAACATTCCATTGTCCAAATCTTCTTCAAGAAGAGAATTCTTTAGTTTTTGACAGTCCGTTTCCAAAATAATTCGTCTCATTCCAAGGTCCGCAGCAATTTTCAGAGCATAATTGGCAGCCATCAATTCAGCTTGATATGGATTTTGAATATTTTGCAATTTACCTGCCAACATCAGTCTTGGCTGTCCTTCATTGTCTCTGACAATGGCTCCCCAACCACCGTCTCTAGATTCTCTATAAAAAGAACCATCCACATTTAACTTCCATAAACCAACATCAGGTGGTTTCCATTTCATCACATTGGTATTCGAGCCATGCTTACCCTCCTTCTTTAAACATTCTTTGAAATCATTAACCAAATTTCTAATCAAGTAAATTACTTCCTCCAGAATAAAATTACCTTCTTTTTTCACAACTTTATTACGAGTCGTCCACCAAACCCACAACATCGTCAAAATTGTAATCTTGTCATCCTCTTTCATTTTCCATATTTCCTCTAAAACATGTTGAGCTGAAGTACAAGTTAGAAGATGAATACGTTCCTCCTCCAGCATGAGAGCTCGCCAAACTGAACGCACACACTTGCATTTAAGAAAAAGATGCCCCCCATCTTCATCTAACCTGAGACACATAGGGCAAATAGTTTCAATCTTCACCCCTCTTCTCTTTAAGTTCTGTCTAAGCGGAAGGCTATTGTGAGCCAGCCTCCAAATGAAATGCTTTAACTTATTTGGCAATTGAATCTCCCATATTCGGTTCCAATTGAAGTTAGCATTGTGACCACCTGAATGGCTTTGCATACCTTGCTGTTGTTCCATCTCAGAAATATATAGTTTATAGGCTGATTTAACTGAAAACCTTCCCTTAGTATCAGGTTGCCAGGCTATGAAATCCACCATATTCTCACATATTGGAATTGTCAAAATTATATCAGCATCTTCTTCACAAAATATATCATGTACCATCTCAATATCCCAGCGTCCGCTGATTGGATCAATAAGCTCACTAACCTTTGAGACCAGATTGTGACCCCGTCTTGTTTTGATAAATCTATTTTGCCTCGGCAACCAAGGATCAGCCCAAATATCTATTTGTTCTCCGTCTCCCACTCTCCAGATGATCCCCTTCTTCAATAGTTTAATCCCTTTTAGCACACTCCTCCAAGCATATGAGATTCCATTTCTTGGTTTGGCATGAAATACATCATGTTCAGGATAATACTTTGCCTTTAAAATCTGAGCACACAGAGAATGAGGAAATTGTAGTAATCTCCAACCTTGTCGGGCCAGCATAGCTATATTGAATGCATAAAGATCACGAAACCCGAGTCCACCTTTGCTCTTCGGCTTCATCAACTTTTCTTTCCCCAACCAATGAATTTTCTTATCCTTATCTTGCTGAGCCCACCAGTAGCGCACTATCATTGTAGTAAGCTCATCACAAAAAGATTTTGTGAGATCAAAACACGACATTGCGTAGACTGGAATGGCCTGAGCAATCGCCTTGATTAATATTTCTTTTCCAGCCTTCGAGAGCATCTTTTCTTTCCATCCTTGTATGCGATGCCAAATCTTCTCCTTCAAATAGGCAAACACCTTTTTTTTTATCTTCCAATGAAAACTGGCAGCCCCAGATATTTCTCATTATAAGCTTCACATCTGATTCCTAGATGTTTCATAAAACAAGCTTTCATTTCATCTTCTGTATTGTCGCTGAACATAATTGCAGACTTGTCTTTATTTATAATTTGTCCTGAGCATTTCTCATAATCACTAGAATTCTCCTCACCTCTGCAGCTACAGGCTCTGTTGCATTCAGTAATAGAAGTGAGTCATCAGCAAAAAATAAATGCGTCAAACTAGGTGCTCGTGAACAAATCTTTACCCCCTTGACTCTTCCTGCAACTTCAGCTGCTTGGAGTGCCATGGAGAGGGCTTCAGCACAGATTACAAATAAATATGGTGATAAAGGATCGCCTTGTCGAAGCCCTCTACCTGGAAAGATTGTATTAGTATACTCATTATTCACCTTAACTTTATAAGAAACTGTTGTAACACATTTCATAATAAGGTTATTCCATTTTTCATGAAAACCCAGCTTACGGAGCATAGCATGTAAAAAAGGCCACTCCACTCTATCATAAGCTTTGGACATATCCAATTTTACAGCGGCATAACCAACTCTCCCATTTCTTTTATTATGCAAGAAGTGAGTTACCTCGTAAGCTACCAAGACATTATCCGTGATTAGCCGCCCCGGCACAAAAGCACTTTGAGTATTTGAGATAACTTCTGGAAGAATCTTCTTCCGACGATTTGCCAACACCTTTGAAACAATTTTGTAAATCACATTACACAAACTTATGGGCCGAAAATCTTTTAAAAGGACAGGGGCATTTACCTTGGGAATAAGGACAATATTGGTATCGTTCCATCCCTTCGGCATTTCTTCACCATTTAACACTTTTAAAACTTCTTTTGTTATTCTATCCCCCACAATGTGCCAACACTTCTTATAGAAAATGGCTGGTATACCATCAGGTCCAGGGGCTTTAAGATCTCCCATTAGGTCCACGGCTCTTTTTATTTCTGCAGCTGTGAACTCACTCAACAAGAAATCATTCATCTGATTTGTTACTCTTGATTGTACTTGATCTAGAAAAGAGCCAATCAAATGCCCCCCTTGAGAGGTGAATAAAGCCGAGTAGTAGTCAAAAACAAGGTTTTCCAGCTTCTGTTGTCCCACCACCCAATCACCTTGTTCATTTCTTAGTTTTGTTAACTTGTTTATTCTCCTCCGTTCTGACGCAAAAGCATGAAAATACTTTGTATTCTTGTCTCCTTTCCTTAACCATTCAACATGGCTTCGCTGTTTCCAGTATATCTCCTTTTGATTCTCAAGTTTTTCCAGTTTATGTCGTAGGAGATGCTCCCTGTCAACCTTCTGCTGGGAAATTGGTTGTCTGAGCCAGTATTCCAGCTCCTTTTTAACTTTCTTAATTCTGCTTTCTATGCTTCCCAAAACATTTCCATTCCATTCTTTAAGCTCACTGGTTATATTCATCAATACCTCCTGCACAGATACAGATTCAGATATACATGAAGAAGACCAAACTTTCTGTATCACCTCAGCGCTCCCCTCCTCCTGCAACCAGTGAGCCTCAAAACGCAAGTAACTACCTTGATGAGATTTTCCCCCTGTCCTTACCTCATCTTCTCGGCAAACCACTATGGGTCGATGATCAGAATGCCTATTATCTGCATGTATCACTCGCACTCCAGGAAAATGGGAACACCATTCCATAGTAGCTACCGCCCGATCAAGTCTTTCTTGTATATACTTATCTGCCATATGGTTGTTATTGCGCCATGTGAAAGGGTCTCCAACAAATCCTAGATCAGTAAGACGACAATGCTCCAAGGCATCTCTAAAATTATCCATATATTTTTGCGGTCTTCTTTGTCCCCCTTCTTTTTCATGGATGAAAAGAATTTCATTAAAGTCCCCAAGACAAATCCATGGAAGATCAGAATGATTCTTCAGTATGCGTAACAGCTTCCAAGTAACACCCTTTCTATCATGGTCAGGTTCACCGTAAATCCCTGTCATTCTCCACCTAAATCCATCATCCTCTTTAACTTCTGCATCAATATGGTATTTTGAAAAGCTTCGCACATAAACATCTAAATCTTTACGCCAAAAAAGAGCCAAACCACCACTTCATCCGCTACATGATTTTGCAACCATATTGGTCAAGCCAAGCATCCACCTGAAACGTTCCATCCTATCCTTTGTCATTTTAGTTTCACAAAGGAAAAGGATGTCGGGAGCTTCACACTTCTGGAGGTCCAGAAGTCCTCGAACTGCCGAGCGGTTCCCAAGCCCTCGGCAGTTCCAACTTATAAGCTTCATTTTTGCTCGCGAGGCTGCTCGTGCAGCCTCGCGTTTCCTGTTTTCAGTTTCTTACTGCCCTCAACAAAGTCTGCTTCAGTCGGGAACTGTTGGTTATTAGAAGCTCCTTGAGTCAAAGGTACTATGGCTGTATATGATTTCTCAGCAAAATCCATATCATAATCCTCGTCATTCTGCTCAAGACCTATGTTGGCGAACTTCTCTTCAGACTTACGTTTTTTAGAATAAAAGGCCGCTTCTTTGTTTCCTTTTGTCAACACGGTTTGTGTTGCAGGACTTGATAGTACAATAGCATTTTTATACTCTCGAGATTTTTCTGGGGAAGTCACTTCGACATCCTTTTCCTCTTCATCTTTGTTGCCATCATCCTCACAATTTTCACTTCTCATAGTAGTAGATTTTTTGTTTTCTGAACTTCCTTTAATACCCGAGGTACTACCTCTCTTTGATGAGCTATCCCCCTGCCCATACCATTCTGCTTGATTTCTCATTCTTTTTTCTTCAGTTGCCCTCAGCTTCTCACTGTAAGGTAGACAACCATTCTCATCACGAAGGGCAGGCGTTTGGCATTCAATTTCAGAATGGCCTATGATGCCACATGAAAAACAAAAATAGGGGACCTTTTCATATACCACGTCATACCATTCCTTTCTCTGTCTCCTAGAAGAAAAAACCGATACACCCCTAGGCAAAGGCTCATTAATCGGGATAATTACCCTTGCTCTTAATTCTTTGCCGACTGCCCTTTTTTGATCATCCACATCTACTTTCAAAACCTTCTTCCCAATCTTACCTGCCAGCTCAAAACCCCATTTTTCGTTCCTTAGACCAAATGGGAGGTTTAGAATATTTATCCAAATCGCCATTTCTTCGAAGGTGACGTCACTTGGGGCGCAAATCATAGTTAAAATCCTGCAGGATTACAACTTGACGTCCCCTGGACTCTCGACCTACATACCATGGCGATCCCTCAAGAGCCCTATTCTTATCCAGTTCTGAGTCAAATTCAGCAATGAACATATTATCCCCAACCATTCTTGCTCTCAAACCCCTTGGGTTGCCCCAGGCTGGTCGCATTGCAGACATAACTGTATGTAATTGTAAAGGATTTGGGGCAAGAACCTTCCCAATCACAGCATGATTCACCGAAGCCAAATTTGAATCTTCAATATCATCTAAAACCAAGACCTCATTCTCTTTTTCTGTGAGATTGAGCTTACCAAATAAATCTGAAACCTGCTCTGTCAGTCCATGAAATTTCTCTGCAGTAGTTTCTTCCTTCTTCCTACCAGCTCTAAGAGGCGGATTGGATTCCTCCCCCTCCTCCAAGACTGGAATCTTCTTCCCCCTCCCCTGCATTCTCGCCATTGATCCACCACAGCCCTAAGCTCAGACCAAGGACGGGCAGTGATGCTAGGATCACCCCTTGATCGTCCCGAGTCCAGATTAATGGCTAGATGGAAGAAGGCAAAACAGAGTGAGGGAAAACTTCAGGACAAAACGCCCAAATGTCCAACCAATCTAAGTAGCGCAGACTAGAGTAGCCGCCTACAGAGATCTTTTCCAGATTCTGGATCAGAATGTGGAGAAACGAAGCAGAAATCCTGGATGAGAAAAATCGCCTCTCTCTACTGTTCACAGGAGAACACTCGAGAAGGCACAGCGAAATACCGCTCCTGCGTGTGGAAGGGTTTTGGGGGTTAGCACTTCTTCGTTTTGGGGAGCGGATAATTTTCGTTTAGCACTAACATTTCACTTAATTGGCACCGCCCAAGCGCAACCATTGGCACCACAGGCAGCGGCACTCGGCTCGTTGGACCGCTAGCTTCGCCACTACAGCTTGACACTCTCGCCCCCACGCTGCCGCCTCCACGCCCCTTTCTCCTCCTTTTGCCCTAAACAAGCCGTCAATCCTCCTCAAGTCTCGACTCTAAATCACTGCCTCGACAACAACATTCACAGCTGCAGCGCTGTGGCCTGCTCTCAGATCTGAGGAATCGATCTTCCATTCGCCACGCCGTGCTCCGGTGCAGACCAGATTCGAGGGCAAGCACGCGCTACAGCGTAATTGGTCGAGCTGACGAAATCTGCATCTCCTCCCACCTCTAATGTGGTATGATTTACATATACATCTCCATGATTCCCTACTTCATATTTCAGAATGTACATGTTTGATTTCGTCGTATTTGAGGGATACAGGTCCCCTGTTTTCTGTTCACCACGTAGAATCCAATCGGTCCTCTTTCCTTTCATCTTCAGATCATCTGCCGCTCAGAGTACGCTTCCTATTCGTGTGATTGTGTCCCAGTTCTCAGTTCCTAGTAGGCACCAATTTGTAAAACATCACTGCATGCACAAATACGCTCACTTTGGTTGATTTTGTGACTGATACAATCATGTTAGTTATCCTTTGATGTTTGTTACAATTCATACCTGCCAATGTCTGACACACTGATTTCCACACTCCATTACAATTCATACATTTGTGTGCTATATATAGTTAGCAACTCTTTCACTCCTATTATGTTTGCAATGTGGCTCATTCTCTGACACATGATTAAATAATTTAGATTGGAAATCTTGCAATGGTTTCCAACCTTCATATATGTTTGCTTCTCTTTGATTGTTCTTAAGTAATCACTAGGAATGTGTTTCATTGATTGGATTGTTTGTCCCAATGATATTTTGGCTAGAGTATTGCTCTAACTAAATTGAGGCGGGTACTAAGATCGACCACAATGCTGGCCTGCTCAGCTGCTATATGAAGTGGATTAAACCATCTTCTATGACTTTGGCCTCGACTTCAGAAGTGAGCTCTGTTTTTTCTTTGAAAAAAGTTAGGATCCCGAGTAAATAGGACTTCTTTCCCCCCAAAAATGTTGTTGTTTGGGTTCAATTCAAGAAAAGCTCTGCTATGTTAGTTTGATCTTACACTTTTCAATTTCGAGCACGATTCCTTTTTATGAGATTTCATCGAGAATTTGGGATCAATTCTGTTGTGTCACATGATCGCAGTGCGGTGCAGCCTTGCGCGGCGTCCCAAGTGTGGTTCCTTCCCAGCGGTGCTTCTCTGAGGTAAGTTAACTCACCCTGCAACTGGAGACCACAATGTAGTGTTTCATTGTTTGTTTCATGCCGTTTGTTGTTGCTTGGTTGTTTCTTTATCAGCAACTTCAGTGGTCCTACTAATGATATAAATTAGCATTTATTAATCAGCAGTTCAGCACGTATGCTAGCCCATGGAACACCTTATGCAATCTATATATTGATTGAAGGATTTTGTGTCCATGTTCTTCTGTTCTCTTAGGCCAGTGCAAGCACCTATTCTTGATGCAGATATGCAACAGCTATCGCTGATAACAGTATTGACACTTTAAGAATATGATGTCAGAAAATTTGCATTCTATATTTGGTACATTGAAGAATATATTACCCTTAGATATCTTTTTTTTTTTTTGCTAAAATTTAAGAACAATGTATTCATGAACACTTAACTACTCACCGTGGCCCTTCTCATAAAGAAATGCAACGATTAGTTTTCTTCAGGAGTTAGACTCGAGTATCACAAATGTACAGATATTTCAATGATCCCTTTATCTGTCCAATTCAGTGATCCCTTTGGCGCTGATGCAAATACTTTCTAATCATCGTTTACAAATGACTACCTGTTGAATTAATGTTCAGTACTATCCTATTAATATTTAGCATGGTCTTACTTCTATTTTAACTAACCAGTTGTTCTATTTGACATATGGTACTCCATTTTGGGGAATATGTTCATTGACAGGTACAGATTTGAATCTGGTCCTCATACAGATTGACTTATCGAAGAAGCTTCAGTTTATTTTCATGTCGTTTCGTGAACCCAGCGAAGTTCATCCTTGACATAAATTGATAGTATCTTAGCTGCACCTTTCTAGCCATGCTCCTGTATCAGTTCCTTTCAGTTAATGTTTCCAGCTCGAGTTCGTTCCATTCAGTTCCATCTTCTTTACAGATCTATTTTTCGTAACATGACATTTTTTTTTTTACGTTCTGCTTGGGTATTCAGAATGTCTGATATAATCATATAAATATCTGAGTCTAATTAGGCAGTAAGAAAAATTACATGTAGTAGATAAAATGTAGTGCATGGTCTCATACACACAGCTACTGATCTGCAACTGATGCTTGCAGAAATGGCTGATTCAACCACCTGATGCATTAATCTTCAATGCTTTCTATCTGCTGATCTACAGTTGATACTTGCAGATGATCGAGGTCGATTGACGCTTCCTATCGCTCATCCGGACACAACTATGTATTTGATTCAAAGATCAAAACAGAAATCAAAGAATTTGTAGTCCTTAAATCATTCATTCTTATATGTTCTACCTTCATTTATACAGAAATATTGTGTATCACGCCTTACTTCAAATACTTCAAATAGTACAAGTTTAGCAACATCAATAACCATGCTTCATTAAATCTCACACAGCTTGGTAGTGTTAACATGTCTTTTATGGACAACATGCATGTTTGTAAGCCAACATTTACATAAATTTGGCAACCCAGGCTACACCCAGGGTTCCTGCTAGTTATCTTAGTATTACTCTTGCATGTTGCATTCTGTCTTTTTTACTTTCCAGCTATACATTGAAGCATTCACTCAGATCAACAGCCATGAATGTTTTCTGATGGCAGATGTGTGATGAATCAAGCTTCTTTACTTGGAAAATAAACATTTGTTCAACTCCGTTTCTGCAATATCTTCTAAACACGGTAGTGTATGACCTTATGCATGCTAAGGATTATCTTGAAACAATAACGACTGTCCTTTTGTTTTAAGGAACTTTCACTGGAATAATGAATATGGGCTCTTTAATATGTTTCTTTATGGTGCTATGCTGTTTCATCGTAGCTCCCTAAAAATCAGTATATTGCTATCTATGATTCAATCTATTTGCTTTGTTCATTGATCAGCCATTAATTTTTAGGTCTTTATAATGTAGAAATATATTGAATGATGAAATAATTATTGAGTCCAGACAATAATTCTGTTAGTCGCAAATCCCTTTTACAGATTGGGGATGATAAAGACGACAATAGAGTTATATATTATTTTTCCCATTGATACCACTAAAATTCTCTTTCTGGTGCTTAATTCAATCTATTTTCTGATTTCTTTTGGTAAAATAACGTATCTACATGCTGTTCTGTATAGCTCGTTTGCTGTTTTCTTTTGTGCTCGCTGTATCATGCCTCATATCGGTTTGTACATGTACTGCATTAGGTATATGTATTGTCCGAAGACATGCAAATACTTATGAATGCACAAAATATTTTATAAACTTTCATGTACAAATGCTAGCTACTACTAACTTCCCTACTGAACAGAATTTTAACATGCATATTTTCCTCCTCTCTAAGTCTCTCGTTATATTTACATACTCCTTCCGGTTTTAAATTGTTGACTTTTGACTTTTTTGAGTTACGTTTGACCGTTCGTCTTATTCAAAATATTAGCTTAAATATGCAAAATTATAACTCATATTTCGATTTCCTTTAGTGATGAAACTAATTATAACAAAATCTATGATAATTTTTAAAATATTTTGAATAAGACGAATGGTCAAACGTAAATCAAAAATAGTCAAACGTCAACGATTTAAAACCGGAGGGAGTAAGTAACTTTCAACTCTAACGGTAGCATCACATCTTTCATTTTCTCCACCTGTCCTAATCGAAAGTTCCGATTCTTGGATATATTGCAATATTCATATTCCCATCATGTGATTGGCTTGGCAGACCAACATGGCAATGTTATCAAATTTTACTTCCCTAAATCCTCTACTGCTAGGTTGATTCTTGCCTTTTGCCTATGCCACGCAGTCCTCTTACACCACTTTACTGTTCATTTAGTTAATTTACCTTCTTCCTTACAACTTATGGGTGCGTTTGGTGCAGGTACAGATTCTTCGAGAAATAGAAACGTTTTAGTTTCTCTCCACAAATGTTTCATAACGTGAAACAGAATTACTTATGAAATCGTTTGGCTACTTGTCTTGATTCTGATTCACCAAAGAGAGTAAGACGATTCAATTGTCCCATATGCCCTTGACTGTTGGTTTTTCTTTCTATAATAAGATATGGGCATATACCCTGCATAAGTAACGTATATACAATGGAAGAATTAAGTAGTTCAGGGCAAATGGAAATAATTCAATGAAACTAAGGGCTTGTTCGGAATTTTTGAATACTTGAAGAGAATATTCCATAATGGACAAAATTCCCCTCTTTATCCTTGTTTTTTTTTTTGTCTCTTCTTCCTAGCATCCGCACATGGTCTTCTCATCCTTCCAACCATGGCAGCTTGGCTCCACGAAGTAGCGCTCCTCCAGTCCTTCGGTCCATGCAAGTCCATGGTGCCACTAGCTACTTTCTTCTCTGTTTCCCCTCTCCTCCTTCCTCTCCTCTCCAAATCGGTTGACCATCGCCATTAGAGCAAAGCCTCTATCCTGTGCAGAGCCACGGGAGTTCGTTTCTCTTCGAGCCATGGCGGTGAGCATCGGCCATCGGGCTTTGCGTGGCAAATTTCATTAATTATATGCAAGTCCATGGCGAGATCCGAATCGACGAAGCGTTTCGCTGGGTGAAACACTCAAACACCTCTTTTGCCGTTTCGCATCGGTAGGCCAAAATAGTGAGTTGTTCCGCAGCGATTCTATGGAGAAACATTTCACATGTTCGGTCTTTGGTAGCGTTCCAACCGGTTCATCAAAAGCTAGGATTTCACAATTTGGGTCAATTCAATCAACACCATCCATAAACATGAGGTTTCAAAGAACACCATGCCTAAACATGAGGATCCAACTAAATCCTTTTCTCCTCTCTAGATAGATTAGATCTTTTCAATTTCATAAGGCGCCAGCGAAAGAAAATTGTAATCAGAAGATATGAATCAACTCCCTGCCCTGGTCTGAATATCTCATCACTTCCTTTATGGTGAAGAAACCACATAGCACATGGAGAGCCTCCAGATGCATGGTTCATTGACACCGATGTTTTGTAGATATTCGTAGTTGTAATTTCATTTCCTATTGAACAATGCTCAAGATGTGTCAAGATCTCCTACAACCAATTGACGTGCATATAGCTGGGACGCAACCTCATGTTAGGATCACTAAAGCTCAGCAGTAAACCTATACCATCCATTCTTTTATCCATGGTGATAAAATGTCTGTCCCTACTTTTTGCATATTTGAACATGTTATTCTACAAAGTAACAAACTCTACATACAGTGCTTTCCCTTACTTGAGCAAATTTGGAGTGATTATGACACCCGTGCTCTTCACATTGGTTAATCGCCTACAATTTTCTCAGACTGTACTAACTCTGCATGCAGCGATTCTTTCCTGTATGTTATCTTATGCTACTGCATACGGACTTGATCTTATACATCAGAGACGATACGCCATCCTCTGCAGTTGAAATTTACTGGCTGCGAAATTTTCTCAAAGGATTTGATTAGTAATCTAATTTTGTTTCTTTGGTTCCGAGCCACTAAGAACAAACAAATCAGTTATATGCTCTTCTGTCGAACTTAATCCCTATACTTCCGGTTCTTTATATGATCAACGGCACGCGTGGACCAGCAACAAAAATAACCTGGTGTAGTCACCACTTCTCTAGCGTGCATTTGCACTAACAGCGCGTAGCCTGTCTCTAAGTAGGGCATTGCGTTGACCAACACATCATCCGTGGATTTGGATCGTGCAAGATCTGCTTAACTTTCTATATTTGATACTAGAAACTACTAGCAAGTCAACAAATGGATTCCCATTAAATAAGTAACATTACATTACGGATGACTAAGCAAACTACTAAGATAACATGATGACATTACATTATCACCACATCGAACGATCTAATAGTACCACAGAACTTTGAAAGTCAATTAACCGATACAATTATCACTAAACAGCAACAGTCAAAGACGCAGCGGACGCCGACCAAGCAGTGCAGGAAAACGAAGATGAGCGTAGCGCTTCTCACCGCTTAGTTGTTTTTTTTTTTTTTTTTTTTTGAGGGACAACGACCCCGAAGGGTCCAGATAGCTCCATTACTTTCTGGAATAGAAATACAGCAGTACGAGCACAACCCCTTTTACAAAAGCATCCTCAAAGAAATAGAAAATTACAACCACAGGATTAGAAGCTTGAACGCATTCCGTCGGAGAAGACGACGATGCCGAAATCGCCTCCAGCGCCAGATGCCAATGGAGGGTGGCAACAACAGGAAGCTCGCCAGACAGCCACCATCGGCTTGTGGAAGAGGGCGCCTTCTCTCTTACTTGGCAGCATGAACAGCAAGGAACGCTGGAAAAGCTGCCCGATTTGATGGCCTCCATCAAGGAGGTAAAAGAACCTTGGTCAGCAAAGATCACCATCGGCAAGCCCTGGGCGCCGCAAATTAAGCCAACCAAGTCGAAACCAAGAAGATCAAATATATATCTTTCACCCAGATTAGGGGTTGCAACACACTGATCCAGAAAGAGAAGCATTGAGACGAGATGACGCACACCGGGAAGACAGCCGGCGGCGAAAGCAAAAGGCATCACGCCTACACCCTCAAAGGAAAACTTACCAACACTAAAGAAGACAAATCGCTGCCTGAAGGAAGCGATGAACAACAAAAACTCTTAACTACTACTGCATACAAACCTAAGCTAAAGCTACTACTGCACAAGGGGATGGGTCCCTCGCCCAAGCCGACACCGGCAGGAAGCCGGAGAAGGAGGGGAGGGGCCGGATCTGACCTTGCAAAGGAAGCTTTTGTGGAGATTGGGCGTTGGGGAAGAAGGATGAACAGTAGAGAGCGAGAGGTCGGTTTGGCGGGGGCGTTGGATAACCGAGGGCAGTGGACTTCCTCCACCGCTTAGTTGTTGAGGAAGGCGAGAGCGACACCAAGGTCGGTGTTAGCCCGCTCTATCAACTGCACGGCACGCCCAAGATGCGTGACAGCCTCGGCCTGGTTCTGATGCTGGTCAATGAGACCAACTGCGTTAAGCTTCTCAATAACACCCGGGAGGTAGTGTTCCCGCACAAGGGACAGGGCATTATTGGCCACCACCACACGAACCATGGCCTCGGTCAGGGTCGAGGCCGGATCATTGAGACTCAGGTTGATGATTGAGTCGGATGCTTCGTCCTTCGGGATGTTGGCGATGTTACGGAGAATGGCCGCGAAGCCGGTGGCGCCCGGTTGGCGGCGCGCTAGCTGGAGGGCGGAGGAGAGCTTGCCGCCGGCGACGTGAAGATGGGCAAGGATGTCACCGAGTCGGGCGACAATAAGCCTCTGGGTTTCCCATTCAGAATTTTGGTACCTGAAGCTGCAGATCTCGATCGCGGACGGGCCAATGGCCCAGTGGCTAAGACGCCGGAGTGCGTCTTGGCCGGCGGGGGTTCGAGCCCCCGCTCCCGCACCGTGGCCTGCTGGTCCCTTCGTGACAGCAGGTCTGCCGGCAGGGTGCTGGCACCGGTGGGCCCCTCTGTTGGCCCACCTTTGGAAAAAAAAAAAAAGCTGCAGATCTCGATGGACGTCGGATTGCCGCAGCTCTGCAGGTCAAGATTGACCTTCTGCAGCTGATCCTTCTGAGCCACGATGGTGTTCGAAGCATCTTGAACATACGACCTAATCTCTCCTTGCGGTGCCGCCATGCTGCCCTAATCTCTCGAGGGTTGTCTCTTCTCTTTTTCTTTTCTTTTTGGAGGAGAGCTTTGAGCTTGCTGTGGAGTGAGCAGAGGTGTCGAGGAGCTTTGTCCAGAAGAGAGAAAGGGCGCTGGAGTAGTGGACGACGACGATTCATCACGCTGGCTGGGTGGGAGGATTGGGAGGGTGCCATAACTACTGCGGCCCGAGGACGCTCTCTCTCTCTCTCTCTCTCTCTCCACACTCTCACAAGTCACACCCATGTGAGAAGCAGCAAGCCCGTCCAAAGATGAGCAGGAGTAATGGCTTTACAGTGCTGCAACAGCGCATGCCATAAAGCGTGGCTGAACGGCTCTCTCCACGCCTAGTATTGTTGTACAGTGCTCACGTCGTCGTTACATTGAATCCTCTCACACCATGTGAGAAGCACAAGCCCGTCCAAAGATGTCCAAAGATGAGAGCCCGTCCAAAGATGAGTAGGAGTAATGGCTTTACAGTGCTGCAACAGCGCATGCCATAAAGCGTGGCGTGCTCGCTGCGTGCTCGCTGCTGTCTCGGGTCACTGCACACTCACAGGCCTCCAAACCTGAGAAAAGTTACGCAACAAGTTTCACCACCATTTATACAGTGGACTGGAAACGAATGCACGGCCTTTTTTACTGCCCTTCGCTCAGGAACATGTCATTGTTTACGGCAAAACCTCTACTCCGTTCTGTTTCATTTTTTTTCTTTATTTCTCTCTTCCTGTCTTGTTTCGAACGCAGGAATAACAAAACCAGAAACCCAAAAAAAAACATAAAAAAGAAAAAATAAGAAACTATAGAAATAAAAGAAAAGAGCAACGAAGAACTCATGCTGGTTGGATTACAGGAACCTTTTGATATAGTGTTTTCGTATAGTAAGTTCATAGACCATCTTTGATCATATCCCACCACGTGACTGGAAACATCATATGTCCCACCACCCGTCGTCTTCAACCACGACGATCTCGTCAGTGGCGACGAGCGCGGCGATGGGCGTAGATTCGTACCGCTATGGATCCTCCTTGTCACGAGCAGCCTGCTGCACGCTCGCTCGCGCTCGCGCGCAGCGGCGCAGGGGCCGCGGCGGCATGGAGGAGTAAAGACGTTTTTCTTTTCTTTCTTTTGGGGTAAAGACGACTTGATCAGGAACGGCAGGACGATATCAATATGTCCAGTCTGGCTGCTAATGATTCTTGACTGTCGCATGAGGGCACCTGACAGTCGCATGGAAGCAGTCTTCACATGGATCTCCACAAATTCTTCTACGTGGCGGTAAAACAGTCTTCCAGGACTCTGTGACGTCCCGCCTCCACGAGGCCGGGCCCGCACGCCTGGCAGCTCTCTAGGATCTCAAGACTGTCCCCACAGACCAACACACGTCTTTTCTGCGCACTTTGTCCTCACTCGTGCACACCCGGGAAGGACTTCCCGGTCGGTCACCCATCCGAAATTGCTCCGGGCCAAGCACGCTTAACCCTGGAGTTCTTTCGATATGAGCTTCCGGAAAAGAAGTTGCAACTGTTGGTATGAGTATTCTTATCAATCCTATTAAGCCCTGGGCCAGGATGTTACATTCTCACCCCCTTAGGAGATCGACGTCCTCGTCGATCAACCCCAGGCCAGGAACTTCCTCTCTTGGCCACGTCCGTGCGTCCAGTGCCAGCGCATGTGCCATGCTGTGTGACCACTTGGGCCCACACCAGCCATGCACACCATGCCTGCGCAACTGCGCCCACACGCGCCCGTGAAACCGCGAGAGTCGGCTCTGATACCACTTGTGACGTCCCGCCTCCACGAGGCCGGGCCCGCACGCCTGGCAGCTCTCTAGGATCTCAAGACTGTCCCCACAGACCAACACACGTCTTTTCTGCGCACTTTGTCCTCACTCGTGCACACCCGGGAAGGACTTCCCGGCCGGTCACCCATCCGAAATTGCTCCGGGCCAAGCACGCTTAACCCTGGAGTTCTTTCGATATGAGCTTCCGGAAAAGAAGTTGCAACTGTTGGTATGAGTATTCTTATCAATCCTATTAAGCCCTGGGCCAGGATGTTACATTCTAACCTTTGATGGTACGTCAGCCTTCCAAATCTTCTTCCATACACACCATTATTTATCCTTAATGCAAGTCGATAAGCACTTCTCACATAGAACAAACCCGACATTCCCATACTCAGTCTTCACAACTGACAGCTGGTAGTTTAATCGTCAATATTTCAGCAGCATCAAACGAATACAAATACTCCCATGAGCGCGAGATTTAAGGCCTGTTTGGTTCGCTACCTCAACTCGCAACGCCGTAAGTTCGGCACGCCACACTGCCACAGCGAGTTAGGCAGCCCTTTGTTCCGTAGCTAGACTTCGGCCACACAATTTTTCGCCGCAAGTCTGGCGAGCAAATGGACCGCCACAACTTCGGCGTGACGACCTCACAGGCGAAAGAGTGTGCTAGGATCACCGTCCCGTCGCCGAGAAATATAGCGCGAAAAGAGGTAAAGAAAACAGTCGTTCCCCCAACAAAAAAAATCACGCAAAGAAAGAAATCAAGCCCGGTTCTTTTTCCCCAATCTGCGTGTTCACATTGAAAATACCGTACTCTTGCTCTCCATTCACTCAATCCCAATCAAATTCGTTTCAATCCCACTTTGGAGATGCGCCAACGTACCCGGACAAAGAAGAACCGCTGCCAGAGAGAGATCCGAGTTGCTCTGAGCTACATGGCGGTAGAGCCATGGACGGCGGTCTCGATGAAGTTGGGGAGCAGGATCAGGAGTTGGGGTAGTGATGGCAAACAAATTTTTTTTTTTTTTTTTTTGAGAATGATGGCAAACAAAATCGACGAAGAACACCGCTAAAAGACCACAGGAGGTCAAACTTGGCCTGTCCGTGGATCGAAAGAGATTGCTAGAGCACCGGCAGACTTGGGAGCTCCCCGTGTGCATGCGCTAGGAGAGGGAGAGAAGAATAGAAGATGCTTTTTTTTTTTAGCATAGAATAGAAGATGCCTGTGGCAGCGATAAGGAGAGAGAGTGGTCTGGGCTAAGGTGACGAAGGAGAAAAAAAAAAGAATTGTGGGCCGGCTTGAACTTGTTTTGGTGGCCCATTGAGCCATGTGAAGAACTGAAGATATAATTATTTCATCCAATGTTAAGTTAAATTTATTACTTTCTAAAAAAATATTATCACTTATTGTAATTTGTTGTCCTCTCATAATTATGCTAAGATGATGCTATGCATATGAATTTGTGTGGTGAAGTCACCTCTTCATAGGTTGAGGTGACTATAGCCAAGTTTGGCTATGAACCAAACATTAATCAAATATATTTGCCAAACTTGTGGCATGTTTTATCGTCGTTATCCAAATGGTTGCCGCATTCGATTTATCATAACTTGACAACCAAATAGCTCCATCTTACCACAAAATTGGTCATGCCGCATCTTCGGCTCGCGCCTAAAGTTAGTCGCGGCAATTTACGGTCGCCGCCCAAAGAGACCCTTATGCAGCAAAACACTTTCTAAGATGCCTTGAATGCTGTTGGGGATCGGCATTTGCGATAATAACGACACCCCCTGTTTTGCCGTTGGATTTTGACTGCAGGTAACCTGACTGCCGACGTTTCGAGCTCCCGGCCGAGAATTGGCGACAACTCCGGGAGCTGCGTCATCGGGTCGCCGACATTGATCAAGGAGGACACTGTCTCCCCTGTCGTTGCTTCGGAAATGGCGGCGACCAACAATGGCGGCAGTCCCTGAGGGAGATGAAGCCCGACATGATAACGTCCAGGATCATGCCGGAGAATGACGTCACCTAGCTAGGGTTTCTGTCGACAATGAGGAAATGTCATTTGTACCCTTTTGACAATGTTATACAGAATATTCCGCGAATATAGTGGGTGGCCAAGGGTAATTTGGTCATGTCGAAATGACCCTTGGCCTTCCCTATAAATACCCGCCCCCGGGCTCCGTAGGACGGGACGGAACGGGAGAGATCACACCCCTGTAATGAAATGCTGTTTCGTTGACTCTTGAGTGTTTTTTGACTGTCTGTGTCGGGATTCTTTGTTGCTACGATGAAGAATTCCCAACATTGGCGCCCACCGTTTGTGTTGCTCGAAAATACCACCCGTGATGCCACAAAGAAAGAAAAAAGCTCCTAGTCCAAAAACCACCATCAGCTCCCACCCGCCGGATTTAGAGGAAGAAATTCTCCCTCCCAACCCGGCATTCTCGGAAGAAGAAATTCGTTGGGCATTCATTCAAGCAAGGCAAATGGCCGACGAGGCCAACCGAATTTCCGGCGCGGCGCAAGCAAGCTTGGCCGCCGGAATTCGGCCAAGTGATGAGGCCATCGCCGCCAAAAGCTCTGTTGACCTCACTCTCAGTGAAGAAGCAGAAAAGTCGAAGCAAGTAAAAGCCGGCAAGCAATGGGCGGAACCTCCGTCGACAATCAACCCTGAAGAAAGTGATCTAGAGGAAGATGAAGTTGACAAGCAGAAACGTCAGCTATCCAACTTGCAACAACTTGGAAAAAGACTCAAGCTAACAAAGGAGAAGATAATCTCTGAAGAAAGGGCTAGAGAGAAAGAAAGGCTCCGTTTGCAGATCGAAGAAGCAAAGGCGGCAGTCGCCGAACTGCAAAAAGAGCTCGATGAGATGACAAGCGCCACAGGGCAAAATAGCGATGCAAAAAGAGAGCATTACCAAGTGACTCCCGACTTTGAAACAAACATCAATGGCGAAGGCCATCATAGGCCTCGGAATGTCTACCGCCAATATGTACCTTTCGTGAGTAAATTCGACAAGAACTCCCCCTTGTCAGAAGGCCTTCAGTTGACCCCATGGCCAGCAAAATACAAGCCTATCTCCTTATCAAAGTACAATGGCTCAACCGACCCAAGACAATTCTTGATGTCATTTGAAGCCGCAGTAGCGTCTGCTGGAGGAGACGATACTGTATTGGCCAAGACCTTTGTCACCGCAATTGAGCATCAAGCTCTCGAGTGGTATTCTAGGCTAAAGCCCGGATCAATATATTCATGGGAGAACCTAAGGGACAAATTGACGACAAACTTTCAAGGTTTTCACAGAACATCTATAACTGCAGATGAACTCAGAGCATGTGTTCAGCAAGAAAAAGAGCCTCTGCAAGACTATTTTCAGAGATTTGTCAAGCTCAAAGCCCGAACAGATGACATTCCAGATCAGATTGTCATTGATGCCGCAATTGGAGGGTTGCGAGCCGGCCCTTGTGCCACTCATTTTTCAATGCACCGCCCTTCAACACTCGAAGAGCTCTTCTCAACGGTCGATCAGTTCTGTAGAGCCGACAATGACCATAGAAGAAGATTAGAGCAGCAGAGCGCGCTGCGCCAGGCGAAGAAAAACCAATCGAGCCAGAGGCAGCAGGATTGGAATTCGTCTAGGAGAGGTGGCAACAACAATCAGAGCCAGAACTCCAACCTTGTCAATCATATCGACAACCAAGAAGAAAAAGCCGACACAAACAATTCTGCCGGCAATTTTCAGCACAGAGGAGGAAGAAACAATCGCTCTCGAGGAAGGGGCCGTGGCAATTCGCACAATTCGCGAAACCAGGAGCCAAAAAAGCCATACTGTCTGTTTCACGGACTTGACAAGGGTCATACCTCCAAGGAATGCCCAGAAACAAAAGATGCCATGGAAAGAATGAGGGCCAAGGAGCAAAGAGGCGAAACACAGAGAAGTGTCAATCACACGTCTGCCGCCAATTCTTGGAACAACTCACCTTTTGGTGCTTCCTACCCATTCCAATATTTCCAGAATTCTTACAATCCTCATCACCACTTCCAAAGCCCATACCAACCACATCCTCCACCCTCGCCGCAGATTCAGCATTTGGCGACCTCCCAAACAAGTTCACACGTGCCCCAGCCGCAAATTCCTAGAATCACTGCTTCGGAGGAGCCGCCTTTACCTCCTCCGCCGCCATTTCCAAAACAGTCAAACCAAAACAATTCCTCTCAGAGCCTTCCCACTTATGGAGTCATCCTACCAATCACCGGGGGATCTTCATCCGAGTTTGAAAGTAAGAAGCAAAAGAAAAATTACTTCCGAGCCGTCAATGCGGTGTGTAACGGACCCGTGGTGAAATCACGGTGGTCGCATATCCCAATCATGTTTACTGAAGCCGATCTAAACCTCCGCTGCTACCCTCATACAGATGCCATGGTCATCCAGGCAAACACCTACGGTTGGTCAATCACCAAAATACTTGTTGACAATGGAAGCTCGGCAGACATCCTCTTCAAGAGAACATTTGACCAGCTCAACCTTGATTCGTCTCTACTTCAGCCTTCTGAGTATCCCCTGTATGGTTTTGGCGGCAGAGAAGTCCGTGCCCTCGGCAAAATAAGCCTACCAGTGTCCTTTGGTACTCTTGACAATGCAAGAACTGAGCACATCACTTTTGATGTGGTCGATATGCCTTACCCATACAACGCAATCTTTGGACGAGGAGTCCTCAATGCATTTGAAGCAGTTTTGCACAGCTCTTATCTCTGTATGAAAATACCGGCACACAAGGAGGTCATCTCAGTTTTGGCGACCAGCAAGAAGCCAGAAATATTGAAAGGGCGGCTGCCCCCGGCCAGAAGAATGTTCACTTTTTGTATGCTCACCCGAATGTGCACGTCTTGTACCCGGCAGGAAAAAAGCCAGGGAAAGAAGTCCTCCAGTTGGAAAAAGAAATGGACAAGGAAGAACCAGCAATTACGGCTAACGAGGAAACAAAGAGAGTTCCATTGGACAAGCATGTCTTAGGACAGGAAGTGATAATTGCGGCAGGTATGCCAAAGGACATGGAAAAAGCTTTCGTCCAGTTCCTTCGTAAAAACAAGGATGTTTTTGCCTGGTCTGCAAGTGACCTAAAAGGCGTCAGCCGAGACATCATAGAGCACAAGTTGCGAATCGATAAAAACATCAGACCAAAGAAGCAGAAACTCCGAAAGATGTCCGACGACCGGGTCGAAGCAGTCAAGGCTGAGGTACAGAGGTTGCTTGACGCAAATGTTATCAGGGAGGTGAAATATCCAACCTGGTTGGCTAACACTGTACCAGTAAAGAAAAAGAACGGAAAATGGCGGATGTGCATTGATTTCACTGATCTCAACAAGGCTTGCCCCAAAGATGATTTCCCACTGCCCAGAATCGACAAAATTGTCGACGCAGCGGCGTGCTCGGAACTCCTGTCACTGCTAGATTGTTTCTCCGGATATCACCAAATCTTCATGTACAAGGATGATGAAGAGAAAACAAGTTTCATTACCCCTTTTGGAACTTATTGTTTTGTCAGAATGCCGGAGGGCTTGAAAAATGCGGGACCTACTTTCTGCAGAATGACAGCTATCGCCTTTGAAAATCAGTTAGGCAAGAACTTGTCAGCCTATGTCGACGACATAGTGGTAAAAAGCGGCAAGAAAGAAGATCATATTTCTGACTTGGCCGAAACATTTGCAAACCTCAGGAAGGCAAACCTCAAGCTCAACCCTGAGAAATGTGTTTTCGGAATTCGCAAGGGAAAGGTTTTGGGATGCTTAGTGTCAATCAAGGGCATTGAAGCCAATCCTGACAAGATAAGTGCACTCATCAATATGCGAGAACCTCAATGCCTCAAAGATGTGCAGAAGCTCACAGGAAGAATTGCGGCACTCAACAGGTTTATTTCCAGATCAGCCGAAAGAAGCCTTCCTTTTTTCAAAGTCCTCAGAAATGCAAACAACTTTCAGTGGGGCCAAGAGCAGAAAAAAGCTTTCGCAGAATTGAAAGAGTATCTCAAGGAAATGACTGCCTTCGCAAGTCCAAAGCAAAATGAAACTCTGCTAATGTATGTATCAGCATCGCACTCAGCCGTTTGTGCCGCACTTGTGCAAGAGCAGCAAATTGAGAAGAAGGGCAAATTGATGAAAGTTCAAGTGCCGGTATATTATGTATCTGAAGCGCTCTCAGGATCAAAAAGATTCTATTCCGAGCTAGAAAAGATAGCTTATGCAGTCTTAATGGCATCAAGAAAGTTAAGGCACTACTTCGAAGCTCACACCATCCGAGTGCTGACAAATCAACCACTGAATGACATGTTCAGAAATAGAGAAGCATCTGGGAGAATCACAAAATGGGCATCAGAACTATCAGAGCACGTTGTTGACTTCGAGTCAAGAAGTGCCGCAAATTCTCAGGTGCTGGTGGATTTTATCGCAGATTGGACAGAGCCTTCATCGTACACCGAAGGCCCAGTTTTCGAAGTCCCATGGGAGATCCACTGTGACGGCGCATGGTGCCATCTCGGTGCTGGAGCTGCCGCAATTTTGACCTCACCATCTGGTATCAAATTGCGGTACGCAATCAGATTGCAGTTCAATCATGACATTGACAAGTGCACAAACAATGTTGCAGAGTATGAGGGCCTTTTGCTAGCCATAAGAAAGTTGAGAGCATTAGGTGTGAAAAACTTCATTGTCAAGACGGACTCTCAGGTCATTGCCGGGCATGTTGATAAAACTTATAAAGCCAGAGATGAACTATTGGCCAGATATCTGGAACATGTTCGAGGTTTGGAAAAGTACTTCAAGGGTTTCACTTGTCAATATATCGACAGAAACCTGAACAGTGAAGCAGATCAGCTAGCAAAAGCGGCAGCTAGGAAAGATCCTTTGCCACCCGACGTCTTTTTTGAAACACTGAGTTCGCCCTCCATAAAAGCGGCAGAGAAAGAACCTAAGATGATACATGCCATCTCAAGCGAAGACTGGCGCGCCCCCATCATGGCGTATCTCCGAGATTTTTATGAGCCAGAGTCGGAATTAGAAGCCAAGCGCATGAAACAAAGAGCAAGAAACTACGCGTTTGTCGATGAGTTCCTTTACAAATTCGGCACATCCACTCCATTCTTGAGATGCATTGATCAAGAAGAAGGGAAAAAGCTCCTCAGCGACATCCACAAGGGAGTCTGCGGCTCTCACATATCCAGCAGAGCTTTAGTCGGCAAGGCCTTTCGGCAAGGGTTTTATTGGCCCTCCGCACTTCAGGACGCCCAACACCTTGTCAAAACATGCGAAGCATGTCAGAAATTCGCAAGGAAAATCAACAACCCAGCTCAGCTCACTCAGCTCATCCAGCCAGTGTGGCCACTTCAGCGATGGGGAATTGACATAGTCGGCCCCCTGCCTACGGCTGCCGGAAATTACACGCATGCCGTTGTCGCTCTCGACTATTTCACCAAATGGATAGAGGCTAAGCCATTGATCAGCATCACTGGCCCAGCAATCAAGAAATTTTTCTGGCAGAACATAGTATGTAGATTCGGAGTACCTGCCGAAATTACGGTGGACAATGGAAAACAGTTTGACAACCAAGAGTTCCGCGAATTCTGTCACTCCATAGGCACCAAAGTGAATTTTGCATCTGTTTATCATCCAGAGTCAAATGGCGCCGTCGAGAATGCGAATAAGCAAATCTTCGAAGGCATCAAGAAATGTCTAGAAGGCCAGAAAAAAGGAAAATGGGTGGATGAGCTGCACAAAGTGATCTGGTCGCATAACACTACAGTTTCAAGAACCACCAAGTTCACGCCTTTCAGGCTCTTGTACGGCGAAGAAGCCATGTCTCCAGAAGAGATAAAATACCGCAGCATGAGGGCAACTCTGGGGCGAAATTGCCACGAGTTTGATGCCGTTTCAAAGGACTTGTCGGAATTAGACAAAAACCAAGCCATCCTTAACCTGGAAAAGTATCAGGAAGAAACAAGAAAATGGCGGGACGCCAGAGTAGCGCCAAGAGCATTTAAAGCCGGCGACCTTGTCCTCCTTCGGAGCCCAAAAACAGAAAACACTGGAAAACTCAACGCCAAGTGGCAGGGCCCTTTCATTGTCGTCAGGAGCAATCGCTCGGGATCTTATCACTTAGCAGACAATGAAGGCAACGAGCTCCCGCATGCCTGGAATGTGGACAACCTCAAGAGGTACTTCACCTAAAATGTAAGAACTAATGGCGACGCGCAGTTATAAGCGGAGCCTTTAGTTGGCACCTAAGTTGTAATTTTTTTTCTTAGCCTTCAAGGCCCATACTCTTTTCCTCACAGGGGAACCCCATATCGGGGGTGAGGTTTTTAACGAGGTGGGACCTTTGTAACCCTTGCAGTTCAATATAATGCTATCTCCCCAAAAAAAAACATTCTCCGTTTGTTAAAGTAGCCGATGCTATATTTGCAAAAATATCGCCACATCGGCGCAGGAGGATTTGACTCCTGGTACAAAGCCACTCAAAAGGAAGCAAAAAATATCGGCTCCTTTCTCCCAGGCTTCCTTCTCTATAAAGTACTTTGAGAAAAAAATGCCCCAAGGGGCTACACCGTCGATCTTTCTCACGAAATTGAGAAATGACGGCAGCTGAGAAAAAAGTGCCCCAAGAGGCCATCTCTTCAATTTTTCTCCTAATTGAGAAAGAGAACCACACCGTCCATCACGAAATTGAGAAATGGCGGCGTCTGTGAAAAAAGTGCCCCAAGAGGCCCTCTCTTCAATCTCTCTCCAAAATTGAGAAAATTGAGCCACGTTGGCAGCCCAAGGGCTCAGTAACACATTTCCTTAAAGGAAAGTGGAAGATATATTTTAACCCATAAGGGGTTACGGACAAATTCCAACATAACAAAAATAGATCATAAAGATCGAAGTAGCGCGATCTCGCAAATTCTCAAGTGCCGCCTATTCAGCAAGAATAGCGGCAAATCTTCAATATCCGACAGATTTCGGATATAACCTAACAATTGCGGCAACCTTACAAACCATTCGCAATTTTCACCAAACATAATTGCGCGCGAGACATCTCGCAATTTTAACGCGCTCCTCATCCCTCGATTGCTAGGGGGAGGGGGGTGACGTTCGTGTCATGCAATCTATCGAGCCACGATGAGCGCAATATACCAAACAAGCAAGGGCGTCAAATGACGTTTTCTAAGCTAAAAATAGCGACAACCAATAAACACCCGGCAAGTACCAGCGCCAAAAAGCAGCGGCAACCGGTGCTTCTTTCTCAATTCATACGAAAGAACGCCATATTAATTGTGTGTCGCAATTTTTGTGCGCCCTCCGTCCCTCGATCGCCAGGGGGGGGGGGTGACGTTCGTTTTATTCAGACGACCGAGCAACGGCGCGCGCTTCTTACTAAGCGAAAAAAAGCAAAGGAAGCTTCAACTTGAAGAAAATCGACAGTTATCGTCGAACACACCTCCGCAAATCAAAAAATACAACGTCATATCCGGGAGCGCTATCAGTTCTACTCCCAAACTACGAATCAAACTCAACTTCAACTACAAACCCGGGACCGCTTTCAGGGCCCGCTTTATCGTACACACACCTAAAACGATCCAAATAAGGATCAAAGCTAAGATCTTCAATGCTTTCGGTTTTCACGGCCGCCACGGAAGAAGAATGCCGGCGGTGAAAACATCGAATCAAGCACTCCCGTCCTTGAATGTACTGAGCCATCATTTCCCTCCAGAAATGCCCGAAAGTATCACGCGGATATCGCGAAACATAGCACAAATGTGCTTCGCCAGAAACGCGTAAGCCGTGGTGTTCATACTTCAAAGGCGCAATGTTCAACGCGCCGCGAAAACAATCCTGCGCACCAAGCGTACCAGAACGTATATTATTACAGACCAAGTTTGAAACACTCCCTCACGCTTAAGAGTCTAAACCTCTTCAATTGGCGGCGCAGCAGCAGCAGCGGCAGTGTCAACATCAGGAGCGGCGGTGCCCGTTGCATTTCCCGGTTCGGCCGCCGCAGAAGGCGAAGCAGCCGCGGTAGTCGAGGTAGGTGCAGGAGCTTCAATCGCGGCAGGTGCATCAGCTTTCGCGGCAGTCTTCTCAGTTCCCGCAACATCTTTGACGCGGGCAACCTTCGCCGGCGGCGTCTCGCTGACAGGAGTGGCCGATCGCTTCTTTGAGCTCCCCGCCGCAATTTCGGCGCCAGTCGCCGCCTTCATCTAAAGTAAACAAGAGTTTAGTAAATCATTTCACAAAAGTCCCCGATAAAACAAAAGTATGCGTTACCTCCTCGAGCTTGCTCTTCGCATATCGGCGGCAAGCCTCCATTCCGTGCGCCCCCCAATACCTTTTCGCGAAGCGCTTCACAACCAAACGAACGCTCTTGCTTCCGCTTGCCGCGTTGGCTTCGTCAAAATTAGAATCTGGGTAGGTAGTGCGCGCCAAAGCACTGAAGTGCTTGCACTCCAGCTTCTCAAGTAGGTCGAGAAGCGCAGAGCACGCCGTGCGAGCCGCAAATTGACCAAATCGCTCAAAGGCCTCAGGAAGGTCGCCAAACTCCCCTTTCAGGAAATTGAAATACACTTCCGGTGTCAGCGAACCTTGCGAGGCCGGAAGAGGATTAGGCTCACCGCCAATTGTAGCTAGGGCAGCTCCGAAAGAAGCGTGTGCACTACTAGCGCCGCTGGAAAAATTGCGAGCAAACTTGCGGGCAGCCTCCTTGGCACTCTTGGCAGTTGCCTCCGCCGCAGTAATTTTATCTCCCGCATTTTTCAGTTCACGCTTCAAGCGGGCAATTTCATCCTCGTTGCTCTGGATAACATCATGGAGCACCCCCAACGCTTCGTCTTTCTTTTTATCTGATCATTGAGATCAGCCTTAACGGCGTCGAAAGACGCGCGTTCCTCCTTGAGAGTGCGCCGCAGTTGCAATTCATCACCGGACGAAGAGGCGGCTTCGGACCCGTAAAAGCGCCGGCTCAGAGCGCGAGCCGCCGCAAGCGTCTGCTCAAGAGCAGAGAAATCGCGCGTTAGTGTCAAAATCATTCAGAGTTGCAATAAAAAGCGACACTACCACAGGAAAAAGTACCATCGTCGCATTTTGTCCAAAACTTCGGCGGCCGAAGCATTGTCGGCCCTGGCCAAGAAGTCATAAAGCTCTGCAAATTAAACGAAGTCAGACCGGATGTCAAGTTTTAAGCAAAGGAGAAACGGCGGCAGGAAAAGTACCTTGGGGATCCACCGCCTTGGTCATTTCGACAAAAACGGCCAATGAAGGATTGCCGGCCTCGCCTTCTTGCATCCCCGCGCCAGCAGATTTTTCACCTGCGTCAGAGGAGCTAGTCTCAGAAGAACTGCTAGACGCACTCCCGTTAACCGATGAACTAGAAATATTATCATCGATTCTAGTCAAGGGAGAGGAAGCTGCCGCAAATTCTGTCCTCCTTAAGGAATAGTCGGCACCTTCATCGGAGCCACTCATCCCAGCAAATGCAGCATCAAGCTCATGGCCAAGCTTAGCGCGTGAATCTTCGGAGTCGTCTAGCAACTCAATTTCATCGTCTGATGAAGCCGGCAGGAGCGGCTTCCGCCTCATCGGCGTAGCAGTCTCAACGGGACTGCGCGGCGAATCAAATCCACCAGTGGGAGCAGCAGTACTTTCAATTTCAGCTTCATGCAACGGCGAAGGCTGCTCCCGTGCATTCCCTGAGTCATGCTCTTCAGGCTCGTCGTCTAGAAATTCATCTTCAGAATCGCCAGGTGCTGAAGCTAGTAATTTCCGGCGTCTCTTGCATTCTTCCCGCACTGACACCTCTTCAGCCAAATCAGCGGCACCCGCCGCGCTGGAACCAGTAACCGGCTCTATGTCTTCCCGCCGCCGTTTTATAGCGGCACTGGCCTGCTGCACAACAGCAGCTCGAGAGGCAGGCATCTTCCGCAGAGTTTGGCGTTTAGCTTTCTCAGCAGCCCTTGAAGTCCCTGCGGTCGCCTTTATTTTCCCGGCAGCCTTCCCGGACGCCGCAGAATTTTTGGCGGCACCCTTAGATGATGAACCAGCCACCGCTTTTGGGGCTGCAGCAGATCCCTTGGCGGCAGCCGCGGCTGAGGAGCCGGCCGCAGCTGTTGGCGCTGGCGCTTCGGGTAAGTAGAGATGGGCGGAGCCTGCTTCCCAACCACGTTTTTCAACAAACGTCGCTCCGATAACAAGCTCGCCTTTCTTCCGCCGCCCTTTCTTAACAGACATCACTGCGCGACGACCGTATTTCACTTGCATTTCGTCAAAAATGCGATTCACTCGCTGGGGAAAAATCAGCATCGTCTCGCACTCTTGCTTCTCCAGCACTGTATAAGGTCCGCAAATAACTGCGGCAGTCAGCTCAACATAGCGAACAAAGTCCTTATCCGATAACTTTTCGGGTTTCTTCACTCCAAAAGACGGCACCTGGTAGTTAAGGTTCAGTTTGGAAATCCGCTTGTTCTTCATTCTCAGCGGGCTCCACCCTTTCCGAATGGGCCAAGTGCAACTGGCCACGAACTCCTCCACCAAATCTCTGGCACTGCTCATCTTGACCGCGGTCTCAAAGGCGTCGCAGCACTTCTTAAAACCTTCCGATTCCGCGAATTCCGGCGATAGCACCGGTCGTAAAGCACAAGAGCGACTAAACAGAGGATAGTGCGAGCTGCTGTCGTCTTTCTTCTCCTCCGGAACCTCTGCATAAAACCAATGGTTCCGCCAATCTCCAGGCCATTTATTCCGGCGACCACCAACAAGCTCCACTTTCTCATACTTGGATTTCTTTACAAAAGTGCGGGGCTGAAAGCTGCAACATCCATACTGGGGATAATAATCCACCCCATCGAAACTCACGGGTTTCATATCATGCTTCAGATCATAATAGCGGCAGAAGGCGTCAGAATGAAGAGCCGAGCCATAACTGCGAACAGCCCATATAAACTTCGACACCGTCGCGACGGCGTTGGGAGTCAAGTGATGCAGATCTAGTCCATATCTTTCCAGTACACGGACTACAAAGCCAAAACACGGCAGCCTAAGGCCAGCTTCATAAAAGTCACGATAAACTATAGCTTCATTGTTCTCGGGTCGAGGAATCTGCTCTCCCCCAGGAGCACGAGCCTTTCCGGATTCAAAATAACCCAAGGCAACAAACTTCTCGATATCTGCGGGAGTGAGAAGGCCCAAATCGAAAAGTCGGCTCGACGCCGCTTTTCTCCCAGGAGTCTTCCCCTACCAGCTCACTAGGAGAGGCCGGCACTCCAGAAAGATCCTCGCCTTCGTCGTCGGTATCAGCAAAAGTTTCCTTTTCGCTAGAGCCAGAATCTATCGCGCCTCTCGCTTTTTTGGCTGCAGACCCAGCAAGAGCATACTCACAATATGCAAGAAAATAACGCGACAACCCCAAACCCTTACCTAAAAAAGCGGCAGATTTAGTACCTCCGCTGGCGCCCGAAGTTCCAGCTGCTTTGGAGGCAGCTGCCGCTAAAACCTCCAGATCTGCGGCGGGGTTGGCCTCCGCCTGCGAACCCTTAGGAGTTGCGGCAGCATCAGAGTCAACCTCGACCGGTTTGCTCGCTCCGCCAAGGTCGGCGTCTCCCTCAACATTAGCGGCAGGCGAGTCGGCAAGGAACTCCTCGTCAGACTCAACAAGATGAGCGGTCTCCTTGACGCGAGCCATCTAGAATGCAAACTATGATGTTACAATCGATCACGAAAACATAGCTAAGGCACATAGACGAACTCACCTTTCAGCAGAGAAAGTGCGACTAGCCGAATCAGCGACAACAAAAAGCTTGCAGCAGCTCGACAATAATTCCGGGAAGCAAAAAACGCGGCGCAGAGTTTTCAGCAAAAAACGCGGCAGCAATTCGACTCGAACAACGAAAGCACGGGGCTCTCCGGCCCCTCTCCCCCCGTATATATAGGCCTCGGCGCCGCATTTTTCGAGGTCGCTTCGATTCTCGTAAAAAAAAAATTAAAAAAATTAAAAAAAAATTAAAAAAAAAATTTCCTCGGGAAACTTCGAGGGGGGTGACGTTGGGCGACGTTCTCAAATTCCTCATCCTGTGTCGCGGTTTCTGCCCATCGAAGTTGGCCCTCGACCGCGAGGGGCTACTGTTGGGGATCGGCATTTGCGATAATAACGACACCCCCTGTTTTGCCGTTGGATTTTGACTGCAGGTAACCTGACTGCCGACGTTTCGAGCTCCCGGCCGAGAATTGGCGACAACTTCGGGAGCTGCGTCATCGGGTCGCCGACATTGATCAAGGAGGACACTGTCTCCCCTGTCGTTGCTTCGGAAATGGCGGCGACCAACAATGGCGGCAGTCCCTGAGGGAGATGAAGCCCGACATGATAACGTCCAGGATCATGCCGGAGAATGACGTCACCTAGCTAGGGTTTCTGTCGACAATGAGGAAATGTCATTTGTACCCTTTTGACAATGTTATACAGAATATTCCGCGAATATAGTGGGTGGCCAAGGGTAATTTGGTCATGTCGAAATAACCCTTGGCCTTCCCTATAAATACCCGCCCCGGGCTCCGTAGGACGGGACGGAACGGGAGAGATCACACCCCTGTAATGAAATGCTGTTTCGTTGACTCTTGAGTGTTTTTTGACTGTCTGTGTCGGGATTCTTTGTTGCTACGATGAAGAATTCCCACAAGTAGTACTAGGATGGGTGACCTCCTGGGAAGTCCTCGTGTGTTGCATCCTTTTTTTCGCTCTATTTCCTTTTGTTATTTTTTATTTCGATCCGTACCGCGTAGGACTATAGGGAAATAAAATTCTCCACCTTTTTGGACGTCCTCGAAAAAAAGTATATAAAATTTTTCACCGCGTCGGATGACACGGGCGGTCGGGCCCGCGCCGCATCGGAAGGCGTGCGGTGACACGGGGGAGGCGTGGGAAGAGAGGATAAAAGGAATAAGCACGTGTTCTATGTCGGATGCGATCATACCAGCACTAAAGCACCGGATCCCATCAGAACTCCGAAGTTAAGCGTGCTTGGGCGAGAGTAGTACTAGTACTAGGGGTGACCTCCTGGGAAGTCCTCGTGTTGCATCCCTTTTTTCGCTCTATTTTCTTTTTGTTATTTTTTATTTCGATCCGTACCGCGTAAGACTATAGGGAAATAAAATTCTCCACCTTTTTGGACGTCCTCGAAAAAAAGTATATAAAAATTTTTCACCGCGTCGGATGACACGGGCGGTCGGGCCCGCGCCGCATCGGAAGGCGTGCGGTGACACGGGGGAGGCGTGGGAAGAGAGGATAAAAGGAATAAGCACGTGTTCTATGTCGGATGCGATCATACCAGCACTAAAGCACCGGATCCCATCAGAACTCCGAAGTTAAGCGTGCTTGGGCGAGAGTAGTACTAGGATGGGTGACCTCCTGGGAAGTCCTCGTGTTGCATCCTTTTTTCGCTCTATTTTCTTTTTGTTATTTTTTATTTCGATCCGTACCGCGTAAGACTATAGGGAAATAAAATTCTCCACCTTTTTGGACGTCCTCGAAAAAAAGTATATAAAATTTTTCACCGCGTCGGATGACACGGGCGGTCGGGCCGCGCCGCATCGGAAGGCGTGCGGTGACACGGGGGAGGCGGGGGAAGAGAGGATAAAAGGAATAAGCACGTGTTCTATGTCGGATGCGATCATACCAGCACTAAAGCACCGGATCCCATCAGAACTCCGAAGTTAAGCGTGCTTGGGCGAGAGTAGTACTAGGATGGGTGACCTCCTGGGAAGTCCTCGTGTTGCATCCCTTTTTTCGCTCTATTTTCTTTTCGTTATTTTTTATTTCGATCCGTACCGCGTAAGACTATAGGGAAATAAAATTCTCCACCTTTTTGGACGTCCTCGAAAAAAAGTATATAAAAATTTTTCACCGCGTCGGATGACACGGGCGGTCGGGCCCGCGCCGCATCGGAAGGCGTGCGGTGACACGGGGGAGGCGTGGGAAGAGAGGATAAAAGGAATAAGCACGTGTTCTATGTCGGATGCGATCATACCAGCACTAAAGCACCGGATCCCATCAGAACTCCGAAGTTAAGCGTGCTTGGGCGAGAGTAGTACTAGGATGGGTGACCTCCTGGGAAGTCCTCGTGTTGCATCCCTTTTTTCGCTCTATTTTCTTTTCGTTATTTTTTATTTCGATCCGTACCGCGTAAGACTATAGGGAAATAAAATTCTCCACCTTTTTGGACGTCCTCGAAAAAAAGTATATAAAAATTTTCACCGCGTCGGATGACACGGGGCGGTCGGGCCCGCGCCGCATCGGAAGGCGTGCGGTGACACGGGGGAGGCGGGGAAGAGAGGATAAAAGGAATAAGCACGTGTTCTATGTCGGATGCGATCATACCAGCACTAAAGCACCGGATCCCATCAGAACTCCGAAGTTAAGCGTGCTTGGGCGAGAGTAGTACTAGGATGGGTGACCTCCTGGGAAGTCCTCGTGTTGCATCCCTTTTTTCGCTCTATTTTCTTTTTGTTATTTTTTATTTCGATCCGTACCGCGTAAGACTATAGGGAAATAAAATTCTCCACCTTTTGGACGTCCTCGAAAAAAAGTATATAAAAATTTTCACCGCGTCGGATGACACGGGCGGTCGGGCCCGCGCCGCATCGGAAGGCGTGCGTGACACGGGGGAGGGCGGGAAGAGAGGATAAAAGGAATAAGCACGTGTTCTATGTCGGATGCGATCATACCAGCACTAAAGCACGGATCCCATCAGAACTCCGAAGTTAAGCGTGCTTGGGCGAGAGTAGTACTAGGATGGGTGACCTCCTGGGAAGTCCTCGTGTTGCATCCCTTTTTCGCTCTATTTTCTTTGTTATTTTTATTTCGATCCGTACCGCGTAAGACTATAGGGAAATAAAATTCTCCACCTTTTGGACGTCCTCGAAAAAAAGTATATAAAAATTTTTCACCGCGTCGGATGACACGGGCGGTCGGGCCCGCGCCGCATCGGAAGGCGTGCGGTGACACGGGGGAGGCGTGGGAAGAGAGGATAAAAGGAATAAGCACGTGTTCTATGTCGGATGCGATCATACCAGCACTAAAGCACCGGATCCCATCAGAACTCCGAAGTTAAGCGTGCTTGGGCGCGAGAGTAGTACTAGGATGGGTGACCTCCTGGGAAGTCCTCGTGTTGCATCCCTTTTTTCGCTCTATTTTCTTTTGTTATTTTTTATTTCGATCCGTACCGCGTAAGACTATAGGGAATAAAATTCTCCACCTTTTTGGACGTCCTCGAAAAAAAGTATATAAAAATTTTTCACCGCGTCGGATGACACGGGCGGTCGGCGCGGTCGCGCGCATCGGAAGGCGTGCGGGGTGACACGGGGGAGGCGTGGGAAGAGAGGATAAAAGGAATAAGCACGTGTTCTATGTCGGATGCGATCATACCAGCACTAAAGCACCGGATCCCATCAGAACTCCGAAGTTAAGCGTGCTTGGGCGAGAGTAGTACTAGGATGGGTGACCTCCTGGGAAGTCCTCGTGTTGCATCCCTTTTTTCGCTCTATTTTCTTTGTTATTTTTTATTTCGATCCGTACCGCGTAAGACTATAGGGAAATAAAATTCTCCACCTTTTGGACGTCCTCGAAAAAAAGTATATAAAAATTTTTCACCGCGTCGGATGACACGGGCGGTCGGGCCCGCGCCGCATCGGAAGGCGTGCGTGACACGGGGGGGGAGGCGGGAAGAGAGGATAAAAGGAATAAGCACGTGTTCTATGTCGGATGCGATCATACCAGCACTAAAGCACCGGATCCCATCAGAACTCCGAAGTTAAGCGTGCTTGGGCGAGAGTAGTACTAGGATGGGTGACCTCCTGGGAAGTCCTCGTGTTGCATCCCTTTTTCGCTCTATTTTCTTTTGTTATTTTTTATTTCGATCCGTACCGCGTAAGACTATAGGGAAATAAAATTCTCCACCTTTTGGACGTCCTCGAAAAAAAGTATATAAAAATTTTTCACCGCGTCGGATGACACGGGCGGTCGGGCCCGCGCCGCATCGGAAGGCGTGCGGTGACACGGGGGAGGCGTGGGAAGAGAGGATAAAAGGAATAAGCACGTGTTCTATGTCGGATGCGATCATACCAGCACTAAAGCACCGGATCCCATCAGAACTCCGAAGTTAAGCGTGCTTGGGCGAGAGTAGTACTAGGATGGGTGACCTCCTGGGAAGTCCTCGTGTTGCATCCCTTTTTTCGCTCTATTTTCTTTTTGTTATTTTTTATTTCGATCCGTACCGCGTAAGACTATAGGGAAATAAAATTCTCCACCTTTTTGGACGTCCTCGAAAAAAAGTATATAAAAATTTTTCACCGCGTCGGATGACACGGGCGGTCGGGCCCGCGCCGCATCGGAAGGCGTGCGGTGACACGGGGGAGGCGTGGGAAGAGAGGATAAAAGGAATAAGCACGTGTTCTATGTCGGATGCGATCATACCAGCACTAAAGCACCGGATCCCATCAGAACTCCGAAGTTAAGCGTGCTTGGGCGAGAGTAGTACTAGGATGGGTGACCTCCTGGGAAGTCCTCGTGTTGCATCCCTTTTTTCGCTCTATTTTCTTTTTGTTATTTTTTATTTCGATCCGTACCGCGTAAGACTATAGGGAAATAAAATTCTCCACCTTTTTGGACGTCCTCGAAAAAAAGTATATAAAAATTTTTCACCGCGTCGGATGACACGGGCGGTCGGGCCCGCGCCGCATCGGAAGGCGTGCGGTGACACGGGGGAGGCGTGGGAAGAGAGGATAAAAGGAATAAGCACGTGTTCTATGTCGGATGCGATCATACCAGCACTAAAGCACCGGATCCCATCAGAACTCCGAAGTTAAGCGTGCTTGGGCGAGAGAGAGTACTAGGATGGGTGACCTCCTGGGAAGTCCTCGTGTTGCATCCTTTTTTCGCTCTATTTCTTTTTGTTATTTTTTATTTCGATCCGTACCGCGTAAGACTATAGGGAAATAAAATTCTCCACCTTTTTGGACGTCCTCGAAAAAAAGTATATAAAAATTTTTCACCGCGTCGGATGACACGGGCGGTCGGGCCCGCGCCGCATCGGAAGGCGTGCGGTGACACGGGGGAGGCGTGGGAAGAGAGGATAAAAGGAATAAGCACGTGTTCTATGTCGGATGCGATCATACCAGCACTAAAGCACCGGATCCCAACTCAGAACTCGAGTGTGAAGTGACTCGTGTGTGCATCCCTTTTTTCGCTCTATTTTCTTTTCGTTATTTTTTATTTCGATCCGTACCGCGTAAGACTATAGGGAAATAAAATTCTCCACCTTTTGGACGTCCTCGAAAAAAAGTATATAAAAATTTTCACCGCGTCGGATGACACGGGCGGTCGGGCCCGCGCCGCATCGGAAGGCGTGCGGTGACACGGGGGAGGCGTGGGAAGAGAGGATAAAAGGAATAAGCACGTGTTCTATGTCGGATGCGATCATACCAGCACTAAAGCACCGGATCCCATCAGAACTCCGAAGTTAAGCGTGCTTGGGAGAGAGTAGTACTAGGATGGGTGACCTCCTGGGAAGTCCTCGTGTTGCATCCCTTTTTTCGCTCTATTTTCTTTTTTTATTTTTTATTTCGATCCGTACCGCGTAAGACTATAGGGAAATAAAATCTCCACCTTTTTGGACGTCCTCGAAAAAAAGTATATAAAAATTTTCACCGCGTCGGATGACACGGGCGGTCGGGGCCGCGCCGCATCGGAAGGCGTGCGGTGACACGGGGGAGGCGTGGGAAGAGAGGATAAAAGGAATAAGCACGTGTTCTATGTCGGATGCGATCATACCAGCACTAAAGCACCGGATCCCATCAGAACTCCGAAGTTAAGCGTGCTTGGGCGAGAGTAGTACTAGGATGGGTGACCTCCTGGGAAGTCCTCGTGTTGCATCCCTTTTTTCGCTCTATTTTCTTTTGTATTTTTTATTTCGATCCGTACCGCGTAAGACTATAGGGAAATAAAATTCTCCACCTTTTTGGACGTCCTCGAAAAAAAGTATATAAAAATTTTTCACCGCGTCGGATGACACGGGCGGTCGGGCCCGCGCCGCATCGGAAGGCGTGCGGTGACACGGGGGGGGCGTGGGAAGAGAGGATAAAAGGAATAAGCACGTGTTCTATGTCGGATGCGATCATACCAGCACTAAAGCACCGGATCCCATCAGAACTCCGAAGTTAAGCGTGCTTGGGCGAGAGTAGTACTAGGATGGGTGACCTCCTGGGAAGTCCTCGTGTTGCATCCCTTTTTCGCTCTATTTTCTTTTGTTATTTTTTATTTCGATCCGTACCGCGTAAGACTATAGGGAAATAAAATTCTCCACCTTTTTGGACGTCCTCGAAAAAAAGTATATAAAAATTTTTCACCGCGTCGGATGACACGGGCGGTCGGGCCGCGCCGCATCGGAAGGCGTGCGGTGACACGGGGGAGGCGTGGGAAGAGAGGATAAAAGGAATAAGCACGTGTTCTATGTCGGATGCGATCATACCAGCACTAAAGCACCGGATCCCATCAGAACTCCGAAGTTAAGCGTGCTTGGGCGAGAGTAGTACTAGGATGGGTGACCTCCTGGGAAGTCCTCGTGTTGCATCCCTTTTTTCGCTCTATTTTCTTTTGTTATTTTTTATTTCGATCCGTACCGCGTAAGACTATAGGGAAATAAAATTCTCCACCTTTTTGGACGTCCTCGAAAAAAAAGTATATAAAAATTTTTCACCGCGTCGGATGACACGGGCGGTCGGGCCCGCGCCGCATCGGAAGGCGTGCGGACACGGGGACGGGGGGGCGTGGGAAGAGAGGATAAAAGGAATAAGCACGTGTTCTATGTCGGATGCGATCATACCAGCACTAAAGCACCGGATCCCATCAGAACTCCGAAGTTAAGCGTGCTTGGGCGAGAGTAGTACTAGGATGGGTGACCTCCTGGGAAGTCCTCGTGTTGCATCCCTTTTTTCGCTCTATTTCTTTTTGTTATTTTTTATTTCGATCCGTACCGCGTAAGACTATAGGGAAATAAAATTCTCCACCTTTTTGGACGTCCTCGAAAAAAAGTATATAAAAATTTTCACCGCGTCGGATGACACGGGCGGTCGGGCCCGCGCCGCATCGGAAGGCGTGCGGTGACACGGGGGAGGCGTGGGAAGAGAGGATAAAAGGAATAAGCACGTGTTCTATGTCGGATGCGATCATACCAGCACTAAAGCACCGGATCCCATCAGAACTCCGAAGTTAAGCGTGCTTGGGCGAGAGTAGTACTAGGATGGGTGACCTCCTGGGAAGTCCTCGTGTTGCATCCCTTTTTTCGCTCTATTTTCTTTTTGTTATTTTTTATTTCGATCCGTACCGCGTAAGACTATAGGGAAATAAAATTCTCCACCTTTTTGGACGTCCTCGAAAAAAAGTATATAAAAATTTTTCACCGCGTCGGATGACACGGGCGGTCGGGCCCGCGCCGCATCGGAAGGCGTGCGGTGACACGGGGGGGAGGCGTGGGAAGAGAGGATAAAAGGAATAAGCACGTGTTCTATGTCGGATGCGATCATACCAGCACTAAAGCACCGGATCCCATCCGAAGAAGCGTGCTGGGAAGCCTGGGTGTTGACATCCCTTTTTTCGCTCTATTTTCTTTTTGTTATTTTTTATTTCGATCCGTACCGCGTAAGACTATAGGGAAATAAAATTCTCCACCTTTTGGACGTCCTCGAAAAAAAGTATATAAAAATTTTTCACCGCGTCGGATGACACGGGCGGTCGGGCCCGCGCCGCATCGGAAGGCGTGCGGTGACACGGGGGAGGCGTGGGAAGAGAGGATAAAAGGAATAAGCACGTGTTCTATGTCGGATGCGATCATACCAGCACTAAAGCACCGGATCCCATCAGAACTCCGAAGTTAAGCGTGCTTGGGCGAGAGTAGTACTAGGATGGGTGACCTCCTGGGAAGTCCTCGTGTTGCATCCCTTTTTTCGCTCTATTTTCTTTTTGTTATTTTTTATTTCGATCCGTACCGCGTAAGACTATAGGGAAATAAAATTCTCCACCTTTTTGGACGTCCTCGAAAAAAAGTATATAAAATTTTTCACCGCGTCGGATGACACGGGCGGTCGGGCCCGCGCCGCATCGGAAGGCGTGCGGTGACACGGGGGAGGCGTGGGAAGAGAGGATAAAAGGAATAAGCACGTGTTCTATGTCGGATGCGATCATACCAGCACTAAAGCACCGGATCCCATCAGAACTCCGAAGTTAAGCGTGCTTGGGCGAGAGTAGTACTAGGATGGGTGACCTCCTGGGAAGTCCTCGTGTTGCATCCCTTTTTCGCTCTATTTTCTTTTTGTTATTTTTTATTTCGATCCGTACCGCGTAAGACTATAGGGAAATAAAATTCTCCACCTTTTGGACGTCCTCGAAAAAAAGTATATAAAATTTTTCACCGCGTCGGATGACACGGGCGGTCGGGCCCGCGCCGCATCGGAAGGCGTGCGGTGACACGGGGGAGGCGTGGGAAGAGAGGATAAAAGGAATAAGCACGTGTTCTATGTCGGATGCGATCATACCAGCACTAAAGCACCGGATCCCATCAGAACTCCGAAGTTAAGCGTGCTTGGGCGAGAGTAGTACTAGGATGGGTGACCTCCTGGGAAGTCCTCGTGTTGCATCCCTTTTTTCTCTATTTTCTTTTTGTTATTTTTTATTTCGATCCGTACCGCGTAAGACTATAGGGAAATAAAATTCTCCACCTTTTTGGACGTCCTCGAAAAAAAGTATATAAAATTTTTCACCGCGTCGGATGACACGGGCGGTCGGGCCCGCGCCGCATCGGAAGGCGTGCGGTGACACGGGGGAGGCGTGGGAAGAGAGGATAAAAGGAATAAGCACGTGTTCTATGTCGGATGCGATCATACCAGCACTAAAGCACCGGATCCCATCAGAACTCCAGGGAAGCCTCGCTTGACATCCCTTTTTTCGCTCTATTTTCTTTTTGTTATTTTTTATTTATATCCGTACCGCGTAAGACTATAGGGAAATAAAATTCTCCACCTTTTTGGACGTCCTCGAAAAAAAGTATATAAAATTTTTTCACCGCGTCGGATGACACGGGCGGTCGGGCCCGCGCCGCATCGGAAGGCGTGCGGTGACACGGGGGAGGCGTGGGAAGAGAGGATAAAAGGAATAAGCACGTGTCCTATGTCGGATGCGATCATACCAGCACTAAAGCACCGGATCCCATCAGAACTCCGAAGTTAAGCGTGCTTGGGCGAGAGTAGTACTAGGATGGGTGACCTCCTGGGAAGTCCTCGTGTTGCATCCCTTTTTTCGCTCTATTTTCTTTTTGTTATTTTTTATTTATATCCGTACCGCGTAAGACTATAGGGAAATAAAATTCTCCACCTTTTTGGACGTCCTCGAAAAAAAGTATATAAAATTTTTTCACCGCGTCGGATGACACGGGCGGTCGGGCCCGCGCCGCATCGGAAGGCGTGCGGTGACACGGGGGAGGCGTGGGAAGAGAGGATAAAAGGAATAAGCACGTGTCCTATGTCGGATGCGATCATACCAGCACTAAAGCACCGGATCCCATCAGAACTCCGAAGTTAAGCGTGCTTGGGCGAGAGTAGTACTAGGATGGGTGACCTCCTGGGAAGTCCTCGTGTTGCATCCCTTTTTTCGCTCTATTTTCTTTTTGTTATTTTTTATTTCGATCCGTACCGCGTAAGACTATAGGGAAATAAAATTCTCCACCTTTTTGGACGTCCTCGAAAAAAAGTATATAAAATTTTTCACCGCGTCGGATGACACGGGCGGTCGGGCCCGCGCCGCATCGGAAGGCGTGCGGTGACACGGGGGAGGCGTGGGAAGAGAGGATAAAAGGAATAAGCACGTGTTCTATGTCGGATGCGATCATACCAGCACTAAAGCACCGGATCCCATCAGAACTCCGAAGTTAAGCGTGCTTGGGCGAGAGTAGTACTAGGATGGGTGACCTCCTGGGAAGTCCTCGTGTTGCATCCCTTTTTTCGCTCTATTTTCTTTTTGTTATTTTTATTTCGATCCGTACCGCGTAAGACTATAGGGAAATAAAATTCTCCACCTTTTTGGACGTCCTCGAAAAAAAGTATATAAAAATTTTCACCGCGTCGGATGACACGGGCGGTCGGGCCCGCGCCGCATCGGAAGGCGTGCGGTGACACGGGGGAGGCGTGGAAGAGAGGATAAAAGGAATAAGCACGTGTTCTATGTCGGATGCGATCATACCAGCACTAAAGCACCGGATCCCATCAGAACTCCGAAGTTAAGCGTGCTTGGGCGAGAGTAGTACTAGGATGGGTGACCTCCTGGGAAGTCCTCGTGTTGCATCCCTTTTTTCGCTCTATTTTCTTTTGTTATTTTTTATTTCGATCCGTACCGCGTAAGACTATAGGGAAATAAAATTCTCCACCTTTTTGGACGTCCTCGAAAAAAAGTATATAAAAATTTTTCACCGCGTCGGATGACACGGGCGGTCGGGCCCGCGCCGCATCGGAAGGCGTGCGGTGACACGGGGGAGGCGTGGGAAGAGAGGATAAAAGGAATAAGCACGTGTTCTATGTCGGATGCGATCATACCAGCACTAAAGCACCGGATCCCATCAGAACTCCGAAGTTAAGCGTGCTTGGGCGAGAGTAGTACTAGGATGGGTGACCTCCTGGGAAGTCCTCGTGTTGCATCCCTTTTTTCGCTCTATTTTCTTTTGTTATTTTTTATTTCGATCCGTACCGCGTAAGACTATAGGGAAATAAAATTCTCCACCTTTTTGGACGTCCTCGAAAAAAAGTATATAAAAATTTTCACCGCGTCGGATGACACGGGCGGTCGGGCCCGCGCCGCATCGGAAGGCGTGCGGTGACACGGGGGAGGCGTGGGAAGAGAGGATAAAAGGAATAAGCACGTGTTCTATGTCGGATGCGATCATACCAGCACTAAAGCACCGGATCCCATCAGAACTCCGAAGTTAAGCGTGCTTGGGCGAGAGTAGTACTAGGATGGGTGACCTCCTGGGAAGTCCTCGTGTTGCATCCCTTTTTTCGCTCTATTTCTTTCGTTATTTTTATTTTTTATTTCGATCCGTAACGTAAGACTATAGGGAAATAAAATTCTCCACCTTTTTGGACGTCCTCGAAAAAAAGTATATAAAAATTTTTCACCGCGTCGGATGACACGGGCGGTCGGGCCCGCGCCGCATCGGAAGGCGTGCGGTGACACGGGGGAGGCGTGGGAAGAGAGGATAAAAGGAATAAGCACGTGTTCTATGTCGGATGCGATCATACCAGCACTAAAGCACCGGATCCCACTAAGTTAAGCTGCCGGGGAAGTCCTCGTGTGATCCCTTTTTTCGCTCTCTATTTTCTTTTCGTTATTTTTTATTTCGATCCGTACCGCGTAAGACTATAGGGAAATAAAATTCTCCACCTTTTTGGACGTCCTCGAAAAAAAGTATATAAAAATTTTTCACCGCGTCGGATGACACGGGCGGTCGGGCCCGCGCCGCATCGGAAGGCGTGCGGGACACGGGGGAGGCGTGGGAAGAGAGGATAAAAGGAATAAGCACGTGTTCTATGTCGGATGCGATCATACCAGCACTAAAGCACCGGATCCCATCAGAACTCCGAAGTTAAGCGTGCTTGGGCGAGAGTAGTACTAGGATGGGTGACCTCCTGGGAAGTCCTCGTGTTGCATCCCTTTTTTCGCTCTATTTTCTTTTGTTATTTTTTATTTCGATCCGTACCGCGTAAGACTATAGGGAAATAAAATTCTCCACCTTTTTGGACGTCCTCGAAAAAAAGTATATAAAAATTTTTCACCGCGTCGGATGACACGGGCGGTCGGGCCCGCGCCGCATCGGAAGGCGTGCGGTGACACGGGGGAGGCGTGGGAAGAGCGGATAAAAGGAATAAGCACGTGTTCTATGTCGGATGCGATCATACCAGCACTAAAGCACCGGATCCCATCAGAACTCCGAAGTTAAGCGTGCTTGGGCGAGAGTAGTACTAGGATGGGTGACCTCCTGGGAAGTCCTCGTGTTGCATCCCTTTTTCGCTCTATTTTCTTTTTGTTATTTTTTATTTCGATCCGTACCGCGTAAGACTATAGGGAAATAAAATTCTCCACCTTTTGGACGTCCTCGAAAAAAAGTATATAAAAATTTTTCACCGCGTCGGATGACACGGGCGGTCGGGCCCGCGCCGCATCGGAAGGCGTGCGGTGACACGGGGGAGGCGTGGGAAGAGCGGATAAAAGGAATAAGCACGTGTTCTATGTCGGATGCGATCATACCAGCACTAAAGCACCGGATCCCATCAGAACTCCGAAGTTAAGCGTGCTTGGGCGAGAGAGAGTACTAGGATGGGTGACCTCCTGGGAAGTCCTCGTGTTGCATCCCTTTTTCGCTCTATTTTCTTTTTGTTATTTTTTATTTCGATCCGTACCGCGTAAGACTATAGGGAAATAAAATTCTCCACCTTTTTGGACGTCCTCGAAAAAAAGTATATAAAAATTTTCACCGCGTCGGATGACACGGGCGGTCGGGCCCGCGCCGCATCGGAAGGCGTGCGGTGACACGGGGGAGGCGTGGGAAGAGAGGATAAAAGGAATAAGCACGTGTTCTATGTCGGATGCGATCATACCAGCACTAAAGCACCGGATCCCATCAGAATCTTGGGAAAGGAGTCCTCGTGTTGCATCCCTTTTTTCGCTCTATTTTCTTTTGTTATTTTTTATTTCGATCCGTACCGCGTAAGACTATAGGGAAATAAAATTCTCCACCTTTTTGGACGTCCTCGAAAAAAAGTATATAAAAATTTTTCACCGCGTCGGATGACACGGGCGGTCGGGCCCGCGCCGCATCGGAAGGCGTGCGGTGACACGGGGGAGGCGTGGGTGGGAAGAGAGGATAAAAGGAATAAGCACGTGTTCTATGTCGGATGCGATCATACCAGCACTAAAGCACCGGATCCCATCAGAACTCCGAAGTTAAGCGTGCTTGGGCGAGAGTAGTACTAGGATGGGTGACCTCCTGGGAAGTCCTCGTGTTGCATCCCTTTTTTCGCTCTATTTTTTTGTTATTTTTTATTTCGATCCGTACCGCGTAAGACTATAGGGAAATAAAATTCTCCACCTTTTTGGACGTCCTCGAAAAAAAGTATATAAAAATTTTTCACCGCGTCGGATGACACGGGCGGTCGGGCCCGCGCCGCATCGGAAGGCGTGCGGGTGACACGGGGGAGGCGTGGGAAGAGAGGATAAAAGGAATAAGCACGTGTTCTATGTCGGATGCGATCATACCAGCACTAAAGCACCGGATCCCATCAGAACTCCGAAGTTAAGCGTGCTTGGGCGAGAGTAGTACTAGGATGGGTGACCTCCTGGGAAGTCCTCGTGTTGCATCCCTTTTTTCGCTCTATTTCTTTTGTTATTTTTTATTTCGATCCGTACCGCGTAAGACTATAGGGAAATAAAATTCTCCACCTTTTTGGACGTCCTCGAAAAAAAGTATATAAAATTTTTCACCGCGTCGGATGACACGGGCGGTCGGGCCCGCGCCGCATCGGAAGGCGTGCGGTGACACGGGGGAGGCGTGGGAAGAGAGGATAAAAGGAATAAGCACGTGTTCTATGTCGGATGCGATCATACCAGCACTAAAGCACCGGATCCCATCAGAACTCCGAAGTTAAGCGTGCTTGGCGAGAGCGAGAGTAGTACTAGGATGGGTGACCTCCTGGGAAGTCCTCGTGTTGCATCCCTTTTTCGCTCTATTTTCTTTTTGTTATTTTTTATTTCGATCCGTACCGCGTAAGACTATAGGGAAATAAAATTCTCCACCTTTTTGGACGTCCTCGAAAAAAGTATATAAAAATTTTTCACCGCGTCGGATGACACGGGCGGTCGGGCCGCGCCGCATCGGAAGGCGTGCGGTGGTGACACGGGGGAGGCGTGGGAAGAGAGGATAAAAGGAATAAGCACGTGTTCTATGTCGGATGCGATCATACCATAACACCAGCACTAAAGCACCGGATCCATCAGAACTCCGAAGTTAAGCGTGCTTGGGCGAGAGTAGTAGTACTAGGATGGGTGACCTCCTGGGAAGTCCTCGTGTTGCATCCCTTTTTTCGCTCTATTTTCTTTTGTTATTTTTTATTTCGATCCGTACCGCGTAAGACTATAGGGAAATAAAATTCTCCACCTTTTTGGACGTCCTCGAAAAAAAGTATATAAAAATTTTTCACCGCGTCGGATGACACGGGCGGTCGGGCCCGCGCCGCATCGGAAGGCGTGCGGTGACACGGGGGAGGCGTGGGAAGAGAGGATAAAAGGAATAAGCACGTGTTCTATGTCGGATGCGATCATACCAGCACTAAAGCACCGGATCCCATCAGAACTCCGAAGTTAAGCGTGCTTGGGCGAGAGTAGTACTAGGATGGGTGACCTCCTGGGAAGTCCTCGTGTTGCATCCTTTTTTCGCTCTATTTTCTTTTTGTTATTTTTTATTTCGATCCGTACCGCGTAAGACTATAGGGAAATAAAATTCTCCACCTTTTTGGACGTCCTCGAAAAAAAGTATATAAAAATTTTTCACCGCGTCGGATGACACGGGCGGTCGGGCCCGCGCCGCATCGGAAGGCGTGCGGTGACACGGGGGAGGCGTGGGAAGAGAGGATAAAAGGAATAAGCACGTGTTCTATGTCGGATGCGATCATACCAGCACTAAAGCACCGGATCCCATCAGAACTCCGAAGTTAAGCGTGCTTGGGCGAGAGTAGTACTAGGATGGGTGACCTCCTGGGAAGTCCTCGTGTTGCATCCCTTTTTTCGCTCTATTTTCTTTTTGTTATTTTTTATTTCGATCCGTACCGCGTAAGACTATAGGGAAATAAAATTCTCCACCTTTTGGACGTCCTCGAAAAAAAGTATATAAAAATTTTCACCGCGTCGGATGACACGGGCGGTCGGCCCGCGCCGCATCGGAAGGCGTGCGGTGACACGGGGGAGGCGTGGGAAGAGAGGATAAAAGGAATAAGCACGTGTTCTATGTCGGATGCGATCATACCAGCACTAAAGCACCGGATCCCATCAGAACTCCTGGGTGAAGTTAAGTCCTCGTGTTGCATCCCTTTTTCGCTCTATTTTCTTTTGTTATTTTTTATTTCGATCCGTACCGCGTAAGACTATAGGGAAATAAAATTCTCCACCTTTTGGACGTCCTCGAAAAAAAGTATATAAAATTTTTCACCGCGTCGGATGACACGGGCGGTCGGGCCCGCGCCGCATCGGAAGGCGTGCGGTGACACGGGGGAGGCGCGGGAAGAGAGGATAAAAGGAATAAGCACGTGTTCTATGTCGGATGCGATCATACCAGCACTAAAGCACCGGATCCCATCAGAACTCCGAAGTTAAGCGTGCTTGGGCGAGAGTAGTACTAGGATGGGTGACCTCCTGGGAAGTCCTCGTGTTGCATCCCTTTTTTCGCTCTATTTTATTTTTGTTATTTTTATTTCAATCCGTACCGCGTAAGACTATAGGGAAATAAAATTCTCCACCTTTTTGGACGTCCTCGAAAAAAAGTATATAAAAATTTTTCACCGCGTCGGATGACACGGGCGGTCGGGCCGCGCCGCATCGGAAGGCGTGCGGTGACACGGGGGAGGCGTGGGAAGAGAGGATAAAAGGAATAAGCACGTGTTCTATGTCGGATGCGATCATACCAGCACTAAAGCACCGGATCCCATCAGAACTCCGAAGTTAAGCGTGCTTGGGCGAGAGTAGTACTAGGATGGGTGACCTCCTGGGAAGTCCTCGTGTTGCATCCCTTTTTTCGCTCTATTTTCTTTTTGTTATTTTTTATTTCGATCCGTACCGCGTAAGACTATAGGGAAATAAAATTCTCCACCTTTTTGGACGTCCTCGAAAAAAAGTATATAAAAATTTTTCACCGCGTCGGATGACACGGGCGGTCGGGCCCGCGCCGCATCGGAAGGCGTGCGGTGACACGGGGGAGGCGTGGGAAGAGAGGATAAAAGGAATAAGCACGTGTTCTATGTCGGATGCGATCATACCAGCACTAAAGCACCGGATCCCATCAGAACTCCGAAGTTAAGCGTGCTTGGGCGAGAGTAGTACTAGGATGGGTGACCTCCTGGGAAGTCCTCGTGTTGCATCCCTTTTTTCGCTCTATTTTCTTTTTGTTATTTTTTATTTCGATCCGTACCGCGTAAGACTATAGGGAAATAAAATTCTCCACCTTTTTGGACGTCCTCGAAAAAAAGTATATAAAAATTTTTCACCGCGTCGGATGACACGGGCGGTCGGGCCCGCGCCGCATCGGAAGGCGTGCGGTGACACGGGGGAGGCGTGGGAAGAGAGGATAAAAGGAATAAGCACGTGTTCTATGTCGGATGCGATCATACCAGCACTAAAGCACCGGATCCCATCAGAACTCCGAAGTTAAGCGTGCTTGGGCGAGAGTAGTACTAGGATGGGTGACCTCCTGGGAAGTCCTCGTGTTGCATCCCTTTTTTCGCTCTATTTTCTTTTTGTTATTTTTTATTTCGATCCGTACCGCGTAAGACTATAGGGAAATAAAATTCTCCACCTTTTTGGACGTCCTCGAAAAAAAGTATATAAAAATTTTTCACCGCGTCGGATGACACGGGCGGTCGGGCCCGCGCCGCATCGGAAGGCGTGCGGTGACACGGGGGAGGCGTGGGAAGAGAGGATAAAAGGAATAAGCACGTGTTCTATGTCGGATGCGATCATACCAGCACTAAAGCACCGGATCCCATCAGAACTCCGAAGTTAAGCGTGCTTGGGCGAGAGTAGTACTAGGATGGGTGACCTCCTGGGAAGTCCTCGTGTTGCATCCCTTTTTCGCTCTATTTTCTTTTGTTATTTTTATTTCGATCCGTACCGCGTAAGACTATAGGGAAATAAAATTCTCCACCTTTTTGGACGTCCTCGAAAAAAAGTATATAAAAATTTTCACCGCGTCGGATGACACGGGCGGTCGGGCCCGCGCCGCATCGGAAGGCGTGCGGTGACACGGGGGAGGCGTGGGAAGAGAGGATAAAGGAATAAGCACGTGTTCTATGTCGGATGCGATCATACCAGCACTAAAGCACCGGATCCCATCAGAACTCCGAAGTTAAGCGTGCTTGGGCGAGAGTAGTACTAGGATGGGTGACCTCCTGGGAAGTCCTCGTGTTGCATCCCTTTTTCGCTCTATTTTCTTTTGTTATTTTTATTTCGATCCGTACCGCGTAAGACTATAGGGAAATAAAATTCTCCACCTTTTTGGACGTCCTCGAAAAAAAGTATATAAAAATTTTTCACCGCGTCGGATGACACGGGCGGTCGGGCCCGCGCCGCATCGGAAGGCGTGCGGTGACACGGGGGAGGCGTGGGAAGAGAGGATAAAAGGAATAAGCACGTGTTCTATGTCGGATGCGATCATACCAGCACTAAAGCACCGGATCCCATCAGAACTCCGAAGTTAAGCGTGCTGGCGGAGCGAGAGTAGTACTAGGATGGGTGACCTCCTGGGAAGTCCTCGTGTTGCATCCCTTTTTTCGCTCTATTTTCTTTTGTTATTTTTTATTTCGATCCGTACCGCGTAAGACTATAGGGAAATAAAATTCTCCACCTTTTTGGACGTCCTCGAAAAAAAGTATATAAAAATTTTTCACCGCGTCGGATGACACGGGCGGTCGGGCCCGCGCCGCATCGGAAGGCGTGCGGTGACACGGGGGAGGCGTGGGAAGAGAGGATAAAAGGAATAAGCACGTGTTCTATGTCGGATGCGATCATACCAGCACTAAAGCACCGGATCCCATCAGAACTCCGAAGTTAAGCGTGCTTGGGCGAGAGTAGTACTAGGATGGGTGACCTCCTGGGAAGTCCTCGTGTTGCATCCCTTTTTTCGCTCTATTTTCTTTTTGTTATTTTTTATTTCGATCCGTACCGCGTAAGACTATAGGGAAATAAAATTCTCCACCTTTTTGGACGTCCTCGAAAAAAAGTATATAAAAATTTTTCACCGCGTCGGATGACACGGGCGGTCGGGCCCGCGCCGCATCGGAAGGCGTGCGGTGACACGGGGGAGGCGTGGGAAGAGAGGATAAAAGGAATAAGCACGTGTTCTATGTCGGATGCGATCATACCAGCACTAAAGCACCGGATCCCATCAGAACTCCGAAGTTAAGCGTGCTTGGGCGAGAGTAGTACTAGGATGGGTGACCTCCTGGGAAGTCCTCGTGTTGCATCCCTTTTTTCGCTCTATTTTCTTTTGTTTTTTTATTTCGATCCGTACCGCGTAAGACTATAGGGAAATAAAATTCTCCACCTTTTTGGACGTCCTCGAAAAAAGTATATAAAAATTTTTCACCGCGTCGGATGACACGGGCGGTCGGGCCCGCGCCGCATCGGAAGGCGTGCGGTGACACGGGGGAGGCGTGGGAAGAGAGGATAAAAGGAATAAGCACGTGTTCTATGTCGGATGCGATCATACCAGCACTAAAGCACCGGATCCCATCAGAACTCCGAAAGGTTAAGCGGCGGGCGGGGAGAGTAGTACTAGGATGGGTGACCTCCTGGGAAGTCCTCGTGTTGCATCCCTTTTTCGCTCTATTTTCTTTTGTTATTTTTTATTTCGATCCGTACCGCGTAAGACTATAGGGAAATAAAATTCTCCACCTTTTTGGACGTCCTCGAAAAAAAGTATATAAAAATTTTTCACCGCGTCGGATGACACGGGCGGTCGGGCCCGCGCGCCATCGGAAGGCGTGCGGTGACACGGGGGAGGCGTGGGAAGAGAGGATAAAAGGAATAAGCACGTGTTCTATGTCGGATGCGATCATACCAGCACTAAAGCACCGGATCCCATCAGAACTCCGAAGTTAAGCGTGCTTGGGCGAGAGTAGTACTAGGATGGGTGACCTCCTGGGAAGTCCTCGTGTTGCATCCCTTTTTTCGCTCTATTTTCTTTTTGTTATTTTTTATTTCGATCCGTACCGCGTAAGACTATAGGGAAATAAAATTCTCCACCTTTTTGGACGTCCTCGAAAAAAAGTATATAAAAATTTTTCACCGCGTCGGATGACACGGGCGGTCGGGCCCGCGCCGCATCGGAAGGCGTGCGGTGACACGGGGGAGGCGTGGGAAGAGAGGATAAAAGGAATAAGCACGTGTTCTATGTCGGATGCGATCATACCAGCACTAAAGCACCGGATCCCATCAGAACTCCGAAGTTAAGCGTGCTTGGGCGAGAGTAGTACTAGGATGGGTGACCTCCTGGGAAGTGCATCCCTTTTTTCGCTCTATTTTATTTTTATTTCGATCCGTACCGCGTAAGACTATAGGGAAATAAAATTCTCCACCTTTTGGACGTCCTCGAAAAAAAGTATATAAAAATTTTTCACCGCGTCGGATGACACGGGCGGTCGGGCCCGCGCCGCATCGGAAGGCGTGCGGTGACACGGGGGAGGCGTGGGAAGAGAGGATAAAAGGAATAAGCACGTGTTCTATGTCGGATGCGATCATACCAGCACTAAAGCACCGGATCCCATCAGAACTCCGAAGTTAAGCGTGCTTGGGCGAGAGTAGTACTAGGATGGGTGACCTCCTGGGAAGTCCTCGTGTTGCATCCCTTTTTTCGCTCTATTTTCTTTTGTTATTTTTTATTTCGATCCGTACCGCGTAAGACTATAGGGAAATAAAATTCTCCACCTTTTTGGACGTCCTCGAAAAAAAGTATATAAAAATTTTTCACCGCGTCGGATGATGACGGGCGGTCGGCCCGCCGCGCCGCATCGGAAGGCGTGCGGTGACACGGGGGAGGCGTGGGAAGAGAGGATAAAAGGAATAAGCACGTGTTCTATGTCGGATGCGATCATACCAGCACTAAAGCACCGGATCCCATCAGAACTCCGAAGTTAAGCGTGCTTGGGCGAGAGAGAGTAGTACTAGGATGGGTGACCTCCTGGGAAGTCCTCGTGTTGCATCCCTTTTTTCGCTCTATTTTCTTTTTGTTATTTTTATTTCGATCCGTACCGCGTAAGACTATAGGGAAATAAAATTCTCCACCTTTTTGGACGTCCTCGAAAAAAAGTAGTATATAAAAATTTTCACCGCGTCGGATGACACGGGCGGTCGGGCCCGCGCCGCATCGGAAGGCGCGATCGGGGGGTGAGGTGACACGGGGGAGGCGTGGGAAGAGAGGATAAAAGGAATAAGCACGTGTTCTATGTCGGATGCGATCATACCAGCACTAAAGCACCGGATCCCATCAGAACTCCGAAGTTAAGCGTGCTTGGGCGAGAGTAGTACTAGGATGGGTGACCTCCTGGGAAGTCCTCTTTTCGCTTATTGTTATTTCGATCCGTACCGCGTAAGACTATAGGGAAATAAAATTCTCCACCTTTTTGGACGTCCTCGAAAAAAAGTATATAAAAATTTTTCACCGCGTCGGATGACACGGGCGGTCGGGCCCGCGCCGCATCGGAAGGCGTGCGGTGACACGGGGGAGGCGTGGGAAGAGAGGATAAAAGGAATAAGCACGTGTTCTATGTCGGATGCGATCATACCAGCACTAAAGCACCGGATCCCATCAGAACTCCGAAGTTAAGCGTGCTTGGGCGAGAGTAGTAGTACTAGGATGGGTGACCTCCTGGGAAGTCCTCGTGTTGCATCCCTTTTTTCGCTCTATTTTTCTTTGTTATTTTTTATTTCGATCCGTACCGCGTAAGACTATAGGGAAATAAAATTCTCCACCTTTTGGACGTCCTCGAAAAAAAGTATATAAAATTTTTCACCGCGTCGGATGACACGGGCGGTCGGGCCCGCGCCGCATCGGAAGGCGTGCGGTGACACGGGGGAGGCGTGGGAAGAGAGGATAAAAGGAATAAGCACGTGTTCTATGTCGGATGCGATCATACCAGCACTAAAGCACCGGATCCCATCAGAACTCCGAAGTTAAGCGTGCTTGGGCGAGAGTAGTACTAGGATGGGTGACCTCCTGGGAAGTCCTCGTGTTGCATCCTTTTTTCGCTCTATTTTCTTTTTGTTATTTTTTATTTCGATCCGTACCGCGTAAGACTATAGGGAAATAAAATTCTCCACCTTTTGGACGTCCTCGAAAAAAAGTATATAAAAATTTTTCACCGCGTCGGATGACACGGGCGGTCGGGCCGCGCCGCATCGGAAGGCGTGCGGTGACACGGGGGAGGCGTGGGAAGAGCGGATAAAAGGAATAAGCACGTGTTCTATGTCGGATGCGATCATACCAGCACTAAAGCACCGGATCCCATCAGAACTCCGAAGTTAAGCGTGCTTGGGCGAGAGTAGTACTAGGATGGGTGACCTCCTGGGAAGTCCTCGTGTTGCATCCCTTTTTTCGCTCTATTTTCTTTTTGTTATTTTTTATTTCGATCCGTACCGCGTAAGACTATAGGGAAATAAAATTCTCCACCTTTTTGGACGTCCTCGAAAAAAAGTATATATAAAAATTTTCACCGCGTCGGATGACACGGGCGGTCGGGCCCGCGCCGCATCGGAAGGCGTGCGGTGACGGGGGGGGAGGCGTGGGAAGAGAGGATAAAAGGAATAAGCACGTGTTCTATGTCGGATGCGATCATACCAGCACTAAAGCACCGGATCCCATCAGAACTCCGAAGTTAAGCGTGCTTGGGCGAGAGTAGAGAGAGTAGTACTAGGATGGGTGACCTCCTGGGAAGTCCTCGTGTTGCATCCCTTTTTTCGCTCTATTTTCTTTTGTTATTTTTTATTTCGATCCGTACCGCGTAAGACTATAGGGAAATAAAATTCTCCACCTTTTTGGACGTCCTCGAAAAAAAGTATATAAAAATTTTTCACCGCGTCGGATGACACGGGCGGTCGGGCCCGCGCCGCATCGGAAGGCGTGCGGGTGACACGGGGGAGGCGTGGGAAGAGAGGATAAAAGGAATAAGCACGTGTTCTATGTCGGATGCGATCATACCAGCACTAAAGCACCGGATCCCATCAGAACTCCGAAGTTAAGCGTGCTTGGGCGAGAGTAGTACTAGGATGGGTGACCTCCTGGGGAAGCCTCTTTTTCGCTATATTTTTTATTTCGATCCGTACCGCGTAAGACTATAGGGAAATAAAATTCTCCACCTTTTTGGACGTCCTCGAAAAAAAGTATATAAAAATTTTTCACCGCGTCGGATGACACGGGCGGTCGGGGCCGCGCCGCATCGGAAGGCGTGCGGTGACACGGGGGAGGCGTGGGAAGAGAGGATATAAAGGAATAAGCACGTGTTCTATGTCGGATGCGATCATACCAGCACTAAAGCACCGGATCCCATCAGAACTCCGAAGTTAAGCGTGCTTGGGCGGAGAGAGTAGTACTAGGATGGGTGACCTCCTGGGAAGTCCTCGTGTTGCATCCCTTTTTTCGCTCTATTTTCTTTTTGTTATTTTTATTTCGATCCGTACCGCGTAAGACTATAGGGAAATAAAATTCTCCACCTTTTTGGACGTCCTCGAAAAAAAGTATATAAAAATTTTTCACCGCGTCGGATGACACGGGCGGTCGGGCCCGCGCCGCATCGGAAGGCGTGCGTGACACGGGGGAGGCGTGGGGGAAGAGAGGATAAAAGGAATAAGCACGTGTTCTATGTCGGATGCGATCATACCAGCACTAAAGCACCGGATCCCATCAGAACTCCGAGTTAAGCGTGCTTGGGCGAGAGTAGTACTAGGATGGGTGACCTCCTGGGAAGTCCTCGTGTTGCATCCCTTTTTTCGCTCTATTTTCTTTTGTTATTTTTTATTTCGATCCGTACCGCGTAAGACTATAGGGAAATAAAATTCTCCACCTTTTTGGACGTCCTCGAAAAAAAGTATATAAAAATTTTTCACCGCGTCGGATGACACGGGCGGTCGGGCCGCGCCGCATCGGAAGGCGTGCGGTGACACGGGGGAGGCGTGGGAAGAGAGGATAAAAGGAATAAGCACGTGTTCTATGTCGGATGCGATCATACCAGCACTAAAGCACCGGATCCCATCAGAACTCCGAAGTTAAGCGTGCTTGGGCGAGAGTAGTACTAGGATGGGTGACCTCCTGGGAAGTCCTCGTGTTGCATCCCTTTTTTCGCTCTATTTTCTTTTGTTATTTTTTATTTCGATCCGTACCGCGTAAGACTATAGGGAAATAAAATTCTCCACCTTTTTGGACGTCCTCGAAAAAAAGTATATAAAAATTTTTCACCGCGTCGGATGACACGGGCGGTCGGGCCCGCGCCGCATCGGAAGGCGTGCGGGACACGGGGGGAGGCGTGGGAAGAGAGGATAAAAGGAATAAGCACGTGTTCTATGTCGGATGCGATCATACCAGCACTAAAGCACCGGATCCCATCAGAACTCCGAAGTTAAGCGTGCTTGGGCGAGAGTAGTACTAGGATGGGTGACCTCCTGGGAAGTCCTCGTGTTGCATCCCTTTTTTCGCTCTATTTTCTTTTGTTATTTTTTATTTCGATCCGTACCGCGTAAGACTATAGGGAAATAAAATTCTCCACTTTTTGGACGTCCTCGAAAAAAAGTATATAAAAATTTTTCACCGCGTCGGATGACACGGGCGGTCGGGCCCGCGCCGCATCGGAAGGCGTGCGGTGACACGGGGGAGGCGTGGGAAGAGAGGATAAAAGGAATAAGCACGTGTTCTGTCGGATGCGATCATACCAGCACTAAAGCACCGGATCCCATCAGAACTCCGAAGTTAAGCGTGCTTGGGCGAGAGTAGTACTAGGATGGGTGACCTCCTGGGAAGTCCTCGTGTTGCATCCCTTTTTTCGCTCTATTTTCTTTTGTTATTTTTTATTTCGATCCGTACCGCGTAAGACTATAGGGAAATAAAATTCTCCACCTTTTTGGACGTCCTCGAAAAAAAGTATATAAAAATTTTTCACCGCGTCGGGATGACACGGGCGGTCGGGGCCGCGCCGCATCGGAAGGCGTGCGGTGACACGGGGGGGAGGCGTGGGAAGAGAGGATAAAAGGAATAAGCACGTGTTCTATGTCGGATGCGATCATACCAGCACTAAAGCACCGGATCCCATCAGAACTCCGAAGTTAAGCGTGCTTGGGCGAGAGTAGTACTAGGATGGGTGACCTCCTGGGAAGTCCTCGTGTTGCATCCTTTTTTCGCTCTATTTTCTTTTGTTATTTTTATTTCGATCCGTACCGCGTAAGACTATAGGGAAATAAAATTCTCCACCTTTTGGACGTCTCGAAAAAAAGTATTAAAAATTTTCACCGCGTGGAATGACACGGGCGGTCGGGCCGCGCGCATCGTTTCGTATTTTTATTTCGATCCGTACCGCGTAAGACTATAGGGAAATAAAATTCTCACCTTTTGGACGTCTCGAAAAAAAAGTATATAAAAATTTTTCACCGCGTCGGATGACACGGGCGGTCGGGCCCGCGCCGCATCGGAAGGCGTGCGGTGACACGGGGGAGGCGTGGGAAGAGAGGATAAAAGGAATAAGCACGTGTTCTATGTCGGATGCGATCATACCAGCACTAAAGCACCGGATCCCATCAGAACTCCGAAGTTAAGCGTGCTTGGGCGAGAGTAGTACTAGGATGGGTGACCTCCTGGGAAGTCCTCGTGTTGCATCCCTTTTTTCGCTCTATTTTCTTTTGTTATTTTTTATTTCGATCCGTACCGCGTAAGACTATAGGGAAATAAAATTCTCCACCTTTTGGACGTCCTCGAAAAAAAGTATATAAAAATTTTTCACCGCGTCGGATGACACGGGCGGTCGGGGCCGCGCCGCATCGGAAGGCGTGCGGTGACACGGGGGAGGCGTGGGAAGAGAGGATAAAAGGAATAAGCACGTGTTCTATGTCGGATGCGATCATACCAGCACTAAAGCACCGGATCCCATCAGAACTCCGAAGTTAAGCGTGCTTGGGCGAGAGTAGTACTAGGATGGGTGACCTCCTGGGAAGTCCTCGTGTTGCATCCCTTTTTTCGCTCTATTTTCTTTTGTTATTTTTTATTTCGATCCGTACCGCGTAAGACTATAGGGAAATAAAATTCTCCACCTTTTTGGACGTCCTCGAAAAAAAGTATATAAAAATTTTTCACCGCGTCGGATGACACGGGCGGTCGGGCCCGCGCCGCATCGGAAGGCGTGCGGTGACACGGGGGAGGCGAGGGGAAGAGAGGATAAAAGGAATAAGCACGTGTTCTATGTCGGATGCGATCATACCAGCACTAAAGCACCGGATCCCATCAGAACTCCGAAGTTAAGCGTGCTTGGGCGAGAGTAGTACTAGGATGGGTGACCTCCTGGGAAGTCCTCGTGTTGCATCCCTTTTTTCGCTCTATTTTTTTTGTTATTTTTTATTTCGATCCGTACCGCGTAAGACTATAGGGAAAATAAATTCTCCACCTTTTTGGACGTCCTCGAAAAAAAGTATATAAAAATTTTTCACCGCGTCGGATGACACGGGCGGTCGGGCCCGCGCCGCATCGGAAGGCGTGCGGTGACACGGGGGAGGCGGGGGGAGAGAGGAGAAGAGAGGAATAAAAGGAATAAGCACGTGTTCTATGTCGGATGCGATCATACCAGCACTAAAGCACCGGATCCCATCAGAACTCCGAAGTTAAGCGTGCTTGGGCGAGAGTAGTACTAGGATGGGTGACTCCTGGGAAGTCCTCGTGTTGCATCCCTTTTTTCGCTCTATTTTCTTTGTTATTTTTTATTTCGATCCGTACCGCGTAAGACTATAGGGAAATAAAATTCTCCACCTTTTTGGACGTCCTCGAAAAAAAGTATATAAAAATTTTTCACCGCGTCGGATGACACGGGCGGTCGGGCCCGCGCCGCATCGGAAGGCGTGCGCGGTGACACGGGGGAGGCGTGGGAAGAGAGGATAAAAGGAATAAGCACGTGTTCTATGTCGGATGCGATCATACCAGCACTAAAGCACGGATCCCATCAGAACTCCGAAGTTAAGCGTGCTTGGGCGAGAGTAGTACTAGGATGGGTGACCTCCTGGGAAGTCCTCGTGTTGCATCCCTTTTTTCGCTCTATTTTCTTTTTGTTATTTTTTATTTCGATCCGTACCGCGTAAGACTATAGGGAAATAAAATTCTCCACCTTTTTGGACGTCCTCGAAAAAAAGTATATAAAAATTTTTCACCGCGTCGGATGACACGGGCGGTCGGGCCCGCGCCGCATCGGAAGGCGTGCGGGGTGACACGGGGGAGGCGTGGGAAGAGAGGATAAAAGGAATAAGCACGTGTTCTATGTCGGATGCGATCATACCAGCACTAAAGCACCGGATCCCATCAGAACTCCGAAGTTAAGCGTGCTTGGGCGGAGAGTAGTACTAGGATGGGTGACCTCCTGGGAAGTCCTCGTGTTGCATCCTTTTTTCGCTCTATTTTCTTTTTGTTATTTTTTATTTCGATCCGTACGCGTAAGACTATAGGGAAATAAAATTCTCCACCTTTTGGACGTCCTCGAAAAAAAGTATATAAAAATTTTCACCGCGTCGGATGACACGGGCGGTCGGGCCGCGCCGCATCGGAAGGCGTGCGGTGACACGGGGGAGGCGGGGTGGGAAGAGAGGATAAAAGGAATAAGCACGTGTTCTATGTCGGATGCGATCATACCAGCACTAAAGCACCGGATCCCATCAGAACTCCGAAGTTAAGCGTGCTTGGGCGAGAGGCGAGAGTAGTACTAGGATGGGTGACCTCCTGGGAAGTCCTCGTGTTGCATCCCTTTTTTCGCTCTATTTTCTTTTGTTATTTTTATTTCGATCCGTACCGCGTAAGACTATAGGGAAATAAAATTCTCCACCTTTTTGGACGTCCTCGAAAAAAAGTATATAAAAATTTTTCACCGCGTCGGATGACACGGGCGGTCGGGCCCGCGCCGCATCGGAAGGCGTGCGGTGACACGGGGGGAGCGGGAAAGAGAGGATAAAAGGAATAAGCACGTGTTCTATGTCGGATGCGATCATACCAGCACTAAAGCACCGGATCCCATCAGAACTCCGAAGTTAAGCGTGCTTGGGCGAGAGAGTAGTACTAGGATGGGTGACCTCCTGGGAAGTCCTCGTGTTGCATCCCTTTTTTCGCTCTATTTCTTTTGTTATTTTTTATTTCGATCCGTACCGCGTAAGACTATAGGGAAATAAAATTCTCCACCTTTTGGACGTCCTCGAAAAAAAGTATATAAAATTTTTCACCGCGTCGGATGACACGGGCGGTCGGGCCCGCGCCGCATCGGAAGGCGTGCGGTGACACGGGGGGGGGGCGTGGGAAGAGAGGATAAAAGGAATAAGCACGTGTTCTATGTCGGATGCGATCATACCAGCACTAAAGCACCGGATCCCATCAGAACTCCGAAGTTAAGCGTGCTTGAGGCGAGAGAGAGTAGTATAGGATGGGTGACCTCCTGGGAAGTCCTCGTGTTGCATCCCTTTTTTCGCTCTATTTTCTTTTGTTATTTTTTATTTCGATCCGTACCGCGTAAGACTATAGGGAAATAAAATTCTCCACCTTTTTGGACGTCCTCGAAAAAAAAGTATATAAAAATTTTCACCGCGTCGGATGACACGGGCGGTCGGGCCCGCGCCGCATCGGAAGGCGTGCGGTGACACGGGGGAGGCGTGGGAAGAGAGGATAAAAGGAAATAAGCACGTGTTCTATGTCGGATGCGATCATACCAGCACTAAAGCACCGGATCCCATCAGAACTCCGAAGTTAAGCGTGCTTGGGCGAGAGTAGTACTAGGATGGGTGACCTCCTGGGAAGTCCTCGTGTTGCATCCTTTTTTCGCTCTATTTTCTTTTTGTTATTTTTATTTCGATCCGTACCGCGTAAGACTATAGGGAAATAAAATTCTCCACCTTTTTGGACGTCCTCGAAAAAAAGTATATAAAAATTTTTCACCGCGTCGGATGACACGGGCGGTCGGGCCCGCGCCGCATCGGAAGGCGTGCGGTGACACGGGGGAGGCGTGGGAAGAGAGGATAAAAGGAATAAGCACGTGTTCTATGTCGGATGCGATCATACCAGCACTAAAGCACCGGATCCCATCAGAACTCCGAAGTTAAGCGTGCTTGGGCGAGAGTAGTACTAGGATGGGTGACCTCCTGGGAAGTCCTCGTGTTGCATCCCTTTTTTCGCTCTATTTTCCGTTTGTTATTTTTTATTTCGATCCGTACCGCGTAAGACTATAGGGAAATAAAATTCTCCACCTTTTTGGACGTCCTCGAAAAAAAGTATATAAAAATTTTTCACCGCGTCGGATGACACGGGCGGTCGGGCCGGCGCCGCATCGGAAGGCGTGCGGTGACACGGGGGAGGCGTGGGAAGAGAGGATAAAAGGAATAAGCACGTGTTCTATGTCGGATGCGATCATACCAGCACTAAAGCACCGGATCCCATCAGAACTCCGAAGTTAGCGTGCTTGGCGAGAGTAGTACTAGGATGGGTGACCTCCTGGGAAGTCCTCGTGTTGCATCCCTTTTTTCGCTCTATTTCTTTTGTTATTTTTTATTTCGATCCGTACCGCGTAAGACTATAGGGAAATAAAATTCTCCACCTTTTTGGACGTCCTCGAAAAAAAGTATATAAAAATTTTTCACCGCGTCGGATGACACGGGCGGTCGGGCCCGCGCCGCATCGGAAGGCGTGCGGTGACACGGGGGAGGCGTGGGAAGAGAGGATAAAAGGAATAAGCACGTGTTCTATGTCGGATGCGATCATACCAGCACTAAAGCACCGGATCCCATCAGAACTCCGAAGTTAAGCGTGCTTGGGCGGAGAGTAGTACTAGGATGGGTGACCTCCTGGGAAGTCCTCGTGTTGCATCCCTTTTTTCGCTCTATTTCTTTTGTTATTTTTTATTTCGATCCGTACCGCGTAAGACTATAGGGAAATAAAATTCTCCACTTTTTGGACGTCCTCGAAAAAAAGTATATAAAAATTTTTCACCGCGTCGGATGACACGGGCGGTCGGGCCCGCGCCGCATCGGAAGGCGTGCGGTTGACACGGGGGAGGGTGGGAAGAGAGGATAAAAGGAATAAGCACGTGTTCTATGTCGGATGCGATCATACCAGCACTAAAGCACCGGATCCCATCAGAACTCCGAAGTTAAGCGTGCTTGGGCGAGAGTAGTACTAGGATGGGTGACCTCCTGGGAAGTCCTCGTGTTGCATCCCTTTTTTCGCTCTATTTTCTTTTGTTATTTTTTATTCGATCCGTACCGCGTAAGACTATAGGGAAATAAAATTCTCCACCTTTTTGGACGTCCTCGAAAAAAAGTATATAAAAATTTTTCACCGCGTCGGATGACACGGGCGGTCGGGCCCGCGCCGCATCGGAAGGCGTGCGGATGACACGGGGGAGGCGTGGGAGAGAGAGGATAAAAGGAATAAGCACGTGTTCTATGTCGGATGCGATCATACCAGCACTAAAGCACCGGATCCAAGAACTCCGACGAAGAGGAGTTGCGAGTGAGCGAGAGTAGTACTAGGATGGGGTGACCTCCTGGGAAGTCCTCGTGTTGCATCCCTTTTTTCGCTCTATTTTCTTTTGTTATTTTTTATTTCGATCCGTACCGCGTAAGACTATAGGGAAATAAAATTCTCCACCTTTTTGGACGTCCTCGAAAAAAAGTATATAAAAATTTTTCACCGCGTCGGATGACACGGGCGGTCGGGCCCGCCGCACGCGGAAGGCGTGCGGTGACACGGGGGAGGCGCGGGGAAGAAGAGAGGATAAAGGAATAAGCACGTGTTCTATGTCGGATGCGATCATACCAGCACTAAAGCACCGGATCCCATCAGAAACTCCGAAGTTAAGCGTGCTTGGGCGAGAGTAGTACTAGGATGGGTGACCTCCTGGGAAGTCCTCGTGTTGCATCCTTTTTTTCGCTCTATTTTCTTTTGTTATTTTATTTCGATCCGTACCGCGTAAGACTATAGGGAAATAAAATTCTCCACCTTTTGGACGTCCTCGAAAAAAAAAGTATATAAAATTTTTCACCGCGTCGGATGACACGGGCGGTCGGGCCGCGCCGCATCGGAAGGCGTGCGTGACACGGGGGAGGGGGAGGAGGAGCGGGGAAGAGAGGATAAAAGGAATAAGCACGTGTTCTATGTCGGATGCGATCATACCAGCACTAAAGCACCGGATCCATCAGAACTCCGAAGTTAAGCGTGCTTGGGCGAGGAGAGTAGTACTAGGATGGGTGACCTCCTGGGAAGTCCTCGTGTTGCATCCCTTTTTTCGCTCTATTTTCTTTTGTTATTTTTTATTTCGATCCGTACGCGTAAGACTATAGGGAAATAAAATTCTCCACCTTTTTGGACGTCCTCGAAAAAAAGTATATAAAAATTTTTCACCGCTCGGATGACACGATGACAGGCGTCGGTCGGCCCGCGCCGCATCGGAAGGCGTGCGGTGACACGGGGGAGGCGTGGGAAGAGAGGATAAAAGGAATAAGCCGTGTTCTATGTCGGATGCGATCATACCAGCACTAAAGCACCGGATCCATCAGAACTCCGAAGTTAAGCGTGCTTGGGCGAGGAGAGTAGTACTAGGATGGGTGACCTCCTGGGAAGTCCTCGTGTTGCATCCCTTTTTTCGCTCTATTTTCTTTTGTTATTTTTATTTCGATCCGTACCGCGTAAGACTATAGGGAAATAAAATTCTCCACCTTTTTGGACGTCCTCGAAAAAAA